>JAODJU010000119.1:21138999-21154151 GCA_026776725.1 Gnathonemus echidnorhynchus | reverse complement strand
CCCCCCCCCCCCCCCCGCCTTGCAGACACCACTGCTCATTTCCTGCTGTACCAGACCTGGTGCTCTCACTGTAAACTTCCTGTGATGTTCCAGTGGCTGGTTTTCTGCAATAAGCCCCGCCCCCTATCCCCCCAAGGGTGCCATTGTGCTTCTCTGTGATAGACGCACTTCGATCATTCCCAGGGGTGGGCATTAACAGCACAGTACACACATCTGACGGCCCCCTGAGGAGGGCCGAGGGTATGGGGGCCCCTGTACGTGTTACGGAGCCCTGCTTGCACTAAGGGGCCCCGGCTGTGGGATTGTTAGTCGGCTCACTTGCCCTGGGATTTCCATTCTCCTGCTGGCACCTTCAGTGGTACCCTAATCAAGCACTGGGTTTGAATGGATAGTGCCCCGTACCTCTAGCAGGTGGGAGCCTGAATTTTCCTCCTTTTGTTTAGGGTGCAGCCCAGTCCTCCCCACCAAAGAGGAGTTCTGTACTTTAATACCTGACTCTCACTGCTATTTTATAATAAACTTTTTATGTAAATCAACCATTTAGGTTTGTTTTGTATGTTTTTTTTGATATAGGCCTTGCTGATTGATTTGTATTGTAATAAAAACTGAAAGCACTGAGAAATTTGTCTTGGATTTAATATCATAATAAACGTGCTGAAAATAATCTTTATAGCGTGGAGATGTGATGTTCAGCCGGTGTCAGCACGGATGTGTTTAACATCCATACAGAGACTGCACCCAAAATGATTACCATCTTCTTTATGGTGCCCCCAAGAGGCTGATGTCATGGCAGGTGCATGAGTTTACCCAATTAATGAAATTGTCCTGTTCCTTGTTGACTTGTGTACGTTGACACAGTGGCCTCTGATGAGCTGTAATTATACGTTTGGTCACAGTGGACACCCAGCTCATTGATGTTGATATGTGAGAGATGGTGGCTTTCATCACCCTCCAGGTGGTCTGGTGTGACTCTTCTCCAAATCTTTTTAATGAATCAGTTTTGATCACCCCTTAATTTCTTTTACCTCTTTGGTCTGACCTGCAGGAACGCGACTAGAGTCATATGGTACAACACAAAAGTCACACACACTGCTGGTGAACACAGTTGTCCTTTATAAATGAATCCTTATACTTCTGCTAGATCATTACCTCATACATGGAACACTGGGTTGACTGTACGTCCAGGAACATGCCTCCCTGGATCATTTTTGGTGCTTTCACCCTCGACATGAGCAGGTCAGCTTTCTGATGCCGTAGAGGAAGATGTAGGGGATGATGCTGGTGTAGGAGGAACCAGCGTATGAGGCTACATCCATCACCACGGACGACTCATTGACGTTGTTGTAAATGCGCGATAGCAGATGGGTCAGCCAGCAGACCAGGAAAATGCTGGCCACAGCCACCTTGCTCTTGGCTGCCCTTACTTGGGTGCCAGCGTTCGGTGTGGGCTTGCTGGGTTGTGGGGGTGGAATATTTTTAGCCCCTCCTGCCGCTGTCCCCCCTGGCAGGCTGGATCCTTCCGGCCCAAGCGTCTGGGGGACAGGGGGTGGGTCAGCACCCATTCCCTGGACGCGTTTCCTGTGTCGGAGTAAGGTCACCACGATCTGTACGCTAGCAAATAATATTCCAGAAATAGGCACGACATTAGCCAGGGTCAAGTACATGATTTCATAGATTTCCTTGGCTTTTTGAGAAGGAAACTCCACTGTGCATCCAGCTGCCGTTTGGTTCTTGGTTTCCAAGAAGCCGTAGATGAGATTGGGAAAGCTGAAGAGCACAGCGACAGCCCAACTCCCAGCCAGCAGCGGGGCGATCAGACGGAGGCTGTCCAGTGCCACTGGAGCTCCACCCCGCTTCAGCGACCACACCAGCTTCTGGTACCAGAACAGACTGATCAGCAGAGTGGAGAAGATGCTGCTGGTTTCAGAGAGGTCTGAGAAGAACCAGTACATCTTGCAGTATATATTCCCCAGGAACCATCCGCCAGCGAACTCCGACATGGTGTCAGGCACATCCACCAGAACATTGGTGATGAGGTTGGAGATGGCCAGGTTGAGGAATAGGGCTTCGTTGGTACGTAGCTGAGATCTTCTGCTGGGCAGAGTGCGAATTGCCAGCCAGCTATTTCCCAGAATCCCTAGCAGGCACATGAGAGCTCGGATGCAAGGCTCAATAAGCTTGACTATATCCATCTGAAAGAAATGCTTTGGTTCCCTTGCAATGTGAACTGATAGGTGTGTTTCTAGTGATTGCCCTTGTATCTCCCTATGCTGTGAGTGCAGATGAGACCGGTTTTCGTCACACATTGCCCCTCCTCTGTCACATGTGACATAAACTCTTGGGGTAGTTTGGGAATGGGCTGGGTTTGCCCTGTTGGCCACCCATCCCATAATACAAAACTGAGAGCTACAGATACGCTTTCTTACCCACTACGATACACGCCAACATTCTGTACGGACTTTGAATGTATGTCTCACAACAGCCTTTTTGCACTATATTCACCATAGTGGTACACAGTTTTGTTATTTTGTTTATTTTATTATTTATTCTCTGTAACATAAGTTTTTTTTATTACTGATATTCCCTTGCTAACTTATACTTTACCAGGGTTCACTTACATTAACACCTATGTAACGTGCCGGTAGAGCGTTGAGTCCGATACCTGCTATGACTGACGTCAGTAGTTTATCCAGCGACCTCGCTGTAATCCCGTCTGTGCCCGCGGGGGTCGCTGTGCCAGAGCACGAAGTTAGCGCCCCGTTCGCGACTGAGGGCAGGGGAGGTGTCTCTCGGTCCGGAAGCGGAGGGAGATTTGAAAGTTTTCATGATGAATTTGGGCAAGTAGCCCCAAATGCGAACTGGGCTTGATTAGCCTGAGTATTACCTCAGGTAGCAGTCAGACGGGAGTCGGGATTGTAGCACGTAATGTCTGGTTGCTCAGTTAGCATCGCTAGCCGGTGTTAGCCTGTTAGCTGTTAGCAACAGCGGCGTCGCTTGGTTGCTGTGGACGCCAGTTAACCGCCACTAGGCAGAAGCCGACTGGTTTAGTGTACCAGATGTACTAACGAGCACCGTCTTCGGTCCAGGTTCACTTCTGATGTTAAAATGGCAAATTCACCATAATATTTCGGCCCGCTTTTTCATTTCAACACGCCGTAAACGCGAAAAACACGAGTGTTGCATGTCTGTTTCGTGTTAGGCAGGTAGCTGCGTGGATGTCAGGATCACTGTTATCCGCGAGGGAAGATGGAGCTGCATCTAGAGGTGATGCTGGTGACCAGTATCAAGCGCAGGAAGCCGTGGCCGCGGTTCTGTTGGCTCGGACAGGTAGGTGGGACACCACTACGGTTGCCACCTTTGATTTGTGAAATACCGGGACATTTTGGGGGGAGGAGGGATTTATCCATTTTCGCAAATATACAATTGGCCTCTGCGCTCACTCTTGCCCCTGCTGTCTCTTTCTACGTAACGAGTAAACATATATATACACTAGCAAAATAGACTATATATGCATGTAGTCAAATTATAATCTATTGCAAAACCCAACCCTAATATGTCCAAAGGTATACTCCCTTTACCAATGAAAACATTATTAGACATATTATAATAAATTGTAAACAACTTAATGACTTTGGACAACCTAACACTGACATTTCACACCTCTTTTCCATGTGTGTTTCTCTTCCCTTTTTGCTGCCTGCAGATGTCCCTGCTGTACCTCAATGAATGCTTTAAACTCCGAGCATGATAAGTTTAACCTGATGTGCTTTGACCAAAAGTTGCAACGGGTACATTTTTGCATTTGCTGAATACAAATCAGTGGTGCTATGCTGTTTTTACTTCATATTTGACTGAATTTTTGGCTGGACACAAAACATGGCAGAGACACAAGGTGGGGGTGGGGGGTATTCCACAATGCAGTCTTTTTTTCATTAACCAGATAACTTAAACCAAATGTAAGGACTGTCCAATAAGAAGGTCGCTTACCTCTCCTCCTATTGGACAGTTTTCATGTTTAGCTTAAGTTATCCAGCTGACTGGGAAATTCTGCTTTGTCGAAAACTCGCCAGTCGCCTTGGTTGGGTTTTACCTATTCAGAAAAGTTTTCTCTTTTCGCCCACTCTGTGTTGTACATTGTAAATTGCCTTTTCTTTGACGTTTTGTGAATTTCACAAAACCGACAAATTAAAAATATATATATATTAATATTTTAAAAATAATATTACATCACAGTGGGGTCGTGGATGTGGATGCATGCGGCTGACCGACAGCCCGCGCAGTTGCTAGGTAACGGGTAAGCTTCGTATTTATGCTGCCAATCAAATATAAGTACAGGCAAGGCCACTCATCGTTGTTTTCCCCTTTATAATCCATTTATGGACGCAGGATTGGATGTATAAACATAAGCAGGAAGAAAAAAGAATAGCGGTAGAAGGAAACCAAGTGAGGTTTTAATTGAAACTACGAAATTCCAAATTAGATGTACATTCTTTGCAAATAACCAGGACAGTTTGTGTCCCAGGACAGAATATTAATTTTCCGAGACAGTTGCTCAAGAAAGGGGACAATCCCGGGAAAACCGGGACAGATGACAGCCCTATCCACCCCCCGCTTTACAGATGCGGAGATCACTCCCTGTTAATTTCAGCTCATGATCACCTCCTGTTAACCTATGAGTAGGATAACCCCTGTTAAATTATGAGTAGGATTCCCCCCCTCCCGTGTTGAGCGGTAAGCAGGATCCCCCCCGTCCTTCTATAATGAGTGCTCTGTCACTCCGCCGGATTCCTGACCCTTTGTGTTGGACCCTCACTATACACAGGTTATCGTTTGTCCTCCAGGAGAAGGAGGCTGTGTTTGTGCTGGACCACACAAGGATCAGCGAGATCGACATGGCGTCAGGGCGGACCAAGAGAAGAACCCCCAAACTTCAGCCGCTTCTCCCCAGGGTGGTCGCCATGGCAGCGTCCCACAATGGTGCCGAGCGCCCCTGGGCTTGAGATGTGGGGTCTCTGGTGGTCGTGGGGTCTTCATGGTCATGTCCTGGTTCCCCTAGGTGCCTGGCTGGCCGGCCTGCTGCTCTCTGGGGAGGTGTTTTTGTGGAATAAGGACAGGGACTTTATAAAGACTGTGGCCCCAGTCTCGGCTGTGTGTGAGATAGCCACCATGGCTAAGGGTAGGTCTATGTGTGTGAGTGTGTCATAGTGTGGTGAGCTGTGGTGACACCTAACCATAGTGTGTGAACCCCCCCCCACCTCCGGTGTGTGTCTCGGTGTGTGCAGAGCGATCCATGAGCCCGTCTTTGCTGGTCTCGGGAGATGGCCGCCGGCTCCTCCTGGCTGCTCTGACGACGCGGGTCTTCCTGTGGGAGTGTGTGGATGCGCGGGGGCTGGGGGGGCTGCGGGATGGCGAGGCGAGGGGCCGCTGGGCTGAGATCCTGCCTCCTGAATGCCCTTCCCTGCCTTCGCCGGTGGACAGAGAGGCCTGCCTGCACTGTGCCTTTGTGCAGGGGGAGGTGAGGAACCTCGGATGACCAGAGATGGTACCTTTCTGGCTGGGGGGAGCCAGCCCAGTGCTGACCCTGTCCCTGCCTCTGCTAGGCCCTGGGCGACTGCTGCCTGTCTGCATTCGCTTACATCGCGGGGAACCAGCTGGGTGTCACCTTCCTGAAGATTCGCTGGGAGGAGAGCCCCGAGCGCCGGCTCAGGTGAGGGCCCCGGCGGGGGCCCGTGTGGGGGGCCGGTGTAGCCTCTGGAGAAGAACTTCCTGATGCCTTACTGTGTTTTTAGTCCGCAGGGGTACAGCGTGCGCTGGGCCTCACAGCTGTACCCGCTGGACAGCCTGCATCCCCCCTGCCGCCCTGTGAAGTCCCAGGGGGCCCTGCTATGTGCCCTGTCCCCCGACGGGCTGCTCCTGGCTGTGACCCTGAACCAGAGGGACCCCAGAGTAGGTGGAGCGCTGGGTGGACAGCCAATCAGCATTTTCTGTTCATTACATGTTTCTTATGTTTACTTATTCCTATATTGCGCATCTTGGCCCTGATTTCCCTACTGTCCTGTATCGCTGCATATGTCTGTCCCCTGTGGCAACTGTGGCATAAGAATTTCACTGTTACTCTAAAGACATGTGACACTGAAACTTGAATCTTGATGTGTATGTTTCATAGACGTTGATCCTGCATCAGCGTCTGACCGTGTTCTGCTTTGTTCAGGCCACCCAGGTTCTGTTCATCAGCACCCAGAACCTTGTCTCTGTGCCCAGCTGGCTGGGGGGCTGCGGAAGCAGGGATCTTGCCATCCCTGCCAAGTATGTCAGGTGAGTGCGTGCTGTGTCTGTGTCAGGGTGGTGGGGGGCATATTGTCTGGTTCTGGGTGCTCATGGGATGGAGTGTCTGCCCCCCACAGGTCATACTGGGTGGCGGATGTGAGCTGGAGTGCGGGGGGGCTTTTCCTGGCCTGTGTGCTGAAGCGGGGGTCCCTGCTGCTTCTGGCCCGGCTGGGGGGGCTCCTGTCTCTCTCCACCTCAGGTTGCAGCGTGGAGCTCGGTCCTGCCCACTTCCTGCCCCTCCACCCACTGGTCACCTACAGGTGCCCCCCCCCTCCCGTGCACACACACACACACACAGCCATGTTCGCAGGACACGCTAACTGTGGTACGCTAACTCGGCTTAAACTCCTCCCCGCAGACCCCCCCAGGCCCAGCCGCAGGACGCTTCCCCGCCCAGCTCCTGTGCCTCTGCTCAGGACGCCCTGCGGCAGCGATATTCCGTATCCTGGCACCCCCAGTCGGCCTGCCTCGTCGTGTCTGATGGCTACACGGCGACTGTCCTGCGCATTCCCCGCCGGCCCTCTGCCGCTGCGCTCGTCGGCGCCCTCCTGCTGGACGCCATGGAAGCCTTGGAGGTGTTCCGCCAGGGCGTGGCCGGCTCCCAGGGGGTAAGCAGATCCTCTTTCGACGAGGCGCCCCGCTCCCAAATGCTGCCTCTGTACCGGCCTCCGTTGTGACCTTCCCCTGACTCATGCAGGAGGCGCTGTCCACGCTTAAGCTGACGAACAGCCTGCAGGAGCTCCGTGGGGGTGACGCGCTTGACACAGACCTGCCACGCTTCCTGCTGGGGGGCGACTCGGGCACACAGGCCCAGGTCAGCGTGCTCTTTGGTTCCCTTTGACCGGCTTGCTCTCCATTCTGGTTTGGAGAAGCGCTCCAGTAAAGTAGATTGAGCCCAGGGCCCCATCTGACACCCTCTGCAGGTGGCCGCTGAGGAGGACTCTGATGACGAGGGCAGTCAGCTTCCAGGTCCATGCGTGGAGATGGAGGGGAGACTGGAGTTCGCCTCTATGTTCGACACTCTTCATGCTTATCCTGACCAATCCCACGACCTCACAGAGGCGGAGCCTGAAGCCCCACCCCTACTGGTGAAGCTGTCACATGCACGGCGGAGCCTGCTGGCGGCGTGGGCGCTGGGTGTGTCACTAGGGGGCGCCATGGAGCACCGTGCTCGTCTGCTGAGATACGCGGTGCGCTGTGCCCTGCGGTATGCCGTTCTCCTGCGTGTCGCTCCTTTCCCAGCATCCCGTGGACCCGAGATGGTGCAGGACACCTGGCTGTCTCGTGTTCTGAACCTGCTGCAGACCTTTCTCTACCTGCTATCCTGGGACACGCCCCATGTGGGCGGAGCCACCTGCCTGGGCGTGGCAGTGGAGCTGACAGAGCAGGTGGTGCGCCTGCTGCTGTCGCCTCAGGGTGGAGGTGCTGCTCCACCCACCTACACCCTCTCCACTGCCCTGCTGGTTCTCACCCTGGCCTCCCAGAGTCTTGACCAAACCTACTGGCTTCCACAGAGAACCTGCTACAGCCTTCCTGAGCACCAGGGAGCTCCATCGTCTGTCCCTCTGTTTGATGTCTTTTCTGTCCCACTGCTGAGGGAGACACAGTGGGACCCGCTTCAGAGGTTTTCCCAGAATGCTCAGCTCATGGGAGGACATCCTTCCCGAAGGTATCGCGGGATACCTAATTTTCTTTAGAATTTAGCTTTGCTTCTGAACTGTTTTTGTTGCTCCTGCACAAATCATGCCTCGAAGAGGGCTGTACTTGTATTGTGTCCAGTCCTGATGCATCTGTGCTTGGCTAGAGGTTTATCAGTGCTCCCCCTACAGGTTGCTGAGGGTGTGGCAGGAGCTGTACACAACGGCGCTGCAGTGTGCAGATGGGCTGTGCTGCCAGCCAGGACATGGCAGCTGTGAAGAGGAGTGGCACAGCATCTCTGATGTCCTGAACCAGGCGCAGCAGGTCCTGCAGGCGGCCGGAGCTCAGCTGGAGGGGGGCCCTACACTGTATAGGGTCACAGGTCCGAATCCAGGCCGTATCCCGTCTGCTGTCTCAGTGCATGTGTGTGCGGCTGTGTTCAGGCTGTGCCGGTGACCCACGTCGCGGGTCTCCCTGCTTCCAGGTGAGCAGCACTTCCTGATGGGCTCATATGCAGACGGCGTCCAGGCCTGGGTCACCGAGCTACTGGCGGACCGAGGCGGAGGTGTGTGGGGGGGGGGTCCTGGCCTGCATCTGCTGTCCGGTTAATGTGGCAGCCACTGATGCTCCCTCTGCCCCCCAGCAGGGCCGCGCTCCTGCTTCCTGGAGACCCGGTACTGCCTGGCGCTGCTCTACAGCCTGCTCTTCCGGTACCGCTTGAGGGAGGCCCAGGGGTTCTGTGACCAGCTGGCCCAGAGGCTGGTCCGGAAAGCGGGGCTGGAGGTGGAGGATGAGGCCCAGGCAGGCGGTGAGGCTGGGTGTTGTGTGTGTGGAGGGGGTGGCGGGTGGCTGTCACTGTCACTATCGCCGTGGTGACGTCTTCATTACCCCTCCTTCCAGCCGCACAGGCAGAGTCGGCCCTCACTGCCCGTCTGCAGCAGGTGAACAGCGAGGCCGTCTACGCAGTGGTGCAGTCACTCGGTAGGCTCATGGCCTCCTACTTCACCAACCAGCCGCTGGCCATCATGCCCCCCCACTGTGTGGACGTTCTGCCCCCCCTGCACCTGCCTCCAGGTGGGTCTGGCTTCCAGCTGCTTCCAGGCTTGCACGTATGTTACACGTGTGTGCGCTCACTG
Source organism: Gnathonemus echidnorhynchus (assembly GCA_026776725.1). NCBI lineage: Eukaryota > Metazoa > Chordata > Actinopteri > Osteoglossiformes > Mormyridae > Gnathonemus > Gnathonemus echidnorhynchus. The sequence continues at coordinate 21,145,050 of JAODJU010000119.1, read as the reverse complement.
CCTGCGTGCTCGCGTGTGTGTGCAGCCCCTGGCCAGAGGCTGGTGCCCCTGAGCCAGATCTCTGTCACGGAGGCGGTGCGGAGTCAGGAGCTGTCGGGGGTGTGGACCGTGGGCTACGCCCTGGACCTTCTCCTCCTGGGGGGACTTCTTCCCGAGGCTGCGTGGTTCGCCCGTCGCCTGGGAGACTGGAAGACGGCCGTCTCTCTGGGCGTGGCTTACACCGCCTACTGTAGGGATGAGACCCGCCTCACAGGGTAAGTGTGCCTGTCTGCCGGGGTGTGCGTCGTCTCTAGAGACCAGCGATGATGTTCACTGCGTGCTTACTGCCGCCCCCAGGCTGCGATGGAAGGAACTGCACCTGCCAGGGGAACTGAACCCCAGACACATACTGCAGGAGCGGCTGGAGTGCGTGCTAGGCATGGAGGCACTGCGCAGCCAGCAGTGTGAGTGCTTGACGGGTGTGTGCCCGTCTCTCTCAGGCTCCCTGGAGGAGGGCGGTACGGTTAGGCTCCCTGCCTCTCTGTCGGGGAGGCACAGCCGTCACCGTGTGTCTGCCTCCCATAGGCTCTCAGGAAGAGGAGGACGATGAGCTCCAGGCCTCGGTGCAGGACCTCCTCAGGGCAGCAGCCATGGCTGGGCTGGACGTGCTGTCGCAGCCACTGCGCCACCTGGTGGACCGTGCCAGGGTGCTGGGGTCCTGCATGCCTGCACTGGTGCCCAGTTTGCTGTACCTGCCTGCCCCACCGCTGTATTGCCCCCAGCCTGCCCCAGACCCCGATGTATGTGCCACAGTACTTTAACGTGATAGTAATAGTCTGAATTTGTGGCTTGATGATTTGGGGATCTGTGCCTTAGGCACTGCATCGGTTTGTCGTTTGCTGCATTGCTCCAGGACCCCGCAGGAGAAGGGCCACTGGCGCTGGAGCGGCTATCCCGTCTGCAAGTGTCTGCCGTCCTTCAGAGGGTGCTGTTGCTCCTGAGGGCCGCTCGCTGCTGCGTCCCTGCTGCCCAGTGGTACACGGCACAGCTGCGCTACTGCCGCCGGGTGATGCAGAAGGTACGACGACGGTTCTAGACAGAAAAAATGTTAGGAGCCATTGGCTCCCAAACCCAAAATATTTCGGAGCCAAATGGTTTTTTTCTCGGAGCCATAATCTCCATAACATGCCAAATGTGAAATAAACAAATAAATAGTTACATTTTGTCTCCAGTCCACCTCAATCTGCCTTTTCTTTCTCCCATCTTCTGATCTGCCCACTATTGCCTTCTGTATTCTTATACAGCAGAATAATAATAGATGACACAGAAATATGCAATATATGATATACAATATGTAAGAAACACAGCTGGGCTGTTGAACATGAAGTGCACACACAAACATTGAAATATGAATTAAAATTTGCCTGTAAATAAACCTAGAAAACCATGGGGTGTTGCTTGCTTTTGTTGAAAGACATTATAGCCAGAAAACTGAATATAAAGCTAACTGTGCCGCGGTGTCATAGGGTTTAACCCCGAACCCACTCCCGGGTATACCTCCCTGCTGTTTAACCCCGAACCCACTCCCGGGTATACCTCCCTGCTGTTTAACCCCGAACCTACTCCCGGGTATACCTCCCTGCTGTTTAACCCCAAACCCACTTCCGGGTATACCTTCCTGCTGTTTAACCCCGAACCCACTCCCGGGTATACCTCCCTGCTGTTTAACCCCAAACCCACTTCCGGGTATACCTCCCTGCTGTTTAACCCCAAACCCACTTCCGGGTATACCTCCCTGCTATTTAACCCCGAACCCACTCCCGGGTATACCTCCCTGCTGTTTAACCCCGAACCCACTTCCGGGTATACCTCCCTGCTATTTAATCCCGAACCCACTTCCGGGTATACCTCCCTGCTATTCTCGCTTGATGATACATGTTGGGGATGTACGGATCTGTACTGAAAATTCCACAAAGCGGGTTCGAGTTTAAACCTTAACCCCAACACCGCAGTGAAGTTAGCCTTATATGCAGTTTTCCTGCTGTAAAAACTTTCACTGTTTGTAATGTTTTTCACTGTGTGTTAAATACTTAAAGCTCTTCTTACAGGATATGTCTGTATCATTTAGGTTTATACTTATTAACTTACTTATACTTATTTGACAATACCCGCCGAATCTGTCAACACTGCTCTGGATTGATCCATGCTTTAATCATGTCATGTGATAATGTAGCAGAAATTGCAGTCGCAGGATAAGAGTGCACATAATTTAATTAAAAGCTGCCACTTTTTTGGCTTTTTCAGTTTTTATTTAATTTTTTCTTGGATTGTGAGAGGCAGTTGCCATTGGCAACTGGAATGAAAAAACTAGGTTCATTGGCAACTATTTTAGTTGCCATCTGGAGCTGTGTGGAAACATTAGTGAAGTTGATTAATAATTTCATGATTAAAAACTGATTAGGGTTAGGGTTACCCTGTGATTGTGTCTGATTAGGGTCCGGGGTTCGGTTTAGGGCAGCTGTAGGCATCTCATCCTCAGAGGGCCAGTATATGCAGGTTTTTGGGATAACCTTAAGGTCAGCTGTTCAAACCCAGGTGTGAGGACTCCTCAGCCAGTCAGTCGAAATCCCGCACACAGTGGCCCTTTCAGGGTGAGATTGCCCACCCCTGGTTTAGGGTTAAGATTAGGGTTTTGGTTTAGGGGTTGGGTTTAGGATTATTGTTGCTTTTAGGGTTCAAAAAGTCTGCTTTTAGCTAAATAATTTACTTTAACTAGTTAACTCGTCTGTTCCCAGATCCGTAAGGATTGCTCTGAGGCTGCAGTCAGGTCCTTTCCTGACGGACTTATGAAGTTCATCTCCCCCAGTGGCTTTGTCATACCTGGGTCTCCAAGGGATGGGATTCTGGACTCGGTCACCGTGGAGATGATCAGTAAGACTCTGATGAAGTTGGTCAGTAAGGAGGGTGCCTTTGTCACTATGGAGATCGCATCACGGCGGCTTCTGTCCTTCGCAGCATGCTTCAGGGAGCTGTGTGGTCTCTGCTGGATGCTCCATGTTCGGGACCAGCTGTCGGTTTCCTGCAGGAAGTACCAGGCTGCAAGGAATCATGGGATGGGCACACAGGTGTGCTGCGATCAGGAGGAGGTCTGAGAGCCATCAGCTGTGAGTGTGCCCCTCGCAGGTGGGCTCATGCCATCTTTCTCTCGCAGCTGGAGGCGTGTTGCGTGGATGCCCTGCGCTGGGGCTGCCGTCTCCTCCCCTTCGCTCGCTTCCTGAATGCCGAAGAGGTCCTGCAGGATGTGCTGCTCAGCCTGGCATCTGCGCTGCCACCTGTTCCCATGGTAACTGCCTCCTCTGGGACGGCTCTGTCTGCTCAGCCCACTGATGATTCCCCTCTGACCACGCCCCCATCTTAGGTGACACAGGTGCTGTCCCAGGCCTTCCCGGACCAGGAGGACTCGGTGCGGGTCTCCCTGAGGGAGAAGTACAGCACTCTGCTGCAGAGGCTTGGTAGGCCACACCCCTTTCCAGTGGCCTGTGACCTTTGGCCTTTCTGTGCCCTGCCATTTGTAGTCCGTCTTTACTCTTATTATGATCATATATGGCTATGAGCAATCGCTTCAAAAGCGATCATCGCTTTCCCTTCTGAGTGTTTCCTGTTGTTCCCCATCTACATGAATCCCACACTTCCCCTGCCCCCTTTCCAGGAGAGGACCAGGCGATGGCCTCTCTGATCGAGGATCAGCTGAAGAAGAGCCGACGGGATCGCCGTCGTGTAGCTAAGTACCTTGGCCCCCTGCAGCGCCACCTGTGGGAGAGGGAGGAGGAGACAGGAGACTCCCAGGGGGCCAGCCTGAGCTGCAGTACACTGACGGACTGCGGGGACACGGCCGATACCGGCTCGGAGACCGCGTCCCTGCCGCGTGACGGGAGCCAGCTTCGGTAAGGGCTTGGTTTGGCAGAGAGCTGCTTTTCACAGGGCCATGCTACGTGACTTGATGCTGGCTTTTCTTTCTGGTCAGGAGTGGTGCCAGACGGACCGGGGGCAGGGAGGACCCCCGCCTGCTGGAACAGGAGAGGGAGCCCCGGGCAGGCACACCAGGCAGGGCGCGCCTGCCTCCTGTCGGGACCTGGGTGTTCGAGTTGGATGACGACGAGTACCTGAGTTTCCTTGAGCTCTTCCTGAGCTACGTGCTAGAGAAGGATAGTGTAGGGGGTGCACACTTGGAGCCCCCCCTCCTGAGTAGCTACACCCCCCAGCTGTGGGAAAGTGAATTGCACTCCCTGACGTTTGACATGATGACCACACTTCGGCGCCGCTGTGCTCGTGACAGAAAAGGGACTGCCGTGTTCCGGCCTGGTCGCTGCTATCGACTTGCCTCGTCTGGCCTGGTCCAGGGCCACAGCCAGTCCCTGGCACCTGGTACCAGCGTGGCCGGCTCGGAGCCGCTCTTCCCTGGTCTTGGGGCTGGAAAGTCCCAGGGCTTGTTTGGCCTCCACCGTCAGGCCAGGAATAGTTGCAGCATCCAAGGGCCCCAGGTCAATCCTGAGGCATCCCCCTGGCTGTTTGAGGTCCAGCCTGATGCTGATTTGGACCCTTGTGAAGACCCTGACCCCAAACTGGACGCCCAGTTCCCAAGTCTGAGCCGACTGCTAGAGTGGATGATGCGCTGGTCTGACAGGAAGGTGTCACATATCCATTCCTCCCACAAGAGGGCAGTTGCAGCCATCGGAGAGGCCGGGGTGGTGTTTATCAGGGCTAAGACATCTGCCCCAGCTGTCCTCAGCGCCCTGAAGCTCCTGACAAGCAGATACAGCGCTGCCCTGCTGGGCATACACTTCCAGGTCCATAAGTCATCCTTCTCCTGCAGTGTGTAGGCTTTTAAATGAAGAAATGCTTTTCATTGCAGCTGGCTCTGTGGTTTATTTTTCCCTGTTGGGCACTGCCCCTCTCTCTACCCCAGGTTCCACTTACGGAGGCAACAGTCACCCCAGTGCTGCTGCCAGAGAAGGGTTGGCACAGTGAGGACACAGAGTGCTGTACCTCCTCTGGGAGCCCCCCTACGCCTTCTGCCCCAGATCCTCCGCGAGGGCGCCCCTTTGGGTGAGCAGGGCACGGTCAGCATGCAGGAGGACAGTAAATGCAGGATTGTGTGTGTGGCAGATTTTCTCTCTGGGTGGGACTGCGGGGGTAAATCTGTGTTCTGCTCGGCAGCATGTCTCTGGTGGAGGAGGCGGGGCCAGGGGCGGGCTCTGAAGAACAGGACCCTTCATGCCAGCACCGTGAGGACAGCGTGACCTCTGACCTTAGCACGGCCGAGGAAGGTGAGGAGCACAGGAGGATCGGGTGAAAATTGAGGGTTATTTCCTCAGTGTGTCCTGTAGTGGGTGCTATAATCAGCTGGCGCTTTAATGGCTCAGATGACAGGAGTACGGAGGAGCCTTCTGAGTCACTGGAGTCTCTCAGTCGGCCTGACATCTCTGTCCAGATCAGGACTGTCCCCAGGACACCATCCCCCAAAGATCAGGTGGGTGTGGCTAGGAAGCGGTGCTATGGTAAGAGACCAGGATGCGTGGCTGCTCTGCGGAGACTGGTACTCAGTCTGTCGCCTCTGTTTGAGTCAAGTGATCACTGTGGAAGTTTCTGCCTAGGGCTGGCCGATATCATATCGATATTATATAGCGTGAGTGATCACCAGGGCTTCAGATAACAGGCGAAACATTTGGATGGAGGCCAGCTTTTCAGTACTATACAAGCGTTTATTTACATCAAAAAAAAATTGTTTTAAGCAGATTAGTAGTACATTTAAAATACTAATGAGGCATTTTATGACGCCCAAAAGTAATCAGTATAAATTCAGCTGTATAAATTCCTCCTTCTGCAAAACACCCAATTCCTCACACCACATACTGTCTTATTTACCTGCACAGACACTGACGCTGGCTGACCTGGACTATGACACCCCCCCAAAGGAAGCAGCTTGTGGGTCGCCCAGAACATCCTTTCAGTAAGTGCGCGGGTAATGCAGAGTCCCCCGAGGGGCTGTGGGGGGGGGGGGGTAACGCAGAG
>JAODJU010000119.1:21117790-21133613 GCA_026776725.1 Gnathonemus echidnorhynchus | reverse complement strand
ACAGAGAACTCAGCTGGTTGGTAGAAAGGAAATCTTGGTCTGGATTTGTAGCTTCTGGACCTGAAATGCCCAACACTAGTGCTAACTGTCAGAGCGTGAATGCCTAGGGCTTGGCGTCAGGGTTGCTAGCATGCTCACTGTCAGAGCGTGAATCCCTGGGACTTAGCATTGGGGTTACCAGCGTGCTAACTATCAGAGTGTAAATGTTTAGGGCTTAGCATCGAGGTTACTAGCATGCTAACTATCAGAGCGTAAATGTTTAGGGCTTAGCATCGAGGTTACTAGCATGCTAACTATCAGAGCGTGAAAACCTAGGGCTTAGCATTGGGGTTGCTAGCATGCTAACTGTCAAAGCGTGATTCCCTGGGGCTTAGCATCGTGGTTGCTAGCATGCTAACTGTCAGAGCGTGAATGCCTAGGGCTTAGCATCAGGGTTACTACTTGACATTGTCAGTGTGTTGTCTGTCCAGCGGGTGAGCAGCGGGAAGCTGCAGTTGTGCCCCCTGATATCTTCTTGGACCTGAGGTTCCCCCAGGACCTACATCCTCATGGTCCTGAGACCCAGGAGGCCCCAGCACAGGCGGGGAAGAAGGTAAGAGGGTGCCCACTTCAGGAAGCTTTAGCAGTGGTGTCACACAGCCATTGCTGTGACAGGAGTCGGTGACTGCCTTAGGGCTTCTGTCCTCCTCAGGTGGGCCGCGGATTCATCAATGTCATCGACTTGGAGGACGTGACCTTATTGCGGGAGCTGCCGCCCCGTCCGTCCCTTCATGCCCAGGACCGCCCTCGCTCGCCCCCACCCTCCAGCCAGCTCCACCTCCTCGCTGCCTCTGTCACAAACTCCACCCCAGCAGAGCTGCCTGTCACAGATTCCCCAGTGGGGGCCCCTCTTGCTGAAAGTGAGCTCAGTTCAGCTCGAATTCCTCACCTCATTGTCCCAGTAATTTGAGCTGCGGGCCCCTAGTGGTAGTGTAGCCTTACCTGGAACTGACTCAGCCAATCAGCTCATTTCACACACCTCCCAGTGGATGAATGCTGTGGCCTGTTGCATCTCTGGATACGAGGTCACCTGGTTCGGCTGTAGATGTTGAGGATAGGCTGCCCATGTCCGAGACACAGTGCATGGCCAGTAGGGGGCAGACTCACTAACCCTGGTCTTGCGCCTCACACCCCTGCTGCCTTTCCCCGATCCCCAGGACCTCCTGTGGGGCTGGCTTTTCCAAGCGCAGCCTCCCGGCCCGGGGATGATGCTGTGGTGCTCAAGCCACCTGCAGGACAAGATGCTCGGGGGCAGGATGCTTGGGGGCAGGATGCTCTGGGGCAGGATGCTCGGGGGCAGGATGCTCGGGGGCAGGATGCTCTGGGGCAGGATGCTCGGGGGCAGGGTCAGCCGGACCGGTGGGCGATGTCCAGGAGGCAGGCGTGGAGCCGCCTGTCGGAGATGGATGCCCAGCTGAGTGCCTTGCAGAGCATGGCCGACCACATGGAGCGGGAGTTCACCAGCAGCCGGATGGTACCCTGTCTCACTCAGCCCCCTCCCCACCCCACCCCACCTGTCCCCTGTGCCTCTATGCAATGACACCCCTGTATCCCGGCCACCCCTGTGTCCCGAGTGTCTGCCGTGTCTCTCATTTCACTGACAGAAGTCTTGCTTGCTCAGCTGGTGAGGACCATAGACACACTGGGCCCACTCAGCTCGGAGCCCCGCAGCAAGGTCGACGTGAAGGTCGCAGAGGAAGGTGAGGTGGGGGGGGGACGCGCTCTCAGACTCGCTGTTTATGATGAGGGTCCACTGATGACCAGAATCCCCCTGCCCCCCGTGTCAGCCTCCAGAGTGAGTCAGCCTCCGAGGCACATAGACCCAGAAGATGAAGAGGTGGAGGAAGAGGTGGAGGAGGGTCATCAAGGCTATGGAGCCGAATTTGATGTCCCTGCACTGGTCACTGGTCCCCCAAACCCAAGGACACGCTTTTGCAGCTCTCCGCTGCCTGCTGCTGTGGACGGCGCCACCTACCTGTCACCGCCCTCCCTGCAGGGTAACCTCAGCCTATGTCCCTCTCTTGATCATTATGTCTAAATGCCTGTCAGTACAAACTGACACCTTCGATATGGTGTTGAGTGTCCTGCAGAGTGACACGGCTCACTGGAGCCCCTCACACCTCCCTGCTGAATGTGTACCTGATGTGTAAGCTGACACCCCGTGCTGGCATTGCCGTGTCACTGGGAGGCGCTCACCCAGCCGGCCCCGTCACGCTCGTCGGGCATCTGCATTTTGTGCCTTTGCTCTCCTACTCTCCTCCTCACCTCGTCCATCTGCCGTTTCCTCCTGCAGACTCGGGCACCATGGCGACCGGCTCTGGATGGTAAGTGGCGGTATGGCGTATGAGACCGGACTCGATGGCACTGGGGCTCGTTACTTTGACTAACTCACCCTGCCACCCCCAACCCCCCTGCCCCCCCAGGCGGCCAGAGGAGTCCCTAAACCTGTCGGGGCTCAGCGACGTGGGGGACATCCTCGGGGAGCTGCTGCGGGACGGGGCCATGTCGGCGACGAGCCTGGGTCTGTCACACACGCAGGCCGCCAGGCTGAGAAGGTGCATGCCAGTAGCTCCAGCTCGAACCACAGAACGCACCGGGCCTGTCTCTGTGCTGATACTGTGCTGTGCCTTGTTCAGACACCATGGTTCCTCTCACAGGCAGGGGGCGCCGCAGGCAAGTCGAGCAGAGGAGGAGCAGCAGGAGGTACAGGTGTGGATGAGGAGCAGACAGAGGGAGCGGTTGGCGGAGTACCGAAAACAAAGGGAGGAGCGAATGGAGCAGGAGCACAAACCCTTCAGAGGCACCACAACCCTGGTGAGAGTTGGGCTTAGAGAGCGCGGCTGATCTGGGGAGACATGCTCGGCGTGGGGCCTCACCGGCGCCCCCTAACAACACACCCAGCCTCTTGCTGCGGTTAATTAAACATTCTTTGCATCTTCTGTGGCGTCTTTTCTTTTCAGAAGCCGACATCCAGGGATATCACGCTCAGCAAGAAGGTCAAAGAAGAGAAGGACAGGTAAGATCGGATTAACGTGTGTCAGCCTCCTCAGACATGGCTGACCGGCACTGCGTAAACGTGCCTGTGTGTGCAAGCTGTGCTCTGTAGATGGTCACGTAATCCTTGTTCCCACAGGGCGGCTCTGCTGCAGCACCACAGTCAGAGAGCTCAGGAGGCCTGCAACTTAATGGCGGACCTGCTCACTGCATCGCAGGCCCTGCCCGTGTCCTCTCTGGCTCCGCCCCCAACACAGAACAGCACCCGTAGCAGCACCAGGTCAGGAGTAGCCTAGGTTACTGATTGGCTGCTTAACCAGTGGAGGCGGAGCTGTGGTGTGATTTGCACTGATGTGTTCCAGGGTGGGGCTGCGAAACAGGAGTAAATCCACTGGGAGAGCAGGGAGGAGTCACAAGTCCCCAGCAGGGCTCCGCTCGCTGTCCTCCCCAGGCAGGGTGACCGAGGCTCAGGCCTCGCGGGCCAGCAGGCTGGGCCTGCACAGACCTGGTGGGTTTCTGGTCCACACAGGAATATTCTCCCATACGTTTTGAGAAATTAACTAACTAGCCCATGCCTTGATCTTTCCGGTACGTTCCTGTTCCTGGGGGTGACAGCCAAAGCCCTCCCTAGCGACCGTCTGTCCCAGGTCACGCGGCGGGGCATGCTGACGCGCACGCGAGACTGCGCAGGCGGGGTGCAGGCTGGGATCCGGGGCAGGACGCGGCCAGCGCCGCAGCCCCACAATGTGCCGGGAGCTGGAGGTGAAGACCGGTGCGGCGACAGCCCCGAGGACATGGAGGATCGGGACGTGGTGAGCCCCTGGGAGCCGCCCCCAGAGATCCGGAGGCTCCTGGGGCTGGAGAGCCTGGACTGGGGACAGGTACAGGCTTACACAGCGGCACAGAGGCATCTGTTCCTGTGTTATTTGTGTTATGTCTGTTCTGTGAGGGGCCTCATGTGTTTGCCTTGTGCCCTGACCATTTGTTTAATGCCAAACTGAGTCTATTAAGTGCAGCAACTTATGTTGACCCCCCAGTGCTCTCTGCCCTCTGCCCAGCGCCCGTGGAGGGACTCGGCCCAGGCAGCCGGGATGGAAGCCGGATTCGAGCTGGACAGCGTGTCAGAGAGTACAGGAAGCATCCTCAGTAAGCTGGACTGGGCTGCTGTGGAGAGCTTGCTGGCAGCAGAGGGGTCAGGCTGATCATACGTGCAGGGGGGCAGCTTGTGCTCTGCATACTCAGTTGATTTACCTTGGTTTTTATGCGCACTCTGTGTTTAATAAATGTAATTTTTAAGCCATACCTGCATCAGATTTTTAAATTCACTTGCCTTTTTGGGTGATAGCATGTGGCTCAATGGACTAAACCCCTGTGTCTGTGATTGGAAGGACGCTGGTTTGAGCCGGGCTTTCAATTGAATTTATTTTTGTATAGTGCCTTTCACTCTGAGTCGACCCACGGTGCTTTACATGGGTGTGTTGCGATACAACACCATTAAGACAATAATACAAAGACAGGGAAAATGGAGGACAAAATAAATAAAAGGAAAGAAAAAAAAAAGTCAGATGACAACAGAGGAGAGGAAACAAAAACTCCCAAGTAGGGTGGAAAAAAAACCACTGGGGGTCCTAGGTAAACTGGCTGCCAAACTCCCCCAATGCAGATTGAAGGCTGCATCCACATTATAACGGTTCGTAAGTCACATCACCGTTCCGTGGGGCTTGAGCAGAATAGTCGCGTCTGTGGGCCCTTAAGCTGCTATGCTTGCTCTCACCTACACGTGTGTCTCTGTGCGATGGAAAGAAAGTGCGGTAGGAGAAAAGCCTCCCCACAGGGATAGATGATTATTATTACTGTTTTGTGAGACACTTGATAGGAGCAGATCTTCAATAATATTATTGCATCATCTTTTGTAAATGGATTTTAAAAACATCCTTTCACATCAGAAACTTCCCACAAAGAAATAAATGACATAAAAAATAAGATGAAATTATTTCAGAACATAATCCAAGTTTACGTTAATTGGCATTATAAGAAATCATTTCACATTTGATTATTTCATGTTTATTTCATTTACGTTTTAATTATTTCGTTTTGTCACAAAAAGCGTTCCATAGGAGAGGACATGTGAAAGTTGTTTGACTTGAACTACTCAAATATATACAAACAAACTGATCAATCCGTGTTTCATTCCTATCAGCGGAGGAATGAACAGATACATGGCTGGTACCGTCTATGAATAGCGTGAAGTTCACCTCCCGATCACTAGATGGCAGCGGTTGCTTTCTGCCTGCTTGGTTCCCTCTTTGCAGTGGCTCAGTTCACAAACATCCTGGTTGGTCGCCGTGGGTTTAGAAACATGGAAAGCCGCGAAGGTGAGAAATATATTTCTTGAACTTGTTTTCTAGCTTTATGATGCTCGTACATTAGCTGGCCAAATATATTACCGGGAGGCTGCTGTAGTTTTTCTATTATATTTACCGTTATTGAGCTACAGAGCTGGATGGTGTCTGTGTCTGTAATTCTCTTGTTACCGTCTGTAAGTAGACTGTATTTGCACACCTGCCTGGAGTTTAGGCACAGACCGATTTATTCCATTACAAACCGTAGTATGTAATTTTACCTGGTTTCGTCTCGCTCTTAGTTCTGCTTGATGCGTCTTTGCATACTTTCACCAGGGTTGCCAACTCTGACGCATCTGCCGTGCTTTCAGACTCACGCTCACGCAGGAAGTCTTACGGCAAATCTATCCTATTCCATTAGAGACCTAAAATTAGCTACATCTGAAGCGTTGGGATAGTTAGAAAACCCTACACACTATTTACGAGGTAATGAAACTTTTACATACATGTAAATGAGTGTGCAGACTTCTCTCTAATTGGAAATCTCACTCCAACCAGATGCCCAAAGTTGACAGCCCTGCTTTCAGACTGCAGTCGGCCATGGTTAAAGTAGTAATTCTTAAGTCATGGAGCAGATTTGTTGTTATATGGGTGTAAGTTTCTGTCTGTTTTCCTCGTTCTGGTCCTTCAGCCTCCCAGGGCACCAGCAATGACAGTGACATCACGGCTGTCATGGGCTTCTCTGGCTTCGGTATGTCACGATCATTTTTCAAAATTTGGAAAACATAAAATGTGACTTCTCCATTGCCTCACAGTTCTTTTTATTTTTCTGTCCATCCAGGAAAGAAGGCTCGCACGTTTGATCTGGATGCCATCTTCGAGCAGACCCGGCGGACAGCCATAGAAAGGAGTCAGCGAGTCCTGGGTGAGCAGCTTCTGTGGGCTGAGAGCTGGCTGGAGATCACAAGTCTTTCTACCAGACTAGCAGTATCCCCTGTATAAACATTATTGAACTTTACAGAACGGTTTCCTGTGATCACTTTTCCCTTGACAAAAACAGTCTCTGTATGTGACCTGTGTGCATCCCTGTACACACGTATGAGAGTTTATCTGACGGCGGTGTATGTATGTATGCTGCTCAGAGGAAAGGCAGCAGGAGGTTGAGCAGGAAATGGCAGCCGGCTCCGGGCCCAGTGGAAACGCACCTCCCAGTTCCGCCCCCAGGTGAGGTCCTGCCCCCCGTTATATTCGTTATATTTTTAATCATGATTACAGTCCTGTGCATCCTGTGCCGAGGATACCTTTATCAGCCGGATTCCTCTGCTGCCATCCTGTGGCTATTTGGAGTAATGTCTCTGTCTCTCTGTAGGCAGACACCAAAGGACGACAGCAGCAGCAGCGGCGGCTCTGACTCTGATTCAGACTCCAAGCTTATAGGGCCCCCTGTCCCTCCTGGGGCAGGTGTGGATGAGAGTGAGGATGAGGATGAGGACGCTCCCGTGGGGCCTCCACTGCCTCCAGGATATAGAGGCAGCACGGCAGACGATGACGAGGATGAAAATGAGGATATGAAGGATGAAGAGGATGATGTGAGTTAATCAGGAAGATGATTGTGGGATACGTCTCCATTGAGCAGATGGCCCTTTCGGTCATACCTGCTTTCTGTCCTGTTGCTTTGGTGCCCTGGTGCCATAGATTACCTGTCTCTGTGTCAAGAGCCCAGCACCTCATTTCTAACACGCAGTGGGTGTTCTGAAGACTTAATATGTTCCTCCACACGGGGGCAGCACTATACCAAAGGCTGAAACTTCGATAATCTCCATGAGTCATTCCATATCAAATCACCCAGCTTGAGGAAAAATTTCCCAGGTCACCCTCTGAAAATTCCAAACAACGTGACATTGGAGAGCCTCTCACTCAGATAGATGTTTGGAGTATAACATGAAACCGTGAATTATTACGCAAACAGTTATTACTATTAAAATCAGCCAAAAAGGACCTTACAGAGAGCAAAAGTAAACAGAATGGTAAAGCACTTGTTAGGGGGATGGAAGGCAATCAAAACTGTCAAACTTATAAATCGTGATCGCCGTTCAGTGGAATGTTTTGTGGCCAACAGCCAACGGAGATGGAAGAAGCATGTGGAGAGAAGACGATATAAATTAACTGCACAAGATATGTGTCAAAGTGAAGGGAGACTTCCAGAAACTCTTTAGTATCAAGTATCTTCACAACTGCAGTCTGAACGGAATCTCCAGCAGTGCTGGGTGCCATGACGTCGCTCAGGTCAGAAAGGCTGAAGCATGACCTCCACTCAATAAGGCACACAAGCTAAAAACATCAAGAATGGAGAGTATCGAGGCTGATTTTACATGGGTTTTGTGGGATGAGATGGGAGTAGCTCCGCTGATCAGATTAATGGGCCAGTGGATGGATTAGTGATGGGCATCAAGAGCGAAGGAGAGGTATGAAAAGCGATGGTGTGGGCTGCAGTTATCGGCGATGAATTTCCGACTTGCAGATGGTGTAAATGCTCTAAGATCTGCTGCTCACTTTTATATAACAACTTCTTGAAACACTTAAAGAGTAGTCAGCAGCATTTGAAAAGGCTATGAAATTTCATCAAAGCATTCCGTAGATCAGCCAAGGAAGGCTGGAAAGGTGACTGAATCTTGACTAGGCCCCCTTCTTCGCCTGACTTAAGCCTCATTGAGAACTGCTGGGCCTTAGTGAAGTGTGAGATTTATCAAGGCAGTAAACAGAGCACCGTCTGGGTGGTGGTCCTAGCTGCCTCAGCTAAATATAAGATGGGATCAAATCAAAAACTGGGCTGGTTCTGTTGACTGGTTCTTTGAGAAGAAAGGTTTCTGATTGTCTAATAATTCTGTACACTGAGAATCAAGTGTTTTCCTGTTATTTTTTATTATTATTTTTTAAAAGTGAGTAATATAATTGTTCACTTTGAGCAAATCCTCCCCCCAAATTCACTTTTATCACTGTGTCTAGGTTTTGTTGGAAATCATCATCAGGAATGGTACTTGCCTATTAATTCTTCACTCAGCATCGCGGCTCCCTCACCCTGGGTGCACCTGCCCTCATCACTGCCCAAACCAACTTAACCTTCTTAACCTCCTGCCTGTCTGGGCAGCTTCTACCTTACTGTCCATCAGAGGTTGGACCTGCAGGAGTGGAAGATCTCGGCCCAGGCTGTCTTGGGCTGTAACCGTTTGAGACAGAATAGGTGGATATAACAGAAGTCATGGTAGCACTGCAGACACGTGTAGGGTCTTGGGTCACTGTGCTGTGGGGAAGATGGGTGGGGGGGGTTGGTAGAGCCTTCTATCAAAGTTTGGGGCCTATGAGCTCTGTTCTTTCCAGCTGAACCCACAGCTTAGTTAATGATCTGCTTACCCCACTATTCACAGAACCCAGTGAAGAGGATTCCGGACACACATGAGATCACCTTGCAGCACGGCGGTAAGACGGTAAGTCTTGGCCCCTCCCCTACTGCTAGTCAAGCCAGCCTCCAGCAGGCGGCGCTCTCTCCACCCTGCTGGCCCTGCTAAGCCCAGCAGTAGGTGGCGCCATGGTTTGCTCTCTGTCATACTGCATGTTGTTAGTGAGCTCTCCACACTTGTTAGCAGCTCTGCTCGTGTGCTGTGAGTAAACGTGGCCTCCATTCCCAGCTGAGCCCTCTGTCCTGGCCCAGGTTTCAGCCCTCGCTCTGGATCCTTCAGGGGCCCGGCTGGTAACCGGGGGCTACGACTACGAGGTGAAGTTCTGGGACTTTGCCGGCATGGATGCATCCCTGCAAGCATTCCGCTCATTGCAGCCGTGCGAGTGGTAAGTTCCCCTTTGGGGGGGGGGGGGGGGTGCCGTTTCACCCAGCCTCCAGCCTGCAGAAACTGTCCTCTCCCTCCCCGTCACACCAGTGAAAACCAAGACCGGAAGGGGAGCACTGGGTGGCTTGGCTGAGCGCTGCTGCCATGTGGATCCTGGCAAGGCTTTCGGGAGTTAATGGGCCGGCCAGTGCCGGTACTCCCGGGTCACACAGGCAGAACTGCATGGCACATTAGCAGGGGAGAGGGGCTGCTGGGAGGCAAATGGAGCGTGCTGTACTTACCAGGACCCCACGCTTGGCCGAGGAGTGGGACTCCCTTGCCTCGCAGCAGGGACTCCCCTGAAACGACGGGCAGGGTGTTCCTAGGAGTCACGCTGAACCCGAGAGCGTCAGGACCTCACTGTGTGCGCGCACACAGTTATACTGTGCAGAGGGATTTGAGGGGGGCAATTGTGATGCAGTGGTAACAGTGATGATTGCGATGGTGATTGTTGTGTTGGTGATCGTTGTGATTTGTGATTGTGGTGGTCATGGCGATTGCCATGGTGATTGTTGTGCTGGTAGTGGTGATGGTGATCGTGCCAGTGGTGATTGTGATGGCGATTGCTGTGCAGGTAGTAGCGGTTGTAATTGTGGCAGTTGTGATGGCGATCGTGGTGATGACTGTCCTCCCATGTCAGTCACCAGATCAAGGCCCTGCAGTACAGTATCACTGGTGATGTCATCCTGGTGGTGGCTGGCAATGCCCAGGCCAAGGTGCTGGACCGAGACGGCTTCCAGGTTATGGAGTGTATTAAGGGGGACCAGTACATCGTGGACATGGCCAACACCAAGGTAGGCAGCCCCGAGCCGTCCTGCTCTGAGGATGTCCAAGTTTTCTTCTGTATTTCCGTTGCTTCGCTCTGTGGCTGTGAGTGATTCACCCTGCGCCCTGCACGGCTCTGGAAGGTGGGCCGGCCTTTTCTGCTGCCCTCTGGCCCTAATTCAGCATCCCACACATTGGGATGCACAGGCTAACGCTCTCTGATTGTAGTGGAAAGCTAGTTTAAGGCAGCTGTCATCTATAGCTGCAACTTACCCTACGACGGCTATCAGTACTAGTGGTTAGCTAATGCTGGTGTAGCGCCCACCGGTGAACTTGTAATCTCCACCAATCGTAGAAGATGACTAGCACCCCAATGGCAGGACATTTTATGTAAAATGCAGCGGGCTAGTCCCCCTCTACAGGCTCTGGTAGGCCATGTCACATAAACAACAGGCACGGTAATATCTCTGACCGCGTGACTAGGCTGACTGACTGACGGTTGGGGCTGTTTGCAGGCCCAGTGACTGGGCCCTGGGTTTGAGAGCCCCCTCCCAGAATGCTCCGCTTCCTCCAGCTGCCCGGTCATCTGGGACTTAGTCCGTTTTTGTTTAGTCATCGCCAATTTGCTCTCTTGTTCTGTGCAGTGAATCGGTGCCTGGTGAAGCGACTCTAATTCGAGTGAGGGGTACGGTTAGGGCCCCCTGCGCCTGGCGAGGGTCCGCACCGTCCCGCCCATCTTTATTTAGCCTGTTTGTTGCTCTCCGGGGAGGCATCGGGCTTCCTGGCTGCCTCCCTCTGCTCCGGCTTGGTTTCCCTGTAGATGAACCCTGAACAAACGACCGCTTTCTGGCCGCTGCTCTTCCTGCCTGTTTGTGTGTGTGTGGGGGGGGGGGGGGCAGACCCCCGTGGTCCTCTGTGTTTTGGCAGGAGTAGGCAGGAACCTCACCAGCTGTCCGCCACCCCCTTATGCTGCTAGCCCCTTCTCCATCCTCCTTATTAAAGTTATTTGTTTCTACTGACACTCTCCCGCTTCTATTGCAGTGTTGTCACGGTCTTGACTAGTGTTGGCTGTAGGTCAGACTGGGGGGGGGGGGGCTGGCTGAACCCTTGCACGCTAGCTACCCACCCCTGCTTAAAGTGGGTTAGGGTCGATCTGAGCTACAGATGCTGGTTACTGACTATTGGAGGCGTGGCCTATCTCTTGGCTGCTGATTGGTCCTGTCCTCCACAGGGTCACACAGCCATGCTCAACGGTGGCTGCTGGCATCCCAAGATCAAGGAAGAATTCCTCACCTGCTCCAATGACGGGTAAGTGGGGTGACACGTGCCTTCTGCCTGAGGGAGAGCTTATGCATGTGTGTGCAGCCCTGCCATTAAAACTATGGTGATTATGGTGTTTTCATCTGTAACAGAAAGTTTGTTTAGCTTATGGCTCCCGAATGAACTTTTCACCTCTTTATGAAGTCCGGTACGTTCAGTCCAGTAATCTCTAGCTCCTCTCAATACCTGTAACTTAACACCGCCATCTCTGCATTGTTGGTGTTATTAATCTAACTGCCTGCAGGGGGCAGCAGTGCACAGCTGATGGGGGGGACAGAACTTCGTTACAGTAGAGAGCACTTACTCCCTCCCCTACAGAGCTGAGCGCCCTATAAAATGCTGGGGTGGCTTTGTTGTGAAGCCACACACAGGCCTGGGGGCCCTTCTTCCGCTGGGGCCCCCCATTCACAGTGCGCACACTGGGGTTGCCAGGTGAATGCGAGCTGGCGGTGGCCCGACAGAGCTGAGAATAGGGGCTCGTCTGTCCGCTTGGGTTTTGTCTGCTCTCCTCCTGAATCACCCATTTACTCTTTAAGCCAATTAAGCAAGCGGTTTCCCAGGGGGTGGCACTATGGGAACGGAGTAGCCATGGAGGGGGGAACAAGGGCACCTTTCAGACCGGTCACAGTCCCTGGACCCGTCCCTGCTGCGTGCCTTTCTCCAGCAGCGGACGCCGAGGGACCCTGGGGAAGTGCATCCTGTGGGCACGCTCCTGGGGTGGTCTTCCCCGGGAGGGGGGTCTTTGCTTCTGGGTTTGCACCCTGGGCTCTGTCTGATGGGAGTCTTGGTGGGATGTGGAGGGGCTTTGTGTGCTATTTTTAACAAAGTTAAATTAAGCATGATTCACTTCTCTGGGGGGGGCTGAAGCCCCCTGAGCAAACTCCCATCCCCCAAACCCGGTGATGATCTGGGGCCAGTGGGTCTTCTGGTGAAGTGACCCCTCCCTGCACCTTGACAGACGGGCGGCTTTTTCCTGGACACTAGCTGTGTATTGATGAGCTCCTGCTCCTCACTGATAACCCCCCCCCCCCGCCCTCCCCAGGTTCCAGAAGCTGTCTGATGACCACTCAGTAACCTCACTTTGCAAACACTCCATGTGCAGGAGTATTACCATAATCCTGTGTTTCTTTGTAAAAGACAAATTGACGAAGCATAAAAATGTCACTGGACGGTCAAGCAACAGTTTGAGGAACTGGGGTGGGACTTTGGGATGTTTGGGGGTAGGAGTGCTTGAAGCTGTGACATCATGGGATCATGGGTCGCCATAGTGGTATGGGCTAGACCTCCCATGCTCTGGTACTGAGGGGTTTGGGCAGACTGCGCAATTTGTCTATCTGGACTGCAGCACAATGCTACTCTACGCAGAAAGTGGGTATCACACCTTCCCCAGCCCCCCCAGCGGGTCCTAAACACAAGCGGCTGCCTGTGGAATCCCACTTGGCTGGCTCGCCTGGGGGGGGTGGCGGCCATCTTCCAGCTGCCTGCCGCTGGGATCTGGGGGCGATGGCTGATTCGGGTGTGACAGCAGTTTAGTGTCTGTTTGAGAGAGACGGGCTACTTTTTGAAAAGCGATCCTGTGTTTTGAAAAGAAAGGAGAACCTGACATGAACAGGAGGTCAAAGGGCAAGCGCGTGTTGCCGGAACAGGTGCTGGGACAGCCGGGCCCCGTGTGGACAGCTGGGGGCCGCTCTGAGCATGTGGGCCTGGCAGGACCTCTGATGCTGCAGGGTCACCTGTTCCCTGAAGTGTCTCGAACCCCTGCCCCTGTTCCCCAGCCCTGCCTGAGTTCACCTCTGCCCGGCTGTCCCCATTGGTGATCGGAGAGGGCACAGAGCATTAACTTGGCATGATGAGGACATTGGCAGAGGTGTTAAGGCACTGTGACCTCTTTGAGGTCCCATCTGGACAGATTGACTGAAGTTGGTCAGATTCTTGACCCCTGACCCCTGACCCCTGACCTCTGGGGCCTAGGCTCTGTGCTTACGTGTGCACCCCTGTGTGGTGGTGGAGCTTTTCAGCCCTGATGTGTTCAGCAGGTGGAGAGGTGAAGACTGGCTGGGTTCGTATGGTCATGAAAATCCTGGGAAAATTAAGAAATCACGATTTCCAGACATAGAAGAGTTGTGGGAAAAAAAAAATATCAAACATTCATGGGATTTTTGAGAACTACGTTTTTTTCCCCCAATCAATCTTCGCAGTATAACCCTGTTCCTCTTGAGCAGTATCTTGATTATACCTTGTGGGGACATTTCTCCAGTCCTCACAAGGGAGAACTCAATTTCATAAAAATCAAAAAACTAATAATGCCAAATGTCTTGTATTTTTTGGTTACTTAGGGCCCAGTGTGTGAGGGTTAGGGCCCAGTGTGTGAGAGTTAGGGCCCAGTGTGTGTGTTGAGTTACTGCGGGTCATTTAGGTACCCAGAGGAACACACCTTACTCAGGTAATGTTACATCTCTCCTGTGGACCCAAACATCTGCCCCCACTGTCCCCCACACCTCCTCCCCACCCCTCTGGCGGTGACTGCGTGGTTCTCATCCGTGCATCTTCTTGCCCAGGACGGTCCGCACCTGGGACCTGAACTCGGAGAAGAAGCACAAAGCAGTGTTCAAGCCACGCTCGCTGCAGGGCAAGCGCGTCATGCCCACCTGCTGCACCTACAGCCGCGACGGCAGGCTCATCGCGGCCGGCTGCCAGGATGGCACCATCCAGATCTGGGACCGCAACCTCAGCGTGAGTCTCCCCGTCCTGCAGGGGGCAGGCATGAGCAGTAGCGCTGGGCTGGTGGGAGGACTCCGTACGTGAATAGGTGTAATGGGGGTGCGAATAGGCCTGATTAGCCTGACGTCAGCAGCGTGTTCTGTATCGGAGGGCTGACAGACTGCCCTGTGTGAGTCTGGTGAGGCGGAACGGCGCCCCAGGGGCCGGCTGATGGCAGCTGCGATATCCACAGCCTTTTCTGTCCTGTGCCCTGTACCCTATTCTCATTCTGCTCGCTGCCACTAGGGGCGCTGTAGCTAATACCCCTGCTCCTTCAGACAGACGAGGCTCTGTTTCTGCATGCGGGGCCAGACAGCACTTAAGCGCCCACCCCTTTAACCCAGAGTGTGACTCAGTAGTTTGCGCCCCCCGACAGCAGCTTGCTTAAAGACCTTACTGTATGTTTATTTTAAAGGGGAGGGGGTTCAAACTTGACAAAACACACACTGGACCTTTGACCTTTGCCTTTACATTTTTATATGCGATTCCAGTCTTTGTGTGATTCTAGTGCGTGTCCGTCTCGTGACTCATCGCGTGAGTAATTGTGATTTGCCCCCCCACACCCCCCCAAAGATATCCAGCTGCCTCTCCCTAGCAAAAGGGCAGGACTGATGGGACAACCTGCAATTTATTATGTGGTCGCCCCCCGAGACTAAATATTTACCCAGAATTCCTCAGCAGCTTAGAAAAACAGTGCGTGAAGGTGACGGGGGCCTCATCATCTGGGGTTTCAGGCAGGTGCGTGGGGGGGGTAAGTTTGGGAAATGTCGGCAGGGTTGGAAAAACTCTGACATTTTGAAGCGTCAGTCCTGCCTCGCGGGCAGGGAGACGGTCTGTAACTGTTTGTGGGGTCTCCCGCTGGCCGGCTTCCCATCGGCACACTGACAAGGGGTGCGCAGTCGTCTGCTGTGGAGTGGCTTGCGGGAGTGCTCCACCTGTCACCTCAGCTTAACCTGGCTGTCGCGTAGATAAAGGGTTTGTCGGGGCTGCTCATCTAGTCTGACGGGTCCTGATCTGAGGCTTCTGGCCTCAGTGTTGTGATTGGAGATGACGGGGACTGATGAATCCTAGGAAAGAGATCCCAGGGCACCCTGCGTTGTCTCGTCCTGGACTTTGATTACACTGTACCGACAGTCCAGCTGTTTTGCAGGTTGCTAGGCGACGTGGCCACACCGATGATGGGAAAGTGGTTTTGACTCAGACCCGTTTAGAGTGTGCTGCAGGACGGCTGGTGAAATGGACTTCCAGATGTGATGCTATGAGCTTTGTGCTGAAGGGCAAGCTTACGTGTGTGTGTGTCTGACCTGCATCTGTCATTCCAAACTCACGTACATCATTCCCATAGAGACCGTGGAATGCTATACAATAAATACTGAACAGGATCACATGGTACCATGACCAATGAGCCTGTTGTATCCTTAAAATGAGCATGATGCGAAAAACCATCAGAGAGCCAGAACCATTCCCAGAATCCCACCACTACAACTACTATTACAAATAAGACTAATAATGTAGAAATAAATGTAGGGTATGGAGGAGACGTGGGTAACAGCACTGCTTTACACATCTAAGGTCACGGGTTCAAGACTGAACGGTGTGTTTGTAATATACACATAAGAACATAAGAAATTTACAAACGAGAGGAGGCCATTTGGCCCGTCAAGCTCGTTTGGGGAGAACTTAACTAATAGCTCAGAGTTGTTAAAATCTTATCTAGCTCTG
>JAODJU010000119.1:21045084-21117544 GCA_026776725.1 Gnathonemus echidnorhynchus | reverse complement strand
TAATCAGCTACCTTTATTTCAGTGGAACCCATAAAATATCTGTACTTTATATTTCTGCTCCCTGCATGGATTACCTGTTAAATTTCGCGGAGGCTACGGGTACAAGGCAGGGAACAGACCAGGATGGGGAGTCAACCCTTCACAGGGCACACTCACACATACACCTACAAGCAATTTGGAAGCTCCAATTAACCTCAGTATGTTTTTGGACTGTGGGGAGGAAACCTCGTGACGACACAGGGAGAACATGCAAACTCCGAACACATCGAGCCATGGCAGAGGCTCGAACCCTGATCCCAGAGGTGTGAGGCAACAGTGCTAACCACTGCACCACTGTACTGCCCTTGTTAAAATGTAAAATGTTTCATTAGTATTACAGTAAGAACATTCTCTGCTAACTTTGAGAAGACCTTCACTTAACGTTACCTAAAGTTCTAGGAACGTTCCCTGGTAGCTGGAACCCCACTTCTCCCCCTCCCAAACACTGCTGTAGGTTTTTCACCGTCTGAATGTCTTGTGATCTCTTGGTCCTGCTGCTTCCGAGGATCAGGTAGCCGAGTCCTGTCCGATACAGCTGTCTGAATCCCTCACTGCTGACAGTTATGTGTTTTGTTTTCCCTCAAGTCTCTCGATCTTCCTCACACTCTGTTTTGGTTCTGAAGTTGGTGAAAGCAACCCATACCACCATGTTTGTGCGTGTTTGAGGGTCCCAAGTCATTATTTTTGCATGCAACCCCCCCATGCCTTTACATCCACCCGTCCTCTGGAACCAGGTGATAGTGGAGTTTTGGGCTGTTCCTCTGCCTGAAAAAAAGCGAATGTCTTGTGAGGTTGTAATGGAGCAGTTGATGTTGCTCTCTCCACCCATCATCCATTTAGATGTAGGTTTACACTCTTGCACATCCCCGATGGTCTGCTTTCAGAGCGGCGCCTGGTCAGCTTTGTGGCCCACGGCCGTGCTTGTAAACATCTCCCACATCACATGCTCACATCTCCCCTGCTCATGCCCCTCGGATGACCAGCCTGCTTTTGTAGTATCAAGGCGGTGTGGTATGGAAACCTTTATGTAAATCTGGAGTCTGTTTCTCTCTTGAGAGAGCGCAGCTTTCCTGGGCATACCTTCTGTAACCCATTACCACTAAGCAGGTACTCCCCTGCTGCATGAATGAAATCAGTTTGGGGAGGGTTCAGTGTGCCTTCAGACGGCGACCTCTCCTTCCAAGCCTGGGACGGCTTCCTCCCCTGCCACCCCCACCCTCCCCCCAGACCTACCCATTTTTAAGCTGAGATTCCACAAAGACGAGGCTGGCAGGCTTCCCTCTTCAGATTATGGCTGAAGCGTGAAATCCTCTCTGTCCATTCCCTGTCACGGGCAGAGCCAGCGGGGGCAGAGTTTGGGGCCAGGGGTCTGGTGATGGGGCCTAGCTGGCTTGCTTTTGAGATGAGCCAGACGGGAGTTTTTGATACTACCACCAAGTTATGTTTAGCCTTTTCCATCAGATGAGGAAGAAACTTGCGTCAGGCCTAACATGGAATTGGAGCAAAATCAGTCTGATATTTCATGGCCTTGTCCATAAGTGATATACGGCCCACTCACTCATGTGCTTCATTTGTCTATGTGCACTTGATTCTAGATTCTGGATTTCTTCCGGCAGGTAATGGGCTATCCAACTGCAGTCCTGCACAGCTGCTTTTTAGGTACATCTCTGGCACTTCATGTGCTGCTTGTCGCATGACAAAAATATTAAGTCTTGACAGCCTATCTAAGACAGTTATGCATCACTTTTATAAATACATGGCTATTGTGTTTTTGTCATCAGCCGTACCTAATACCCCTTGATATCAATGAGATCAGAATCACAGGAGTGACCCATTATCAAAAGAAACTGTGCATTAGAGTCTGGAAGGAAATGCAAAGTATGAGCAGGTTACTTTAGATTTGTGGTGTGACTGTTCGGCCAGAATGAGCTTGGGTGCGCCGAGGCCACTGAGAAGCTGATCCTCTGCCATCAGCACTGGGATGCCCCTCCTGTTTTTTTAGCACAGATGTTGCAGGCGCTGAAGGATTTGGGTGAAGCTTGAACTGGTCCACGGCCTGGCCCAGATTGGGTTACTGTAACAGCTACTCTGAAGGAAAAAAAAGAACTAAAGCCATGTAGGATTAATTCATCTTCAGCTAAAGTTCCCTGAAAACTCATGGGGGAATGTAAAGTGATTATGTCAACAGGCTATTAAAAAAGTTTGTTTTTCCAGGTCTGCGAAATCTGATAGTTTTCCCCGTTACACTGGCTTCCTAGTACATTGAGATCCAGAAGGATACAGACATGTCCAGCTGTAAAGTGTGCCGAGTTGTGTTCAGATCACCCAAGTTGACAAAACGCCAAGTGAGGAGTGATGTGGGAATTGCTTGTGAGAATTGTGTTATCTTTGGCAAAATAGTGTTCTGTTTGGCAAAAATGTCACCCCTCTGGTGGCATAGGTTTTAGGTGACTGACTAACCTGTTGAAGGTTTACAGGGTTGGGGTTCGTTGAGCTGACATGATGGTCTGTCTCTTGTCCCGTCATAGGTGCACACCAAGTTCCACTGTCGCCAAGCTCATGCCCCGGGCTCTGACACATCATGCCTCACCTTCTCCTACGATGGGACGACGTTGGCCTCACGAGGAGGTGAGACTCCTAGAACCACACCCAGGTACTGCAGTAGTTTTAAGAAGGGTCTCACCACAGTGAGCTTTGTCAAGGTAGGAGACAGCAATGGGCACACACTGGGCAGATCCTCATGGCCTAACCCCCCGCAGCTATGACTTTGCCCCCTGCTCAGCCCCGTCCGGTTGGTGGCTTGGACAAATTCCCCTAGTTTTGCTGACTTTGCTGGTACATAGCACAGGTCCCCCCCCTCCCCTCCCCTCCCTGGTCTCTGTGCCGCCCGGCAGGACTGCAGTTATTCCCATTTATCTCCTTTTAAATATAAACTCTGTCCCTTGAAGAAGTTCAGCAAAATGGGTCTGCAGTAAAACTGCAAGCTGCAAATAAAATTGATTTCTCAACCTCTCCACCCCCCAAAACATCATTATTTACTAAATTTAGCATTATTTACTTAGCTGTTACCAATTAAACAGATTCCATTATAAGAGCCTGGGTTTAGGTAACGGGGACTCTGTTCCTGCCCATTTATGGTTCTGTTGTGTACTTTACCTGTCTGCATGTGGTCTGAGCAGAGACGGAAAGGCAAGGCTGCATGTCCCGGCGCCGTTCTCATCCCCTCCTCTCTCTGCTTCTCCAGGAGATGACACTTTGAAGACCTGGGACATCCGGAACTTTAAGAAGCCTCTTAACTCGGCTTCAGACCTGCCCAGCTTCTTTCCCATGTGAGCGCTTTGGGTGCTATATGTTCAGTGGGGGAGACTGCTGGAGCAAACCAAAGACCCCACACCCACCACCTAACCTTCACCCCCCTCCACTCACAGGACAGACTGCAGCTTCAGCCCAGATGATCAGCTGCTAGTCACGGGCACCTCGGTCAGGAAGGGTGAGGGAAATGGCAAGCTGGTGTTCTTCCACAGAGCCTCTTTCCAGAAGGTGTATGAGATCGAGGTGTTTGACTCGGTGAGTGCGATCGGACGCGGCTGCAAACAGCACGGGCTGCGTGGTAGAAGGATCAGTCTGAGGACCTTCCATGACATGCTGCTTTTGTTATTGGACCTTCAGCACCTTTACAGTGGATGCCCAGTCTCTGAGGCTGCTTGGCGTGAGCATGCATCTCGCTCCGTTTGGTGTGACTGACGTTTGCCATCCTCCCCCCACACGCTGCGCTCAGCACACTAGAACAAATCAGGAGTGTGGAGCATTTCTGCGGCCTGTCACGTCTGATTTGTGTGTCTTCTCATTCCACGGCTGTTGGTCATTCCTGCCCCTCATACTCATGCCCCCTGGGTGTTACTACATTGCTCTCAGGAGGTGTGGCCTCTAAGAGGGGTGTGGCCTCTAAGAGGGGTGTGGCCTGAAGGTTATCAGCCTCTGGGCTTCTCCACAGCTCCTTGACGCTCCCCACTGGTTGGGTCTTAGGGGTTGCTGGGAGTCATCCTTCGTGATGAGCTGTTTATGGTGTTTGCACTGCTTCCCCCCACAGCAGCCTGAGATGTGAAGGAACATTATAAGTAGGAGCACCAGCTAAATGTCTGAAGGCAGAGCTGCCAATGTGTCTGAGCCCTATCCTGGTTCAAGATCTGCATTGTGGGTAGTTAGGGAAATGGTGATGTAAATCCCCCACCACATAAATTCCTCACATGGCACCAGGGTGCCCCCTATAGGTTGGGGCAAGCAGCACTGCAATGAGAGTCTTCTCCTGCAACCTCAGGTCTGGCTCATGATGTCCTGAGGTGGGATGGTTTTATATGCTATGTTGGTGTAGCTACTCTGTGAGGATGCTGTGATTGTTGGACTGTGAGCAGTAACCAGAGGCTTCTGGGAGCGTGGGGTCTCCGCCATGGCTGTTGGGCACGTCCAGGCTCGTCTTCCTCTTCTGCATGGATTTTTTTCCCTGGGTCTGCTTCAGCTCCATGGGGCGGAACGGAATTTCTCGACCGTCTGGGTGACTGACTGCCGGTCAGCGAGATGTTGGCATTCTTCATGAGATGTTTGGTGTGTTGGGTATTCGGAGCTGGAGAGGCAGCCCTTGTGTGTGTGTGTGTGTGTGTGTGTGCGCGCCTGCGCCTGCATGTCTCTGTGTGAAGAACAACTGCACACAACTACATGCAGTGGTGTGAGGATACGCATGGACCGTGTCTTATGACCACTCGCTCGGCAGCATGGGTGATAGTCACCAGGCCTCTCCGAGCCGACCGTGCTGGTGTGGCTGTAGCTCCATGCCCTCTAGGTGGTGCTGTCTCTGCAATACCTAACCATCAAGTAGAAGTTTTAGTGTTTCCACAAGGGCCATAAATCTGAGCAGATGAGCCACTGAACTGGAGTGTGTTACCAAGACGTGTTTGTGTGCTGGGAGCACCTCCAAAGCCAGGCTTTCATGGCTCCCGCCGAGGCTGCTGACATCTGACGACTCCTTCATGTGGGCCAGCTTCATGACACCTTTTCTGTTCCTCAGAGTGCTGTTCGCTGCCTCTGGCACCCCAAGCTGAACCAGATCATGGTGGGAACCAGCAATGGCCTGGCCAAGGTCTACTATGACCCTGTCAAGAGCCAGAGGTAGGCTGTAGCTCGGCCTGTGTGTCTGTGAGTGTGTGTGTGTGTGTGTGTGTGTGTGGGTGCACACTCCTGTGTTCTTCCGTCTCTCTCCTAACATTAAGGACATTGTCCTGCTTGATCAAGGCTTTTATTCTGCACAGAGGACGTTTTCCTCCTCCTGCTTTTAGTGTAGAACTGAGCCACAGGCTGGTTGGTATGTGGAGAAGGTCCATCTAGGAGTACAGGAGCACAGTACTGCGAGAGTCAGCACCCCAAGCCATTTAGTGCTATGCTAACTTAGTTAGAACCCTAGGCTCTATTTAAGTATTTAGTTTTGTACTAAACTCGTCAGCACCCTGAGCCCAATTTTCATCTTTCATCTGGTAATCAATTATAAAGACTAATTCCTCTTCCCCCAACCTCATTGTTACAGAGGAGCCAAACTATGTGTGGTGAAGAACAAACGGAAGGAGAGGCATGCAGAGACCCTGACCCAGGATTACATCATCACACGTAAGTATGACATCATTGCTGCCATGCATGTGCACCGTCACACCGGTCATGTGATGCAGGTAGGGCCCAGTGTGCAGTCTGCTTGTGAGGGTGTGTCACCTCTCCCTTCTCTTCCACCCCCCCCTCCAGCCCACGCCCTCCCCATGTTCCGAGAGGCCCGGCAGCGTAGCACGAGGAAACAGCTGGAGAAGGACCGTCTGGACCCAGTCAGGTCCCACAAGCCAGAGCCCCCTGTGTCTGGACCAGGTATTGCATCCCCCTTCAGATTTGTCAGGTGGCTCTGATTTAGGGGGCGGGGTTGGTGTAGCCCATGTGGATTGGGCAGCGTGGTGACCGGCTACCTGTGACGGACAGGTCGGGGGGGCCGCGTGGCCGCACACGGTGGCACGCTCTCCTCGTACATCGTGAAGAACATCGCTCTGGACAAGACGGACGACAGTAACCCGAGGGAGGCCATCCTGCGGCACGCCAAGGCAGCCACTAATGACCCCTACTGGATCGCCCCGGCCTATGCCAAGTACGGCGTGCGGGGGGGGGGGGGGGGGGGGGGGGGGTGCATGACATCACACACAGTCGTCACAGGCCAGCTCTGCTCCTCAGTATGCTTGGCCAGGTGTCTCACTGCTCACAGATGTGTATGGCTGAAGGCCCCCCCCCCCCGCCGTGCCTGGCTGCAGGTTGCCCATACTGGAGGGGTCAGGGGGATGTGCTCTGAGCCACTTTAGACAGAATTCCTGTGGGAGCAAAGCAGAAGTGGCCCGGTGAGCCAGTGAGGAAGCCAGAGCCTTAGGGGTGCCGACCCGTCTGGGTTGGGGGAGCCGGCAGGGGGCGGGGCCAGGATGGGCAAGGTTGGTCCTCCTCAGTCTCAGAGCAGGCAGGATGCTGAGACGGTTCCTTAGTGTAAGGCCCCCCCCCTCCTGTTTTGTGTCTCCTCCTTGGGGCTAAGTGTGCCCCCCCCCCCCACCATGTCTCCAGTGTTCTCTGGACCTCCCCGTCTGGCTGGCTGCACACAGTCCATTCGTACTGTGTTTATAAGCTCTGCGTTCATTAATCTCAGGCCTTTCACTGCAGCTATTTCCAGTGTTTTGGACAGTCCCGTGTGTGTGTGTGTGTGCGCGTGCGTGCTGGTTCACGAGCACTGCACGCACATACACCCGCACACGCTCTGATCACATGGCCAGCATTCCTCCTGCATTTTCGTTTGGTTTCTGAAGGTTTTGCAGTATGAGAAGCCGATGTAGAGCCCCAAGTGCACAGTCCCTGTGCTTCCCCCAGTGTGACAGTGTTAGAAAAGGACAGTTTGTGTTTGAGATGATGTATTTTGACTGGACTGACAAAAACCGAGAGCCCTTCAGGGACCCCTAGGGGCCACTTCCTGTCACTGGGAGGCCCCTGTCCGGCACACCTTTCTCTTCCTCACACTCACTTTCTGCTCCAGCTGTGGCTCTTATCCTCCTCTGCCTCGCTCCCCCTCCCAGTCCTTCTCACCTCACTTGTCCCCCTCAGCTCCTCCTTGATGATTAACCCCGCTGGTGTCACCCAGATGATGATGATGATGATGATGATATCGGTGCTGTTCCCATCCCTCCGTTCTCCCAGGACGCAGCCTAAAACTGTCTTCGCTGATGTGGAGGCTGAGGACGAGGAGGATGACGACGAACCCGAATGGAAGAAACGGAAGATCTGAGTAGTGCCCCCTGCCTTTTCCAACCGGACAAGCAGGGCTGTCAGTAGCCATGTGGAGCACGGTGCAGCACCAGATGGCTTCTGAATGCTGCGTGTGATCTGGGCTCCCTGTGTGTGAGGTTGGGTGTGTGTGTGTGTGTGAGGGTGGGTGTGTGTGTGTGTGTGAGGGTGGGTATGTGTGTGTGTGTGTGTGTGTGTGTGTGTGTGGGGGGGGGGGGGGGGGTGGTGTCACTCCCAGCATGTTAAATCCTCCCACCTGAATCCTTTATTCTTCCGTAACCCAAATGTGTCTCAGCTTGCCATCTCAGATCAGTGTTTTAAAAATGTCAAGTAAATCATTAAAACTTTGCTGCCTTTGAGACCTGGTTTTGTCCCCTCTGGCACTCTGTAAGTCACCCATTTAGTGATTCCTGCATTCATAACTAACAGCTGACTGCTGGTCACTTTGCAGTCGATCCTCAGACTCTGAGGCTTGTGGCCTCTTGCACTGTAACAGGAGCGCGTGGCCTGTGCGGTACGCTCATTCTCGATTCCAGATGACCGTCAGAAGCTTCTAGAAGGTCCCATCTCCATTCCAAACACGTACCCGTAACTGCTTCCTCCTGGGAATCCTGTTCACCGCGAGCTGCTCTGTGCCAGACATGGCAAACCTTACTGGTGACACTTTGGGATCGGATAAATATTTGAAGTTACAGCCTTTCTCCTGCGCAGACCTCAGTGCACCTCTGTTGTGCGGGGTAATCGTGCACTTTTTCACGATTTAACAAGACCCTGGGGTGCACTAGGAGAACACTGTGATATCTCGACATTAAATTGACATACTGTGGCTTCAGACTGCTTGGCAAGAAATGACCCTTTAAAATAAACCTTTTTCAAAAGTGGAAACAAATCTCATTGAGTAGGGACGATCTGAACTGGTCAACAAGAGACCAGAGACCACAGCACCCCCTACTGCATCGCATTCATAATAACGGTGCCGTCTTCCCTGTGGCAATGTAATTCCAGCGCTCACCCAATACGGCGCCTCTGACTTACTCACATGGGGTGCAGTACACTCAGCACAACCATCCACCCAGGTAAATGAAGCCCAAAATAGGTTAAAAAAAGCAGGCCGTAATGTTAGGTAACTCAAGCCTGCGTATCCAGCCTCATCGTAATCCAGCGGCTCCTATTCTGAGTGATGATGTCACATGCAGTGCAGGAGTGCTGGGCGGGTGATGTCATGAGCCCTCTGCATGCACTGCTGTCATCCTCTGGGTTTAGCAGTGGGTACGGCCCTGTGTAAGCCGACACGGCGCTGGAGAGCAAGCGGCCGCTCCGGGCCCGGCCCGATCGCCTTGCATGGCTCGGTGACCCCAGGACCTGCTGAAACTGCGGGCGTGTCCCGACATCTGTGCTTTGTGTGACTGCAGCCCAGGACAAGCCAGACCGTGTCTTTTCTGTGAAAGATGGAGGATATTGCAGCGGTTTCGGTTAGACACAAAGCGGCACGAGAGACTCCACCCAGTGACGGGGGGAACTGAAGGGTGGTGATTTTGGCAGTGGGGGCAGAGGGGGATCAGCGAGCGACATGCCCTTCAGAAAGGCAGCTGGCAGGGCCCTGAAACGCTTTATCAACGCTTTATCAATGCTTCACTAATGTATTCGCGCCCTTCGGCCCCGGTGCCCAGATTTACTGCTAGCTATGCGCTTACAGCCAGCCTGTGTTTACTGTAGGGGTCTGGAGGAGGGAGCAAGAATGTAGCCAGCTAGGCAGAGCACTGTGGAGCTCTGTGCTGCACCCCCCGGGTAACCCTGACCCTCCCGCTCTGCTGAAAATCTGGGGTGTCTTGGGGTGAAGGTTGGCGGTCAGCATCCAGCACCAGGCGCATTCAGACAGGCAGGTGGAAACGAGTACCACTGGCAGTTATAGGAACAAATTTAATTCCATAAAAAAAATACAATATGTATATTGTACAAAAATAGCGTGGAGAGCTTTGGTTCAGCCTGTTACACACGTGTGATCATCAGTGCCAGAGGCGCTATCTGCAGCACGCCTCGCGGTCACGGCCCTGGCGTGTGTGTGGCGGAGGGACGTGACACAGTGAGTCGCCATCTGCAGTCACATTACCGCACAGCATCTGGAAGCAGCAGCCTGGGCGGGGGGTGGGGGGTGAGGGGACATGGCGGTCTGAGGTTTGACAAGCCTGTGGCCCCATCTGCCATCCATCACATCCCTGTCATTTAGAAATATTTTCAAAATGTCTGAATTAGAAAAAAGACAATGTATCAAAAGAGCCCATGGAAAGAGGGATTTGAAAGAGGGATTTGTGCAGGCGGGTGTGCAGGGGGGGTCCTGTTGGGCTCTCGGTCTGCATTTGATGGATTTGTCGATCGACAGCTTTGGCTCATCTGTGTATGAGTGATACCTGCTCAGATTGGAATGTTAAACAATGGGGAGGGAGAGCAACCACATTAAAGGGCGTTTGAAAGCGGGGGGTGGGGGCTGTCGTGGGTGCGGTAATGCACAACTTTCCGCAGAGCCGTACTCTAGGGGGACGGGGGGTGGGATGTGGTGTCGGGTGCCGCTCTGTGCTCTATGTCACCTCTGAGACCCGGCTGTACCCTGGCATGGGCCACTGGGGGACGGATGCTGGTCAAAGGGAAACTCGTCACTGTATTTCACGTTACACTCCAAAGACAAAACCTATGACTGAATGGTTACTGCAGGCTGGTCTATCAGTGAGGGGCTGCACCATTCTTACCAGCCTATCAGCAGTAAGCTGCATGGTTCTGGCTGGCCTATTGGGGGCACGCTGCATGATTTTGGCCGGCCTACAGGCAATGGGCCGCATGGTTCTGCCTATCTTATCTGCAACAGGCCGTGTGGTTCTGGCTGGTTTATTGGCGACGGGCCACGTGGTTCTGGCTGGCCTATCAGTGAGGGTCCTGCAGTTCTGGCTGGCTTATCGGTCTCGGACTGCATGGTTCTGGCTGGCCTATCGGTGACAGGCCACAAGGTTTTGGCTGGCCTATCGCGTTGGACTGCGGGGCTCTGGCTGGCCTATCGGCGACAGGCGACATGATTCTGGCTGGCCTATCGGCTATGAGCCACGTGGTTCTGGCTGGCCTATTGGCGACAGGCCGCAAGGTTCAGGCTGGCCTATCGACGACAGGCCGTGTGGGTCTGGCTGGCTTGTCGTCTACAGGCCGTGTGGGTCTGGCTGGCCTTTTGGCATTGGGCCATGTGGTTCTGGCTGGCTTATCGGCGATGGGCCGCATGGTTCTGGTTGGTCTATCAGTGAGGGGCCTGCAATTCTGGCTGGGTTATCGGCAACGGACCACATGATTCTGGCTGGTATATCAGTGAGGGGCCTGCAGTTCTGCGTGGCTTATCGGCGATAGGCTAGCCAGAACCACATGGCCCATCACCGATAAGCCTGGCGGAACCATGCGGCATGGTTCTGGCTGGCCTATTGGCGATGGGTTGCGTGGTACTGGCTGGCTTATCAGCATTGGGCCCAATGGTTCTGGCTGTCTTATCGGCAACGGGCCACGTGCTTCTGGCTAGCCTATCAGCAACTGGCCGCATGGTTCCGTCAGGCTTATCGGTGATGGGCCACGTGGTTCTGGGTAGCCTATCAGCAACTGGCCGTATGGTTCTGGCTGGTCTATCAGGGACCTGCAATTCTGGCTGGCTTATCGGCTGGCTTATTGGCAATGGGCCGCGAGGTTCTGGCTGGTCTATCAGTGAGGGACCTGCAGTTCTGGCTGGCTTATCAGTGATGGGCCGTGTGGTTCTGGCTGGCTTATCGGTGAAGGGCCGTGTGGTTCTGGCTGGCTTAGAGAGGGACCTGCAGGCTGCCTGGCTTTGGTTTCCAGCTCTGTGCACAGTGCTGTTTCTGAGGTGCCCCCTCTGTACTCTGATGGCCAGACAGAGCTTCCTTATGGCTAAATGCTGGTAAGGTCAGGCTGCTTCACTGGTCAACCCCCAAACCGCGTCCTCTTTGGCAGTGATCAAAGAAAAAAGGTCAAATAAATAAGAGAAACAAAAACACTTTCACTTTTATAAAATGGACTATAATAAATATCAATAAGTTAATTCAATGTAAATAAAATAAATATTTATATACTTTTGTAGGTAGGAATTCGAGTTGCTGTATCAGAGTTGGATTTTTATGGTGAGTTCAGAATGACCGTGCGTGTAAACAGATCCGTTCCATGCTGCATGACTCTCAACAGGTGCAATCCAATAATCCCTCAGCACCCTTTTCAGGGAAGGTGTGTGTGACGTTTCTGCTGTCCTTTCATCTTATCTCCTCCGTGCCGACACTGCAGCTGAAACACATTTCATATCCGGGGGTTCTGTCCAGGGACATCCGCTGCCCCCTACAGGTGGTGTAATTGGTTGTTCCTTTTCTCCCGAAAAAGATAGCAGCAGCCTTGGTTATGAACGGTACGCACTGGCCAGCCACAGGTCAGATGCAGGCACACTTCCTGGCGGAATGCTTCTTCAGCGTGTGGTAAACCAGGTCGTCGTCCAGGAAGGAGAGGTCGTCGTCAAAGGCGATGGGCCGGCAGCAGGTCCGAGCCGGGCTGTCTGGGGTCAGCTTCTTGTTGTGGCTCAGGTTGTTCAGGATCTTGTCGTAGTTGGTCTCTGAATCCGCACAGGGGCCACTGCAGTATCTGAACAACAGCTCCTCTTTAGTCCGATAGCCCAGCCCCAGGTCCGTCACGTTCAGGTGAACCTGCTTCAGCACGCAGCCACTGCCGCCACCCCCCACCTGCCCCTGACCCCGCCTCCTGTTCCTCCCATGGCTCCGCCCTTTCTTTGTCTCCTCTCTGATTCGTCCCATTCCGTCTCGGCTGGCCCCGCCCCTCCGCCGGCCACGCTGCCCTATGGCCCAG
Organism: Gnathonemus echidnorhynchus; assembly: GCA_026776725.1. Taxonomy (NCBI): domain Eukaryota; kingdom Metazoa; phylum Chordata; class Actinopteri; order Osteoglossiformes; family Mormyridae; genus Gnathonemus; species Gnathonemus echidnorhynchus. Next base: position 21,105,277 of record JAODJU010000119.1, on the reverse strand, counting down.
GTGCCCTCATCCCACTCAGAGGCGCGGGGCAGTCTGCTGAGGGTGGTCTGAATAAAATCCATCACGTCCTCCAGCTGCCCCGGGTACAGCGGACTGGCTGAGACTGTGGGGACAGAATACACCATGTCACCATGTTACCCCATAAGCAAGGACTCCACCCACACTGATAAGAAACACCCTGTTTACCCAAATATGGTCTGGGTTGTTTTTCAGAAGCAACGCTTAAAGAGGGGTCATGTGGCCTCAGTATTCTACCGCCAGTGACAAAGGTGACAGACGTAATGACTACAACTGCAGCCCATGTGTGTCAGTACAGTGGGGGGGGCGGGGGGCGGGGGGCGGGGGTCACCTTGCTGGCCTGACTCGCCTCTCTGACTCACTTAACTACATAACACCAAAGATGAGGGGGTGACACTATTGTCTGCTCAGCCAAGGTGTGAAAATTTGAGCCCTCTGTGTGACGTGTCACCTGCCCCACTGCCTGGCGACTTAGAAATGCAATCCACCAGGATATGACAGGTCTCACACCCGCCTGGGCCGGCGGCCATGTCAGCCTCGGGTGGGGGTGGTCGGACGGGGCCTCGGACAGGCAGACAGAGACCCTGCTCTACGGTAGCCAGAGCTGGGGTGACCCAACATACTTCTGGGTGCGTCTCCAGTTGTCCACCAAGTAATGGCTTGCTTGCATCCCTTAGCAAACACATAGGGCTACAGGTAACCCTAACCACCCAAAGCAAGCTCTCCTTCAGCTCAAACGTTTCTTCGAGATCTCGCTCCCTGGACACAGAAGGGCTAATAATACCTTATAAAATCTTCCCTAGCTCGTAAAGAACCTTACAAGCCAACAGCCGGATTGGAACAGGACAGCACCAGGTTCCTCTAAACAAATGAAATTCCTAGCCCTCACGGCCGCTAAAATGAACATAAACACTAGCGGGCCTCCGTCTGAACCGGGCAAAGAACTTTTCAAGCACCGAGTGGCGTGTCCTTCAGATCCACATCTGTTTCCAGTTCTTCGCAATAGTTTGGCTCCCTGACAGATATGCAGAGCTTTGGTGGGACAGCCCAGATCCCACAGACCCAGCGACGGCTAGTGTGGGTCGACCTGTAAGTTGTATGGCTACGACCTTGGCACCCCGGTGATCAAACGGCTGCCCGCGATGCCGGACCCGGCCGCTCCATGTTGGGCCGCGTTACTGATGACAGATTCTCCATGAAGCCTTACTGACTTCCCAATTAATTATCCACAGGTGGTCCGACGATGGCGACACCACAGATCCTGTGAACTTCCACAGTACTGCGACTTCAGGACCTGTCTGCTTACAGAACCAGGTCCAGTTCTGACTGGTCACCCGAGTTACACAGGATTCCTATACATTTCTTTTGTGCTTATATATACATATATATATATATACACACACACACACACACACACACACACACACACCATTACATGTCATTATTAGCAGAAGAGGCAAACGACAAGACACACACTTACTCAGTTTGGAAGAAGGCGGCTCCTGCAGGTTCTCCTGACCTCGCTGCTTGTACTCGGACCAGGTACCCTCCATCGCCAGATGTCCTCTCTCAGGCTTCAGCTCCAGGACCTGAAGGTGATTTTCTGCTGGCAGGCGATGTCTGGCGGGTCTGGCGGGTCTGGCGGACACGGCGCCCAGCGACACACACAGGGCCAGAATGTCCCATAACTTCATTTTAGATGCCGTTCCAGTAACGGTTCCTGCAGACAGGCCACGGTGAGTTACACCTCGGAGCTCCTCGGTAAATCACATGTGTGATTTCGGGGTTCTGCATTTTTGCTTCGAAGATGTGCTGATAACAGCCAGCAGAACAAAATGCAAACCACTGCAGCAGCATGTCAGCGCTGAACACGGGGGCTGACAGCTCAGTGCGGTTTACGGGAGCCTCTGTTCCTTGGCATGGGGGGAGAGTGACAGGGTGCTACAGTGGAGCAGGACTGTGTGAGAGAGGGACTCGCGTAATTAGGAGCCAGGATGCCGGAATGCCGCAGGAAAGGGACACCTTTGTTCTTCTACTTAACACACCTCTACTAACATTTTTTTTTTTGGGGGGGGGGGGGGGGGTGCCTATTCAGGAAGGTTTTCTGGCTTTAGGGCTGAATAATATGGATTGACGTTATAAATGGCAGGGGGAGAGGAAATGTCCTAATGATGGGGCTGGAAGCAGGGAACACAGTCGAAAATCCAGGTACCAGGCATCCATTTTGCCAAGTGTTTCTCTGAACGGGACACTTGTTCAAGTTTATGATGTAATCACTAGATGAAGCCAACCACACTGAAAATAAAAAAAGTCTCATGATTCCGTAGCGAGACTTTAAGTAATCGTAAGTAACCAGGTCCTGGGCTGGCATTTATTTAACTTGGACTTCTCAGACTTCCCCCTGGCTGCCTGTTTTAATAGATGCAGGATTGCCACACTGTACTTTGTAATGAACTCCAGTTATTTAAGCCCGTTTGTGTCCTGGTATGCGCCTGGTCACGGCACGCGGGCTGTTCTTGGGCTTGGAGCTAATAAACATGAGTGTTTGTCCCAGAAATCGATGCAGTTCACAGCTTAAGGAAACGCATAAGGATCATTATTAGTCTTACGGGAGCTGTTAAAGTTGCAGCACGGTGAAAAGGCCCTCCCATGACATGCGTTTTTATGCTCCTGTTCACAACTAAAAAAATTAAAGAAACGACGGAATTTAATACCCCCTTCTTTTTAATAGGCACTTTAAACGTCATGTTATTTAAGAAATACAGGAAATACTGTTTACATTTCTGCCCAGCATTTTTGACGGTAATTTGAATGTGTGAAACCTCGTAATTGCATCCTTCTGCGTCACATTACCACCAATACCTCCCCTTATTGGGCACAATATCGCGTTTACGGCTCGCTTTTTAAATCGCCTAAACATTTAACAGTTTCAGATCTCTGGATAATGATTCTACCAGCCGAATGAATGCGATAAAACACACTAGTGTGCACTTCTTTGGCCAGTGGGCACGACAGACAGGGGACGTTCCCAACTCGTACGCTTGAAGCCAGGGACGCACGACCGGGGGCGCGCTGCTGGAGGCGTTCAACCTGCGCTCCGAAGACATTGATGGAAGCGCATTAAGCAAGATAAATGCTTTTAAATATATTCCTACCCGCCCGGACGCAGATCAATGCGAATATGTGTTAAAGGAAAACAGCGCCTTTCTGGGTATGATTAATCAGGATAATTTAACTCCTTAAAGAAATTACACTTACTTAGGAACACATGTAATGAGGCATTCCCGTCTTTTTAATTCATGGCTGTTTCTTCAGATGTTCCAAGTAACCTTAACTTAAATACGGCCAGAGGCAGTACTTCCATAGCTAAAGGGACAAGATAAAAATAATAGTTGTGAATATGGCGCAGATAGAAGACAAACAGACCATTACCGACCCATGGCGGACCGGTTAAATGCTGGTACGGACTTCCAACTCACCTTAAATTGGTCCCATTCAGACCAGCTGTCCTCCCAGAAAACTGGTCAGCATGCATTTAATCATCCATCTTATGCCCCAGATCCTGGAGATGTGTTTCAAACTGCGTCTCGTTATCCAGACTACGGCGTGCGTATTGACCTGATACTCTGTGTCCAAAGGCGCATGGGAGAACAAAATCCTCCGGTGTGTAATGTCGCGTATCTGTTTCCCCGTCAGCCGAGGGACCCCGGGGTCTCCTGGACCTGAAGCTCACTTGCACAGTAAATGGATGCTGCGTCCCACGCTGGGAAGGGGAATAAGAAGAAGCGCCAGTCAAAAGAATGCATCGGTGGTCCGGTCAGCAGCACCTGGCAGCCAAGCCTCGGCCAGAGAGCTTAACATCTGAGCGGCTTCAACAGGAAAAGCAAATCCAGCAAAGTGCTGCCAAGCAGTACATCCACAATCCGATCCGTCCGTGTCCCAGCACGGCACAACCCAGGCTGCCTTGTAACTCCAGACTGTGGTCGCTTACCGGAGTCCGCTGGTGAGCGTCTGTCTGCCTAAACACCACATCTTCTCTGGAGATACACAGACCCCGAAGGATTTATAGTGTCCAGCCTGCTGACGTCCTAAGTCCGTCCTCCCATATTATCCCACTTTTTTAACCACCATCAGAAGTCGGTAATGACCAAACTTAAGCTTATATGTTCAAAGCAAGGCTTCTCTGGTTTCGGACGGCGAATTTGGGATGTCTCGGGGATTATGTCAGCTGCATTATGTTCTTGTATAGGATGTCAGGCGCACTGAGTCTTACGAGGAGGTGCATGTGTGCTTCCCGCTGGAAACAAGCGCTTTGGAAAACGTCGGTCCCCATCGCAAAGACAGCGAAATACGTCATACAAAAAAGCGGACTTCTGTTGTTTTATACTAAATAAGATAATTTTTGTATGACGCATGCTGAGCTGTCATGTGGTGCTTATCAGCAAGTTCTTGCCATGAGTTATGTTGCAAAATTTATCAGAATGCGGGAGAATGCAAATGTTTCTTTTCTCATCACGACTTTCTGTGTTTGTGTGTAGTTGCGTACGATGGCAGGGTGAATATTATTTAGGTGAGACAAAGGATAAACTGGCACACGTGTTTGATGCTCTATATCTGTGGTCTAGTAACTTAAACTCAGTTCTTGAGCTTTCATTGGTATACTTTTATGTTTTAATATTTATAACTAGGATCATATTTTTAAAGTGAGAAAGTAATATTTCAACACTTCCCAGTTTACCAGTGTCAACCCTACAAAATATTTTGATTCGTAATATATTTGTAGAAGCATCAAGCAGTTTTAGTACATTGATTTTATTTTCTAAAATGTTTTTGTAGCAAAGCCAAAAGCAAAACACGAATTTCACTTGTTTATTTACCGTGAGTCAACACTCCTGAGAAGGTTAATAGTTTTTGTCCACTTAAATTTGCTTGTGATGTTTTTTTGAGAGAAGATTTCATGCTTCACCTGGAAAAAATGGACAATTGAAGCTGAGATGGCATGATGGATGACCATCCTCACGATGGTGTCAGCAGACCAAAAGCTCTGCAGATTGTTCAGCCTGAACAGCCGGCAGACTTCACCCCCCAAACCTGACCAAGCCTGTTTATTTGTGAAGTGCATCCCCTGTCAGAACCAACTCTGTGCATGTTGGGTGGGAAACGGCTGTATTTGTAAACACTGTGAGATTAGGACACATTTAATGTAGAACTGATATGCATTTTCAGGCTGCGTGTATAGAGGTGGATTTCATAAAAATGGTTTATCCTGGACTTATAAAACATTTTTTTAATTTTTTTGTTGCACACCCTAAACCTTCAGTCTGTTGTGGATTCATGTAGGATGTTCACTGATAACATTTGCTATGAATTTTCCATCTGGGCTAACAGGTGACCAGACTTCTACTTCCCGTTTATGGGAAAAGATTAATCACATCTGGGTTTATTTTGCAAGGCAGCATTTCGGCCAGCTATGACCTGTATCCGGCCCCTGGACCATGGTGCATGGCAGCATTTCGACCAGCTATGACCTGTATCCGGCCCCTGGTCCATGGTGTAGTCCGCTCTGGGTCATCCTGAAGCCTCCCTGCAAATGCAGGGCTCCTCTGCAGGGCAGCTACACTTTCGCACTGGACACTTCCCATACTATCCTGTGCTCACTGGCAATTTCACTTTAAAAGGCTCCACTCTAAACTCTGATCATGCAAGATTTCTGCTGTGTACGGGATGTTTGCAGTCCTCACTGGAATGAGGCAGTTGGGCGTGCTCTCCCATATATAGGGCTTATATAATCTTTCTTCAGCTAAATATGAGTGGCAGAACAGTGACATGGAGTGGAGAAACAATGTCATGTGACCACTGGTAATTCTGATGACATTTAATGGCACTCATTCCGTAGTGAATTCCAGCCTCCTGCTTCTCCATTGACATGCATGTGTGGTTAAATATAATCCCCAGGATCATAGCTGGCAGTCAGTGCAGTGGGCCTTATTTAGACACCCTTGCGAGGCGTTAACTTTAAGTTCTCTATCTGTGCGCCGACCTCACCTTTGCAGCTTCAAGTTGCATGGGTTCCTGATCGCTGAGGGTGAGCCAGAATATGTCTGCGAATGAGCTTCTGGCGAGAGTATGACTGAGGATGAGCTTCAGGCCAAGTATGACAGGATGAGCTTCAGGTGAGAGTATGACTGAGGATGAACTTCAGGTCAGAGTATGACTGAGGATGAGCTTCTGGTGAGAGTATGACTGAGGATGAACTTCAGACGAAAGTATGACAGGATGAGCTTCAGGTGAGAGTGTGACTGAGGATGAGCTTCAGGCCAGAGTATGACAGGATGAGCTTCAGGTGAGAGTATGACTGATGATGAGCTTCAGGTGAGAGTATGACTGAGGATGAGCTTCAGGACAGAGTATGACTGAGGATGAGCTTCTTTCTGGAGCATCACTGAGGTTTAGTTTTTGCCCAAAGTATCCCTGAGGACCAGCTTCTGTCCAGAGTACTGTTGAGGATGAGCTTCTGTCTGTTGTATGGATGAAGACAAGTTTCTGTTTGGAGTATCGAGGAGGATGAGTTTCTGTCCAGAGTACTGCTGAGGACCAGCTTCTACCAAGATTGATATGCTTGGATTCACAGGTACACACAGGGGGTACACATGTCCTGGAGACAGTGAGAAAGATTCAAGACCTAAAATGGGATGAGGAGAGAGAGTAGGGGGGCAGCGAACACAAGAAAGAGAAGGAGTGGATACTGAAATTAGGGTTTTAGAGGAAGGAGAGGCAGAATGGGGGAGATCCTACAGCGTCCAGGTGGCTCCTGAGATGTCGATCTGCTGCCCTCCAACCGCTCGTCGAGGGCAAAAGTCAGCTTGCCACTGCAGGTTGGGTTACATTTTGGACTTGGCACGTGTGTCAGGACAGCCCCTCCCTGCTCCACCAGACCTGCAGCTGCTCTCCCCCCAGCTGTAATAACAAGTGCGGGGGGGGACATGGAAGACGTTTGCTGGGCTTAATGCTTTCGCCACGGGTCACAAACCGCTCTAAAGCTGGCCGAAGATGATACCTCACACTGACTGTTCTGTATTCTTACTGTAATTCTTTGATAACTGGCAATAACAGTCAATTACTCGAATCGGAATTAAAATGAGTAAAAATAGCCCAACTTCTCGTGTGTTGAGGTCTGGTGTCTAATATTACATTTTAATATGTATATACAGATGCTCCTCATTTTACGTTGGTTCGACTTACGATATTTAGACTTTACGATGGTGGGATAGTGATGCTTATTCAGTAGTCATCAAACTTTGAATTTTCATCTGTTCCCGTCCAAGTGATACGCAGTAGGATACTTTCTACTGATGCTGGGCGATCACAGCATTCATGTTTCTGTAGTGACTGCAAGCATAAACATCTAACACTCCGTTTAACGACGTGCTGTACAGTTGTTTTCTATATAACCAAATAAACTTGTATTAATTTATTTACTTTTCAATTACTGTTATTTAAAGTAATTATTTATTTACTTAATTGGTAATAGTGGTTTATCTATCTATCAAATCATATTCATATTCGATTTATGATATTTTCTACTTATCCTGGATTCATCAGCATCTAACCCCATGGTAAGCTTAGGAGCGTCTGTACATATATCCAGTTATCAAAGTCAACTGAGGATATATAACCAATAAGTATTGATTAGTGATATTTTGAACACCGAAACCTTTTTTTATAAATAACCATGAACTGTGTGACAAGTCCAGTTCTGCTTAAAGCAGTTTGGTGTCAGTCAATCACATAAGACAGGTAATATAAATAATCAGAAAATCGCACAGTGAAGGATGCTGGACTATAATCCCAACAATCAGGGCCGGTGTCTGTAAAACCAGAAGACAGAACGCAGGTCCTTCTCTTGGCTGAGATCTGATTTCAGCCCGAGTCGGGCCCCGGCGCCGGGTGGTTCCGGTACCGTGGGCCTGGCGACAGAAGTCAGCCATGACTTTTTCCACATTTGCGGAATCCACGGACGGATGGGAGATTTTGTAAAATGGTTTCTGAAAGTGCAATAGAGTGACTGAGTATCGTTTCCAGTGTCGATGATTTAAAACGCGATGACTGATGGTGGCGTGATGTCAGCCGAGAGAGATAACAGACCCTCTGTTCCCTGGCGTTGAACTAAAGTAACTCTTCGCATTTCATGACATCCTACTTTTTTCCATGCCAGACTGAAACAGTCCCCCGGGATCAACGGAACCAAAAATACGCTAATCAGCGGGGGTGCTCTGCCTCAGACACTCCCTTTCATTGCTGGTCCGGAAAGTGCAGAGTGATGCAGAGCCGTGAGGAGGTCGCCGCGGTGATGGGGCTGTGAGTCATGGCTCAGTGTGTGGGGGGGGGGGCATCACCAGGCCTGTGACCTCACAGGCCCACCTCTGTATCTGAGACAGTGTAGAATTCCTCAAACAAGCCTTTGTTAAGAAAGCACAGACTGCTGTGTTCCGTATGTCCAGGATGACACAGGACTGTCCAGTCATTACTTTTTGGGTTTATCTCTGACACTGTGACGCTAATGCGGAAAATGGGACTGGGTATCATCCCAACATCACTGACCTCGTTCTCCTTCTGAAAAACAACATCTGTTCATTTCCTCTCAATAAGGTCTCATCCAGCACACAGGCAAACACTGAGGGAAGCACTGCCTTCCGGCCAGAATGTAGGGGGGTGTATCTAAACCTTAGGCCTTGGAGGTGTAAGGTGAGCAAGTGAGCTTCCATGCTGCCCCATAGTGTTTATCGCCCCCTACAGATTAACCCTGGTAGTGCTGCATTTCACTGCCGGTAATGCCGTGCTGTGAGTAAGGGGGGGGGGCAGAGGTTAATCATTCAGAGGGCTTATCAGTTAGGCCTTGGAATTCACACGCAGTCTGCTGAGTCTGGGAAGTGCCACCGGGAGAATGCTGTGAGGAGGATGGGTTACGGATCTGAGACTGTGAATATTAAGGAAGGGGGTAGGGGGGCAGTCAGATGGAGCCTTAGAGGGCAGGATTTGGTGGGGGGGGGATGCTGGATTTGGGGGTTAGGGTCCCAAAGAGGGGGTACTTCCTTAATCAGCCTGGCTTGTTTCCTATGTCATGAGGTCATTAGAACTAAATGTAGTGGCTGCTTTTTCTTAGGTTGAAATTGATTAATTTTAACACTCGTATTAACACTGATTAGCGGAAGGTAAAACTGGGTGTCAATGTATTAATATAACATTATCATAACAACTCATCCTGGGGAGTGTAGGGTCCTTAATACAGTTGGCTTCGTGTCCACTTTACAGATCTCTAAACTGCATATGTATAAATATTGGCAGCAGTGGCCAGTTCTTGCTCTGCTCTCCCCGGATCTCATTTATACCTGTCTCTACAAAGCCTGCCCATACGGCCATCTTTGGTGAGTGATGACAGATTATTCAGCAAAGCTTTTTCACTCGCCGGTAAAGATCGACAACTTGTTTGTTTGTTTGGTAGCTGTCCATGGTACTGAGCGTTTACAAACGTGTCCAGGCCAAACTCTCCGGCGCCTGTCCTTTAACACATGACACAGCTTTCTTAGGAATGCGTCACCCAGCATTTCCGTCTTCCCTGATCACCTTCCCCTCCCGCTGCTAGGGTTTGGGTTTCAGTTCCGGGCCCCGAATGTCTTGTGTTTCTGCCCTGAGGTGTCCGGCCCCTGCAGGCACGAGCGAGGTACGGAACGCAGCCTCCAGGTACCAGCTGCGGTGTCAGCAAGCAGCCGCCAGACTCGGCGGAGACGAGCCGCTGTCCAACGGAGCGGCTGGCACTTGCGGTCACGACAAACTACGCCTGGTGGCGCGTCTAAATCCTGCGTTGGACAAACGGCCGCTGCATGCTCCGCCTGCACCCGGGTCGCAGCTGTCGCTGGGCTGCGTGCTGTCCCCTCAAGTGGCTGGGATTCCTGCGGTCGCCCACCCCCGCATATGTGAGGTGTATCAGTACGGTGCGTCGTGTCCCGATAAAGGGTCCCATGACCCTCAGGAAGGAACGTCAGACACGCTGAGATGATTGTGATTGGAAACCGATCACCCTGAACAATCACACTCCAGAAACATCTGCGAAACTGTATCCCACAAAACACCAATCCTTTACTTGACTTTAGTACTCAAACATAATTATAGTCAAACTAAACATAGTCGCTCCTCCATAAATCTGATGCTGTCAGCTCTGCTTAAAAGTCAGAAGTTTGCCAGACTGGTAAAAGCATCACAGCCCCGCTAGTCTAGGACCATCCAAAGCGGAATTCTACAGAATTAAATCCCACAGCCTTTTCTGGGATTCACAGTCTCCTCTGGGGTCCAGAGGACGCATCTAGAAGGCAGGTAGACAGGTGACACAGCAGCTGTACAGGATGACCCTGCGAGGGGCCCCTGGGTGCTAACTGGCACAGGAAGTGGGGGGCGGGGGCCCGTGTGGCGTGTGAGGATCTGGTTTCTGTGGTTCCATGCCCTATTCCTCCTGGTCCCCTGTAATCCGTCACCGGTGAGAGACAGGCAGCACTGGGCCAGTGTCTGAGATCAAAGGCCCCGTCTCATGCGGTCTGTGGTGGCTCTTTGTCATGTGATACTGCGCCCAGCGGATCCTGTATCTCGCGCGTACGAGCCGCTGAGGTCCGCACAGAGAGGTGACCCGTGGTATCGTGGTGGTCAGGGCTCCCCACGACCCTTAGTCGGGTCTGGCCACGCCCATCTGCCAGGCCACTGCGGGATGCAGTGCAGAGAGAATCCAGCGCCAGCATGAACCTTAAGAAAGCGGGGCCCCAAACCGAGGGCCTCCTCAGCCGCATGTGACTGAAGCGGGTCCCTCACAGCCAAGGAGTCACGGCTCCTGCTCTGGGTCCTCCGGTTTCCCTCTGGATGGAGACGGGTGACGCCGGGTGCGGCGCGTGCCTCTGGCAGACAGGTAAGTGGATACGGGCGCTGCCCCCCTGCACACAGCCTTTGTGTGCCTGTAATGCCCCGGTGAGCGGGAATGCTAGTCGCCGACGGGCACATTCAGGCAGGAGGGACGGGGTCGGCTGACTGAACACCAGGACAGAAATGCTTGTAGTGTAATTATAAAGTGCTCTATTTATCAACAAAGGACCCACACCTACTCTGGAACTTGAGCAATGACAACATAAGTGTCAGTGACTTAGTACAGACAGTGAGGGAGTGTCACTTAGTCAATTCTGACTCTCTGAATGTCTTAGTTAATAAAAAGCAGTCCCTCGTTTCTGTGTTTGGCGTGCTGGCAGCAGTCCCGGGCTGTAACGATTGGGCCCAGGAGCTCCTTGCACCAGCCAGATCAGATCAGTCATCTCCAAGGCCCAGAGAGGACACGTCCCAAGCACAGAGCGTAACAGGACCTGCCATCTTTCCAGGGGTCCGTAACTGGAGTCCAACGCAGGCGACAGCACAACGGAGACTGAACTTTGATGTGGGATGACGAGTTCCAGCACAGCGAGGCTAAACTGCAGAGCTCTGAAATACATGCCATTTGTGCCTGAGGATATTACATCAGACGGTGGAGCTGTCCAATGGACGGGCTGCCCATCGCTCGCATGTCAACAATTCCTGTTGCTAGGTGATGGATGCCACAGGACACAGGCAACATTTAAGACGCGGTACCCAGGAGACACTGCTGCGTGTGCATGCGTGCCTGTGCATGGCTGCCCCCCTCAGTGGCCCCACTCTCTCTCATCCTCCCGCTGCCTGTGGGCTTTGACTCACGCCATTAGCGTGGGCTCAAGAACCTTCTAATGGCATTCGGGGAATCACGTTATATATAGTTTGCAGATTCACACATATGGTGCTATCAATGGAGAAAAAAGCAAGACAGGATATTAACTGACCTCCCTGTCACGTTAACTTTATCCATCGCTGGATAAAGGAGTGGGAGAGGTCAACCTACATCACAGCACTCTCATATTCAAAAGCTAAGCTTAAAGCCCCGAGCCATGGCTGTCTCTGCTGTGCCTGACAAGAAACTTTTTTTTTAATACAAAGATTTAGAAGTTCTGGCCCCAAATTACTGACCATCAAACCATTTTAAGTAGCTACACAACTGTCCGAAAGAGTGTAAGAGTCATGTTGAGTTCTTTCCTGTGCTGCTGTCTTGGAAGAGGACGTCACTCTGAATAGACCAGTCTTTACATTAATGGACTGCAATCCATCCATCCATTGTCTGGAGCCTATCCTGGATGCTATGCCAGCCCATCGTAGGGCACACACACACCTAGCTATATGCATCTTTGTAAATTTCAGTTTGAGATTAAGAATTGAGCTTTGAATATGAGTGTTCAATCTGAGTACTGAGCAGGGATTGGGTGTTGAGTATTGCTGTTTAGTTTGAGCCTTAACTGTACGGATTGAGTGTTGGGGGACTGGAGTAAGGAACTGAGCTGAGCTTAAGGGTGGCCTGTAGACAGAGTCATTATGGCTGAGAGACAGGAATGTCGGTCCCAGGGATGCAGCCCCCAGTCAGGCAGATACTCCGCCTTGCACCTTTTCCCATGTCTTAATGCTGTTCTCTCTCCTTTAGAGGGGATAACTTTAACCCCTCCTGGGTAATGAATGTGAGAAGAGGCTCGCAGCCCAAACGTCCCTGATCAGGATTTAAATTCTTTTCCACGCATCGCTCTTACCATCGAAGAATCCCTCTGAGGCCAAACAAAATCCATCAGCGGAGGAATGCAGCTGGAAGGGAGGCTGCCTTGGACCCGCAGAGAGGCCTGGATCTCCGAAGCGGGGCTCTGCTCGCTGGACCCAGAGGGGCACAGCATGGGGCTCAGGGAAGAGGCCGTCAGGAAAAAAAGACACACTGGTGACAGTGGGGGCATTTTATCTCATACAGTATAGGAAGACATGCTGTCTGGGTGGCCTGAAGAGGGCCAGTTACCGGCAAAATATACAAAGGGGGACCCTCCTGACTGGCAGAGTATTCATCCCCCCCCCTCCCCGATCAGCAGCAAACTACCCAATTAGGGCTGCTTGTCAACAAGTTCCTGGGTTGGATTTTGCTGCCAGTCCAACCCTGTCTGGGCGTCATCCAAAATGCAAAGGCTGTCACAAGGGGGCGCTATATGGACTCCTGGAAACCCACCTACCCAACACCAAATGCAGACAACCATGGAGGTATCAGCATTTATCACAAACAGACATACAAACAGAGCACCCTGTCTGACAGTGGAGATTAGTGTTCTGCTCTTCATGTGTGCGTATGCAGGATGACATTGCAGCTACAGCAGTAGAAAAAGCTACACGCTGCTGCTCCCTGCTGGCAAGTTTGTGCCATGACAGGCCAGTTGTGTTGATCTCAGGCCAGCTAGTTCCTCAGAGCGCCTCCACTCTGTGGTGATGTAGCTTGGTGAAATCCCTCACCCTCTCTCCCAGTAGCAGACATTAGGTGTGAGATCTTTCCTCCCTGCTCCACGTGATGTGAGACTCTAGAGGGTGCTACTGCAGCCTATCTAGTTCATCTGGAATGTCCACAGCAGACCTGGGCTCAGTCAAACTGTGATGTATGAGCTTAAAGGACCCCGCTAGTTTGACATTGTTTTCACAGTTACATTTGGCATTGAGAAGACTTCAGACAACAAGTCATTTTCAATAGAATCCAAGCTGGTAGTTTAATCTCTAAAGCAGGGTTCCCTAATTATTTTGTCCTCGATAGCCTACAATACAAATCCAAGGGCCACAGCCCCCAATATTTTTCTGTTATGCTGCTAAGTCAACAAAACGCTGCATTTGCTAAGATTTCAGGTCCAGAAAGTACAAATCCAGACCAAGATTTTGTTTCAACCAACCAGCTGAGTCCTCTGTGACTGTGACTCTTTATACACAACTGGCTGGTTGAAACAGAATCTTGGTCTGGATTTGTACTCTCTGGACCTGAACTCTCCACTTCTGCTAAAATGCATGTGGCTCATTTCATCCAAACCAAACGCTTAACACTCTGGCCCGTGGACTGATGTTAAGGAACCCTGATCTAAAGTTTCACAGATCTGGCAGTGCAGGGACTCAGTGGGCTTCCCTGCTGAGGGTGGGGGCCTCGAATCTTCTCTCTTCTGAGAGAATCTTCTACTGCTCTGTTGCTGGAGTCTTCCCCGTGTGATGCAGGTTTTCTCTTGCAATCCAGGAGTTAGGCTGATAAGCATCTTTAACTTACACATAATTTGTGTTTGTCTGTCCTGTGATTGGCTGGGATCCTGTCCAGGGTGTGGCCTATGCTTCCTGGGTTTGGCTTGAGGCTGAGGATTATGGATGAATTGTGTTTCAAAACCAGATAACATTTGTTGCCAGTAGGTGGCTCCCTTTTATAATCAGAAATTGTCAACACACGGTTGTTACCATACTGTCACCAGGCAAATCACCTTTATAAACTGGTACAACATGTTCTGAAGAAATCCAGCCCTTGAATGACAACTGCAAGCGGCTGTGGACCTGTATGTATGCATCACTGTGGACAAATACTTAAGTGGACTTTGATAAAATGTTGGACTGCTGCAAGACATTATAGAGTGTGCTCACTGGAATCAACACCTCAGACAGTTTACAGTTTATCAGCCCAAGAAGAAAAAAACAGTAACACTGAAAACTAATACCATGGCTTCTAGCCTAAACTAACAAAAACATTCAACAAGAATAACCACAAGTTTTGAAATCTCTAGACCACATAATGGGAGCTGTTTTTTTATCAGTGAGTTGTGTGTACATGCGTCTCAGAAATAGGGGGGGGGGGGAGGCCACATGTTTTCAAAACCAAGGTTTAAATCCAACACCCAGCTGGAGCTATTGGGGTCAGCCTCAATCCAGGCATGGAAAAAAGCCATCACCAGCTAGGACCTCTGCCAAAGAGAAACATGACAAGACCTTAATGGTTTTAATGTTTTCAAGCCCTTATTACGAAGTCTGAGTCCAAATTGAAACATTCCCATGCCTTCAGGGCAAGTCATGATGACTAGACAACCATATGGGACCAACAGCAAAACAATTCTGTTTTCAACACGAGTGGTCAGTGTGAACACGAATCCCCTTGCATGTCGGCAGGAGTGAATGTTGACGTCTCCTGCATACAGATTCAGAGGCTGCAGTTTGAACCTGGTTTCTGTAGGAGTTTGACTGCATGCATGCTCATAAAGAGGGTAAAAAATGTACCTTTGCTTGTCACTAGGGCTGTGCTCCTGTAATTATACCTTTTAAGGTATAGAAATGGACTTTGAAGAACATCCCAAAGGTACAAACAGCATTAATGTACCATCAATGTTACAGAAATGTTCCTCAGAGTCCATTTTTGTACCGTACAAGGTACATTTACCTAAGCTAAGGGTAAAATTGGCAGACCCTTGAGGATACAACCCCAGTGACAAGCGAAGGTACTAATTTTTACCCTCTTTTCTGAGAGTACATACATAGGATCAGCTCTGTCCCATCCTGCTGTACACTGGTGACCAAAATTGTGGAAGCACTTCAAATTTTTAGATATTGCAGAACTTTATTTAACTGTTGCTCTAGTTACTTATTCAATCCACCAATGTATGAAATTTGTAATATTCTTTGACTGTTTATAAACATTACCACCAGTTTTTATGCAGTAATTTTAAAGTGTGATGCCAAAAGTGATAGGTGTTTCCACAGTTTTGGGTGATAGTACAGAATCTGTGTGTTGTATTTAAGCACAAGCCTGCAGAGACCCTCAGGCAGTGCATGATCCAATCTGCGGGTGGCATGTGGTTAGTTGGTCCTGTTAGAGGGCCACAGCTAATTTGGTGACCCCAGTGCACGTCTAATCGGAAACAATAGCCAGAGGTAACAAGGATCCCGTAAAGGCCTGTTGATAAAAACAATAATTTGATAAGACAGATTAGCAGCCATGAGTCTGCAGAGAATAAAAGCAGGCGTCCACATTTCGTGGCCCAGAATCCTAAGAGCTTCCTGGAACAGAGCAGTTTCATATAGGTTTGTAATACAGCAGGCACCCCCAAGGCTAAGCATCTTAGCAAGGGGCCCTCCTCCATAGAGACAGATGCTACACAGACACCCACAGAGACACTCTCAGCTGGGCAGTCTGTATCGGTGAATGCTGAGACCACCTGGTCAGCACAGAGCTTTAGCGTTACAGTACCGCTGAGGAAGTTTGTCAGACCGGCCTTAAATGAAGGAAGAGGAGAGAGTGCAGCTAGTGAAGTCCACTGGAGGAGTGAATTTGGCTGTGGGGGACATGACAGCCCTCAGGGGTTTAAATCTGCAGTCAGTCACTGAGTTTGTTTTGGAGAGACACTTTGCATTTATTTGGGAGAGGTTCTCTCTCTCATTTTTTAAAAAAATAGTATTTTGGTTTATTTATTAGGAGCTCACTGTGTTAGTGCTGAGGTCACAGCCCGGGAAATCAGTCCCTGCCAGTCAATGACATTAACAGGTTTGCGGAAAAAATTAACAACGTAAAATGGTGCGAATTCTTTCTGCTTATGATGCTTTGAAAGAAATGCCCTTTGTGATCGAACTGCCAAAAAAACCCTAATTATTTTATGGTGACATCATGCCTTCTGTTCCATGCCAGCTTTATAACAGCCGTTCGATCTCATTTTGGTAGTTACCCCCCTCCTCTTTCTGGTAAATGTTGTTTAATTGAATATTTTCAGTACCTCTTCTGAGTGTTACTATATTAGTCAGAATCTAAAAGGCTCCATCTGGGCGGATTACTCTCCTTTATCCTCTTACCTTAATATCCCCCATCCATTTCTTGTCCTTACTTCTGGCTGTTGAAGAGTCACTCTACACTCCACCGGGGACGGGAAATAAGGGCAGCTCACCTGAGGCGGTGTCGGTCCGCCCAGTCGG
Organism: Gnathonemus echidnorhynchus; assembly: GCA_026776725.1. NCBI lineage: Eukaryota > Metazoa > Chordata > Actinopteri > Osteoglossiformes > Mormyridae > Gnathonemus > Gnathonemus echidnorhynchus. The sequence goes on along the minus strand of JAODJU010000119.1, from coordinate 21,088,390 downwards.
TCTCAGCGGGACTTTGTCGGATTTTACTGCAGGGATCGCCGCTTACCAGCCGTGGCACGGAGGTCCCGCTGTTTTGAAAGCCGCTTCCTCAAATCAGCCCTCGTTTTATGACATCTGTAACTTTGACAGGTCCGTCAGTGATGGGTCTGCTCGGTATTAAGAGAGCTCTGCTCATCACACTGCTGCTATTCATCTCTGCGATCCAAGTTTATTATTGTTCAAAAAGGCACAATATTAGGAAGTCAGGTAAGTCGCTCCGATTTCACATTTTTAAGTATTAAAATAGTTAAAACGGACAAGAAGCGCGAGGCTTTGGATGTGTATATGAACCTATTGTCAGTAGTAGAATAGAATGAAAGTAGTAATACGAAAAAAACCTTTGGAAACAAGGTCCTAATTTGGCCAACGAGATCTTCAGATCAATGCATATAGCCATACGTGTATGTGTATAGGAGTCTCCTCACTTTCGGTAAACTTTTGCATGCGTTGCTGAAGACTGCGGAAATGGTACAAGATGATAGCGGCATGCAGATTTGCCGACTTGTGAACAGCATTAGATGCACAGGATCGGGTCGTTCCTCGGTCGCCTTAGATTAGTATTGCCTATTCGATATACTTGCACACAAGCAGAGTAATTTATCAAAGTTTTAAAATTCAAACAAAATACAGAAATAAGCGGACCCAGGTCATGGTTAGACTAACGTTGTTTGATACTCCGTGTGTGCGTCCCTGCGCACCTGCTCTTTTTGATATTTACAGGCACACTTCAGTTGACAGTAATTGGTGATAATAATTTTCACTACCCCTGGCGTCTCGAGACTTCCCACAGCCAGGCTTCTTGACCTTAGAAAATAATTAAGAAGCGTCTTCCATTACACTCCGGCAGTTCCTTTTGCTCTGAATCAATAATATAAACAGTGAAATGATCTTTTAGATCATTTATCAACCCAGAAAGGCAGTTTCACTTAGAGAGCAACACGGTATCTCATCAAAAGAAATGAAACTGAATCTCAGGCCATCGTTTTGGGACTTTGCTGTTGTAAATAAACGGCACTTCACCCAAATTACATCAGGTCTCCTTAGAGAAGCACTCCATCTAATGAAGCATTCTAGGAGCCGTCTCCAGATGTTCAGCCCAGATGTTCAACACCAGCCAGAACAGCTGCGTGCTTATTCTCCATAATGATGCTGACATGTCTGGCAGATGCATGGCATATGTCTGATGTTATGTGCATAATTTGTACAGAATGAAGACTAAAGAATATGAAAAAGATATGGCAGATTGCACACTCATTTTAATACAATATCGGCTCAAGCTGGTTTTTATAACCTATAAGCTTTATAACCTATAAGCTTTATAGCCTATCAGTGGACAGTGTCATGCAAACACATTCTGGAAAAATGAGTCATAGTTCACCTTTTAAGGAATTCACATGAACGCTGTGCTCGGCCAGGAGGGTGGGGGATGAAGGTTGGATGAGCCTGGGATGCAGATCAGGGCTCGGATACCTCTGGAGGGCATCATCGCTCAGGAGGGTATCACCCGAAATATGCAGGAAGGCTCCATATGACATGATGTCCAGCTTAGGATCAACATCTGGCCACATCAAAAACAAAATTCAGCGGAAATGTTCGCAGTCATGCGGTCCCCGGGAAGCGAAAATAAACACCCGAGGCACGACGGATGCACACGCGCACCCTGATCTGAGCTTGTCTGGCTCTCCAAACTGCCCATTACAGATTACACTCTCCATGTGCTGTAGCGCTATCTGACTGTAAGGCTTTTCACAAACAACTGAGTTCCTGTGCTGTAGCTGTTTACTTGTGACCTCAGAGGACCTCCTGAGTGAATTCTCTGGAGCAGTGCATTTCCTCACCATGACGAGGGATGAGGCAAGGTGATCAGAGATGACTGGATATGCCAGGTGGAGTTAGAGTGCGTAGCGTGTCCTTGGGTTGGGGCGGGGGTCCCCGTTGGCTTGCTTAGACCTTTGCTCCACGTGTGTGGCGATCTTGCAGTGACCTTGCTCACCGTGTTTGGATGTCACTGGTCTCTGCTGTCCTTTATGAAATGCCCCACCATGGTTTGTATGTAGCACTGGAGCTCGTCTGTAGCATGGTGCACTGGAGAGTGACATGCCTCGTCCCCTCATTCTGCTCCGCAGAACGCCTCTCTCCACCCTTAGACGTCCAGCTGAAGGTGCTGAACTGCACAGCCTTCCAGGTCCAGTGGAAGACGGCCCAGAGGCACACCAGCACCGTCACTGGGTACAAGGTACTCAAAACCCAGACCCTGCATTTTACTTTTTACATGATGAAGTGAATTAGAAACAGGACTGTCACCTAAATGCAGATCCAGAAGGGTGTATCTGATTTAGAACAGAATACTTTTATTACCCTGGAGGAAATTGCTTGTAATTACAGACTATATAGTACACAAAAAGACAAAAATAGACACAGTACTACATACAATATTTTCAATATAAAAATGAGTAAGAGATGCCAATAAATAAGTGGGTGAATATTCAAATAAATACAGCACTGCAGTGAAAAATGTTCGCATTTTGCTCATAAAATATTGCACGAAAAAAGATAAATGAATACACGGTATATATATTTATGAAAATAGGTCACATTGCACATGTGCCCTGAACGATATAAAAGCTTTAGGATTGTGTTATACTTTCTGGGGGTGAAAATAGGGGAGGCACGTTGTTTTTGATATATATTTTTTATTTTTTTTTGGGGGGGGGGTTACTGAAGCATTGGTCCAATAGGAATCCTGAATTCCTGATTTAGTCTAACTGACCAGGCAGCACCATTGAGGTGATTGATTATTGATTGTCAGTAGGACAGCAGCATTGCCTCGTCACTCAACCCTGAGCTGCCCTGAGAGGTGCCTGTGTAGAAATGGTCGCGCTATTAAGGGTCATGAACAGGTGGAGCTCGTGCCTGTCACTGCTTGCTGGCAGGCAGGGAGCAGCTTTAGACAGCCGAGTCGAATACAGAATTAGGTCTGACTAACACTGGGGGGAAGAGCGATGAAACTCTCCTAATCATCCAGATGACATCTTTCAACGGTGATTTTGTTTCTGATCATTTTCCATCAGGCAAGAGCTCCCAAGACAAGAGTTTTTTGGAAAAAGCTGGCATGCGGGCTGAAGTGGCCTGTCTTTTATCGATCAGATGATTGCATCATCATTCCGCTCAGCCAACAAAGGGGTTATGATAAGCAGGAAGTCCCTCTGATTGAATCTGGCTCTGGGACGAGCGGAATAGTTCATTTAAAACTTTGCTTGGACTGCATTTGTGTTCATTAGGGTTAGGGTTAGGGTTAGGGTTAGGGTTAGGGTTAGGAGCCACGGTAACTGCACATCAGGAGGGCATCGCCCCAGGCTTCCCACAAGGCCCTTTGAGGACTAATGTCAAGAAATGCAAAGGAATGGAAAGTGCTTGACGGTCTAGGTTAAAGGCCAGGCCTCTAGACTCGTATTTCCCAACCTTTTTGCTCCCTCCGTTCTTGTCTGTTGGTTCCCGGATTGGGAAACACTGCTCTAGACTGATTTACAGGCTCAGCATGGATGCCCCGATGAGCTTAATCACATTATTTAGCTTCCCTCTGTACCCGGGGGGAGGTTTAGGTTAATGGTTAGCGGTGTGCTGTCTATACCAGTACCAGCCTGATTGGGTTGGTGGTCTCAGACCAGGGCGCAGATTTGGGTATAGACAATAGGGACATGTCTCTACCAATATTGTGGATGTACAGTGCGTGTTGGGGGGAGTGGGATTTGGCGCTGATTTGGTCCCTAGCAATGTTGAAACAAACCTATGCTCTTAGTTTCAGGGCTTTGCTTGGTGAACACAACTTGCCCCGGGCATCAGTTCAGGCAGGTACACACCAGAGTGACAGGCGTAGCCATGGCAGCAGCTGCTATGACATGGCGAACCTATATTGGGCTTCAGGAGGCTGCCTTACCATTTCTGCAAGGCATGATGGGTCGCGGTGTGGGCAGGGGCATTGGCAGGAGGGCCGCTCCGCCTGCCGCTCTTCACTTGGACACCTCTCTGTGAGGATGGATGTGTGCTCACAGGTGTTCTACACCGAGATGATGAAGAGTCGCCCAGCCAGCCCTGCTGTGACAGTAGACCTGCCCCTGAACCTGGACACGCTGACCACTGTGAGGCTTCTTCTGCGTCACCTACCCACTCTTTCCACTCTAACTCCCATCTCCCTGCAGGCTGTACTCAGTTCAACTTCTATTCAAATTACTTTATCACTGAAAGGTATAGATGAAAAATTGATATATCTGTGACATCTAGCGGCTCTCTCACTGAGGTTGTATGATATGTCTAATAATTTATTTTCTCTTCGATTTCAGAGACAGTTCGGTGGAGAAGCAAGTTTTGTGAGTGTCCCTTCCACGGCGACTGTGATTATTGTCACAGGAGTGGACACCATGTGACAACTGGGGTCATAACAGGCCCCCAGTCATAACAGGAGATCCTGCCAGGAGCTCGCTTGACCCTCAGCACCTGACTCTCCTGCTCTCTACCTTGCAGGACGTTGAGATCGGGGATCTGCGAGCAGGTACTGAGTATCGAGTGAGCGTGGCGGCTTACGGCTGGGCGGGGGAGGGCCGTCCGAGCAGGTCCCAAGACATCAGAACGTCATCACAGGGTGGGTGTGTCTTAGCAAACACGGTCTGTGCAGAGTCAAGCTTCTGATTGGACTTAGCACCAAGCTTAGTGATGCTTAAGCATGTTGTCTGATGAGAAACCTTGGATCACAGCCCCTTCTTCCTCACAGACACATGCATGCCTCCCTCTCCTCCTTCACAACCCAAGGCGACAGCATTATCAGCTACCAAGATTGCGTTGTCATGGAGACAGGACGGGGACCATGGCAGTGCACCTGTCAATCACTTTCAGGTGGCCTACATCAGGTGGGTGGGAGTGGCTGAGGCTGACAGATCCTGCCGTCCCTTGTGGCATCCTGCTGACTAGCTTTTTGGACGTCACTGGTTATTAGCAGGAATCTGTTGAGCAGCTTCTGACTGTGGAGATTTGATGAGGATCAGCATCTTCAGGAGGCTTGGGGCTCTGCTGGGATCTGTCTGGGACAATCACTGCCTGGTGTCAGATGCGGTCTTGACTTCGCTTAAGCATCTCCCAGTATTCTCTGACAATTTCTCATTCAGCGAAGCCCGTTTGATGGTTTTCCTGCCCGTGAAATCTCTTTATTCTCACTTTGACTAAAAACCCTCTCTGTTGTTCTTGCTGGGCCTCTCTTTCTGATGGCATTTCCTTGTATGATTATTCTCTCAGGATTTCTTACCCAGTCAAAACCATCTCTGATGGTCTGAACTCCCAGTGAACCCGTCTCCATTGATCCCTCTTCCAGGCCGGAATTAGACACAGAGTGGACGTCCATCGAGGAGCCAACTGAAACCAACTCAGTGGTTGTGAAAGGCTTGGTTCCTGATACGCTGTACCAGTTTGAGATTCGAGCAGTGAACCTACATGGAATCAGCCCTCCCAGCACCATAAGTGACCCAGTCTGGACATTCAGTGAGCATCTGTTGTGTGTATCCATAGGGTGGGGGGGTGAATGTACCTGAGTTTCATGCTTGGTCCCTGGGGACATGCTTGGTGTTGGGTGTTTCTCTCTGTGATTTCTTTGGTCAGTGTCATTTGATCACATGACTTCATGGATATCCTGAGTTCGATGTGTCCCTGGGTCAACAAGGGAGGGGCTTGCTTTGCACTTCTTTAACCAATCACAGTCTTCATGGGAGTTGATCCTGGTCCCCACAGGTGCAGAGGGCGTGGTCAGCGGTGGCCACGCCCCATCGTACATCACCCACTCACATGGTGAAGATGGCGGTGTTTTAGGTGCGGATGACTCCAATCAGGACATTTACATCAAGAAGGTGAGGCCCGGGATTAATGACCCGCAAAGTAAAGCAAGATCAGGCTCGGCTGCTGTTGTTTACAGGATTCCCTTGTGCTGCAGCTGGAGCTGTTTCCTGCCGTCAGTGGCAGGATATGGCCACTCAGTTCCAGCACAGGGAGCCCCCCATCTGACGCTGCGACCAGGAAGCTAGCCACCAATGGTGCCGTCACCACCGCCAGCACACCCCCTGTGTCCCCCACCCAACCCCTCACAAGTCCCTCCTACATCTCCACCTCTGCCCCCTCCCTTAGCATATCCACACCCCCGCACCCTGCCCACAGTGCCCCCGTGACACGTAAGTGGACTGGCAGCGGGCCTCCCCTTCACAATCTGCCCTGCGAGGAAATCGTGTGTCCGGCAAACAGCTTCTGCATCAATGACCTCCACAGAGGGGGCTCACGGTGTCACTGCAGCTGGGGACGAGGGGGGGACACCTGTACTGAAGGTGAGTGTATAAGGTGCTGGTAGACACAGTGGGGGGGTAGACAGAGAGCAGTCGGAGTGAGACAGGAGTCTGAGAAAGAGAACTGTCAAAGTCGGCCTACTGCCTGTCACTCTCTCCTCCTCCTCTCTTTTCCACTAGAGGTGTCCATCCAGTTTCCCAGGTTTCATGGCTCCTCCTACTTGACCTTTGAGCCTTTGAAGAAGTCCTCTCAGGTGCTCCGTATCAGCCTCGAGTTCAAGGTGAGGGGGTGGTACCTTAATGTCAGTGACTGTCTTTATCCAGGGGGGTCTCTCACTCCATCAGTCTGCACCCTGCATGCGAAATGCCACTTGGAGTGACCGCTGTTCCTCACTTGCGCTCTCCAGACGGACACGGAGGACGGGCTGCTGCTCTACTGTGGTGAGAATGAGCGCGGTCGGGGAGACTTCACCTCGCTCTCTCTCGTCCACAACAGGCTGCACTTCAGGTGGGCGGGGCCATGCGTCACGTGTCTCACTCAGTTTAGCGGGTTTTCTTTGTGAGTGCTGCTAGCGCTGTCGTGGTGGAGCTGGGTCTCTCCCTGAAGCAGCACCTGGCTGACGTTCTGCCCCGCTCAGGTTTGACTGCGGCACAGGTCCTGCCAGGATCATGAGCCGGGCTCCTGTGGTCCCTGGCCAGTGGCACAGCGTCACCATCTACAGGGACGGCCCAAGCGGCTGGCTGGAACTGGACGGCGCCCGTGTGCTGGGCCGCTCACAGGTGAGGGGGGGGCGGTGTGCAGTTGAGGCAGGTGTGCCATTAGCTCATGGGAGTTTTACTTACACAAATTTGTTCTGAGGGCAGAAAGAAAAATGATTAGTTCACGATCAGATTGTAGAGTAGGTGGGTTCAAGCAACTAGAGGGTGCAGGACAAGCCAATCACATGTCTTGGTCCTGCCTCCTCTAGTTGCATGGACTCACCTCCTCTACAATCTGATTGGTTATCTCTCTGAACCAATCATTTTTCGTTCTGCCCTCAGAATTAGTAAAACTTGCATGAGCATACCATCTCCCACAAGCGTACCATTTTGGGGGAGTCACCGCTGTGGCCCCCGTTCCTCTCCTAGGGGAACTACACCAAGATCACATTCCACAGCCCGCTGTACGTGGGGGGGTCCCCTAATGCGTACGGGCTAGCCAGAGCGGTGGGCACCATCCAGGGCTTCCAGGGCTGCATACAGACACTCAGCATCAACAGCAAGACCTTGGACCTCAGGCCCTGGCCTCTGGGCTTGGCGCTGGGCGGCACCAATGTGGGTAAGTGGGTTGCTAGATGGGAATTCAGGGTCGTAAGTTCAGTGGCAAGCATGGAGTTTATACATCACGCTTCTGGGCCGGCTGAATTTACTGTAATAAATGGGGTTCAGAAATTCTGAAGGGCTGTAGCAGTGCAGGCACCTCCCCCCCTCCCCCGAGACTGTATGTGTGCCTCTGCCTGTTTGCCAGGTGAGTGCAGGGAAGCCAGGTGTGGAGCTGACACCTGTGCCAATGGCGGCATGTGCTTCTCCAGCCAGACCAGTGGCTCCATCTGCCTGTGTCCCCTGGGCTTCCGTGGACCGCTCTGCCAGGAGTGTGAGTGGCTGGCTGCAAGCCCCACAGCCACCCTGCCTACATACAGTATGACGCACAACAGCTGTAGCTCATTCGTCCAGGCGGTCCATGTTTTTGCTCCCTCCCATCTCCCAGTAAATGTGAAATTCCTGGTGCTTACACTGGTTTGAGAAACTGGTTTGAGAAACACGGCTATAAAACAGTATTAATCTGGTTTGAGAAACCAGTTTGAAAACACTGCTACAAAATAGTATTAAACCGGTTTGAGAAACTGGTTTGAGAAACACAGCTATAAAATAGCATTAAACTGGTTTCTGAAATGCAGCTATAAAACGGTATTAAACCAGTCTGAGAAATGCTACTATAACTTAGTAGTAAACCACATTGAGAAACACTGCCATGAAACAGTATTAAACCGGTTTGAGAAACACGGCTATAAAACAGTATTAAACATCTAAGATAATTCATGATCCAAGATAAAAAACCTCGGACTGTGAGCATAATTCGTTCCAGAAATGAATTTTCCCATTAGAAATAATGGAAACTCAGATGATTCATTCCACAACCCAAAAATATTCATATAAAAATGATTATTACAAAATATAAAGTAAAAACTGCTACGCCCTTATTTGGGTGGTGCTTTTCTACTAAATTTTGACTATATGAGTGAGGCATGCCGACTGAGACGAGCATGGGAGACGCCGACTGAGACCGAGCACGGGAAACGATTACCCACAATCCCTATTGCAAGGCCTCGCTCATTTATCAAGTTAAAATTTATTTAAAAATTTTTGCTCATCTTGCAAAACACTCACAAACCAAGTTACTTGCAATCCGAGATTTGATTGTACTTTATTTGTCACATACATAGTTATATAAGTACAACATGTAGTGAAATGTACCCTGAAAGACCCTTAGAATGTGCAAATCAAAAACAGAATTAAGAATAAGTCAACAGGTTAAAAACTTGTTTTGAAACACTGCTCTGAAATTGAAACTGAAACTGTTTAACCGTATACAGTATGTGAATGATTATAGATGCATATAGATGTGCAATAGCACTTCTCATTTTAAAGTGGAATTACCTGACATACTGACGCCAACCAGCCAGGTGGCAGTTCAACTCCTTCACAGTCACATGACTCAGTCACATGATGTGCCGTGCATTGAGAACAAATAATCTGCTGTTCTCCTGCAGATTTCCTGCTGTCCTTGCCGCACTTCAATGAGTCTCTGCTGTCCTACTTCAGTGCCCCCTGGCCACAGTCCTCCCAGCACTACCTCTCTTTTATGGAGTTTGAGATCACCTTCTTCCCTACTTCGCCTGATGGCACGTTGCTGTACAGTGAAGACACAGGCAGCCGGGACTTCCTGTCAGTCACACTGGCAGATGGATCCCTGGAGTTCTGCTTTGATTGCGGCTCTGGGCCGGCCATTCTCAGGTAGAGGAGCTGCTGGGGCTGGTTAAACATCTAGAGTTGCGATTGTAGGACAATGGCACCTTTCTGTCCTTAACAACTGATTTGGAATCAGTTACAGTAACACTAAGATATACAGTGCCAGGGGTTGGTTTGCTCAGTGCTATAATATGCTTAGTTTTTTGGCTTAGTGCTTGCCTCTTATTGGTTGGGGTTGCTGGATGCAGGAGCAAGGAACCAATCAGTATCTTTGGATGGCATGAACTGCGTGTATCTCGCACAGCCAAGAGTGGCATCCTGCAAGTGGACAACCAGATACCCATCGAGGGCATAGCTGAGGTAGGGGGTGGGAGCAAAGGGGGCTGGACGTTCAAACTGCTTCCTGATTGGCTGTTTTGGATTTAACCCTGCCTCTTGCACTCACAGGGAGCCTTCACACAGATCAATTGCAACACGCCTCTTTATGTGGGGGGTGTGCCCAGCTACATCAGCACCAAGAGCAGTGCCTGTGTCCTGAGGCCCTTCAGTGGAAGTATCCAGAAGGTGTATAATCCATCACGCTGAGCTGACATTCACCCCATGCGGACTCCAAGACCGTAACAGCATGTTCTGTGTCTCTCACTTTTCCTCCCCTGACAGATCCTCTTGAATGACCATGTGGTCCACCTGACCCAGGGTGCTGCGGTGGGTGTGAATGTGCAGAATGCGCAACATCCCTGTATAGATAATCCCTGTGCCAATGGTGGCACATGCTGGCCACGGTGGGACGAGTATGAGTGTGACTGTCCACTGGGATATGATGGAAGACATTGTCAGAAAGGTGGGTCTCCTCACAGATAGTATTGGGAAGGTGGGTCTACTCTTAGTGTCAGGAAGGTGGATGTCCTCACAGACAATGTCAGGAAGCTGGGCCACCTCACAGATAGCATCAGGAAGGTGGATCTCTTCACAGTCAGTCCCAAGAAGGTGGACCTCCTCTCAGTCAGTGTCAGAAAGATGGGTTTCCTCACAGGCAGCATCAGGAAGGTGGGTCTCCTCACAGGCAGCATCAGGATGGTGGGTCTCCTCCCAGACAGTGTCAGAAAGGTCAGTATCCTCACAAACAGTATCAGGATGGTAGAGACCTCTGTCATGGTAGAATCCTGGTTAGCTCCATTTCCTCTTGGTGTGTGTGAACAGTGTTCTCTAACACCAGTGTGTCCTTTCTGCTTTCTGTCTCTGCCAAGCAGAGTGTGGAAATCACTGCTTGAACAGTAAGTTTGTATATAAAACCACACCTAAAATATGTATGTTGACATTTTTACCATTTTATTGTAAAGAGTATGGATTTTACTCTCCAGAGATATTTTAAAGGAACCATTCTCTGTTCAAGAAGCATAAAACAGCATGTTTCATTGTATATGTGAATGGATCTCATATTGAACAAAATGTCAGGTTCTGATACGGAATTATTCAATAATGCTCCTGAATTTAAAAACTGCTGCTGGCTCCATATAGTGGTCCATCAGCTGAATGGGTTTATCAAAGCTGTCTGCCTCTCTTCAGTGGTGACAGAGGCCATTGAAATTCCTCAGTTCACTGGGCGAAGCTACCTCACCTATGACAAAAAGGACATCCTCAGGAGGTAGGGGACCTGTGATGGCAGTGTCTGTGGGTATAGGTTTTGCTGGCAGCTCTGTGAGGTCAGGTCTTTCTCTGCTGAGACACCATATGTTCCTGATTCAGAGTCTCTGGTTCGAGGACAAATGTGTTCATGCGATTTAAGAGCACAGCCAAGGATGGACTTTTACTGTGGAGGGGAGACGGTCCAATGAGAGTCAACACTGACTTCCTATCCTTGGGGCTGCAGGACGGAGCAATTGTCTTCAGGTTTGTACAGTCTACCTGTCTATTTACCTGTCTGTTTGTCTGTCTGTCTCTCTATATACCTGACTGTATGTTTGTCTTTTTTCCTGTGTATCTGTTTCCCTGTATTTGGCTGTTTACCTGTCTGTGTGTTTGTCTGTTTTTCTGTATGTCTGCCTGCCCGTCTCTCAGTCTGTTTACTTGTCTGTCTTTGTTTTTCTATCTGTTGCCTGCCTGTCTCTCTGTCTGTTTTCCTGTCTTTCTCTCTGTGTGCCTCCCGGTTTACATCCCCAGTTACATATGCACGGAAGTCTGTTGGCTTGCCGTCTTGTTGCCTGCCTGTCACCTCCTTTCTGTTTCTCCAGCTACAACCTGGGCAGTGGCATCGCCACGGTGACGGTGAATGGCACGTTCGGAGATGGCCGATGGCACAGAGTCAAGGCCGTCAGGTTTCACTCACACTACAGGATGAGTCATGTCAAATACACAGCCTCTAAAATCCAATAGAGGTCAAATTCAGAATTAATATAATGATTAATTTATTCTGAAAAGACGCACTACTGTTTATAAGTGTGTTTTGGACTCACAACTGAAAGAAAAAAAAGAGTTTTAATAATAAACAACAATGAGGCTTAACAGGTGTCTGCTGGTCCCCAGAGACGGACCATCTGGGAAGCTGACAGTGGACGATTATGGAGCCAAAACGGGTCGGTCACCGGGGAAGATGAGACAGCTCAACATCCATAGTGGTCTGTATGTAGGTGAGTTTGTCCTGCAGGGGGCGCTCTTTGTCCATATGTTACTGGCTCATGGTGAGGAAGGTGCTGACAGCAGTGGTTTCCCTTGCTTTAGGAGGCTTGAAGGAAATTGCCCTGCACACCAACAAGCAATACATGCAGGGTCTAGTGGGCTGTATCTCCCACTTCATACTTTCCACCGACTACCACCTTTCTCTAGTAGAAGATGCTACTGATGGCAAGAACATCAACACCTGCGGCAACTAGGAGGACTGCCAGAAATCACATAACTGGCACAGTAAGAAATTCAAAGGGTTTATGGTTTGTGTTAATATAAGCCATGAAAACCATTACAACAGATATGAGTTCATTTTTTTGGTCTTTGTACAAATATGACAAATCATAAATAATTTGGATGGGGTTCCAAATGTGTAGATCGTGGCTGGAAAGGGTGATACCAGTTAGGACACACCTGCAGAAGTGTGGTCAATGGGGTGGGGACATTTAGGCAATGTTGGACATGGGTGGGGTCATTTGGGGAAATGGGATATGGTTAGGATCATTCAGGGGACAATGGGCATGGGTAGGATAATTTAGGGAATGTTGGACAGGGGTGGGATGCTTTTTGGGAATATTAGATATGGGTGAGATGTTTTAGGGAATGTTGGACAAGGGTGGGATCAGTTAGGGGATAATGGACATGGGTGGGATCTCTGAGGGAATGTTGGACAAGGGCAGGTTCATTTAGGGATTATGGGATAGACCTTTAGGGAATGTAGGATTGGGTGGTTTTTAAATATTGTCTAAAGATTGCCCAACTGCTGGCTCTTCAAACCCGAACACTCATCCTAACCTTAACCCGAACCCTGACCACAGGATCTGCTGACAGAAACTCATTATTCCATCTGCTCACCCATCAACAAGCATTTTAGCTGTTTATAAATAAACCTCGGAAGTGGCTTTGAGGTCACAGATTGCGAAGGCATGGTGCATGAGAGGGGGAAACCCATTTCATCTGGAGAAACCGACTTCTGCATGCTGCACTAATTCTGATGTCTCCTTCTTTTCATTCTGTCTTCTGGCCATGTGTATTGTGGGAGGCAGAGCTTTCATCACAAACCGCGTGTGTGTGTGATCCTGCATTTCCTGCAGGCTCCACCATCTCTTTAATGAACAGATCTATGTTTCATGCCTCGTTTTGCTGGACACGTCACCCAAATAGCCTGTCAGAACAAAATGCCTCTCCTTCAGGAAAGTACAAAGCAGGACTAAGAAAACGTCTGTAAAAGTGTGCTTGTTTACGTCACGTCGATCTGCATTTTAGCCTGGACACTCTAAATGCTGCGGAAACCGGCAATTAGCCGGAAGTATGCAAGCTATAGCATTTCAGTAAATTTTGGACTGTAAGCCAGTAGAGGTTTATTTGAAAATGGCTGCAGAAATTGCTGTGGTTTTTGTCTTCGTGTCCAGAGATTTAGGATAGGACCAATCAGGGCTGGTCTGCTACAAATTCAGCTGCAAATAACTTAATGCAACATGCCCCGGATGAGGTGAGAGTGCTTGCAGAAACACAGTGTGATTACTTTAGTGCTTGGGGGTGGTCATCATTTTTCAGCTTATATTTTAGTTCCACCCTGGAGATTGCAGCATGCATTGTGAAGCTAGGTTCTATTGCAGCAGAGGGAGTTTCAAATAGACCCACCTGTCTTCGCCCTCTACTGGTCATGAAGATGAACAGCACAAATCTCACCTAGTTGGTACCATTGTACTAGGACTCATCTCACCATCAATGTGTAAAATGCCCAAAAAGGATTTGTGTTCAGTGTTAAACACCATGTACTGTGTAAATATGTTTACTTCAGACAATAAATCTGTTGTTGGAAATGGATGTTCTTTGTTTCAATTAATTTTATTTTTATGTAGACAGTGGAGTAGCCCCTTTCACAACAGAGTAGCCCCAAGGTGCTTTACATGGGTGTGCTGTCCTGTACTGTAACAGGCAAGGTATCTAAGTGGGGCCACTGCTTTCTGATCACGACGGAAGCTGACACTTTGTGCCATGGGTGATGGAGCAAACAGCTGTATGGATTGTAGCATATTACATATATTGAAGCGCATAGTAAGTTTGCATTTTGAATGTTAAATGAATGTTGAATATTAAACTAACTTTACGCCGGTAATGAACGATCTTGAGTCCGCAATCCTGCCTGTGGGATAGAACAAATCTCGCCGTACCGTTTAATACGCCGCGAGTTTATTGCAAACACATAAAATTCCCCCAGAAACCTTGAAGCGTCCACGCAAATATATACAAGTAGAAACTAAATATACGGAGAATAAAAAGAACAAGAGTCACTGACTTCCGTGTCTGAATCACAAAGCTCCTGATCGCCCACCCATTTGCAAATAGCGCTAGTCATTGTCGCGGCGTGGCATATGGTACGGGCTAGAAAAAGGCGATGATCCACTTAAAAGCTCCAAGACAAAGGGATTTATTGTGGACAACTGAACACACTGTAGAGTACAAAACAAAAAGACCACGTGGGACCAAAAGCAAATGGGGAAGAACAAGAACTACAAAAATATCAAAAGTTAGGAGCAGAACTAGAAAAACAAAACAGAGCAGCGCGCGCACACACACACACACACACACACACACTAACCAATCAGGGCAAACAACAGACACAATGTACGAACGATGTAGCGTTAAAAACTTAAAAGGCTTTGGGAGACACCTTGTTGGTACCATTACAGCACATTAGACAATTGCTTTTAACTAAATCACTTTCAGGAGAAATGAAACATTGTTTCAATGTATACCCGCATGCCTTTAGTATGCGATACAGTAAACCAATAAAATTGTGAAAAGAACTGATTTGTTGTTTATTTTACAAAGATATGCTAAAATGGTATGAACAGATTTGTTGGTACCCCTAGAGACTATTCATCCTTGTATTATAGTCATGTTTCAAACTAAGTGTTTAACCTTAATTAGTATCACAGATATCATCAAGCTTTGCATCAGCCATTCAGCCCATTTAAAGGGGATGAACATCCTGCTGTGTTTGGTATCATTGTATGAATCGCACTGAACTTGGAGCAGAGAAAGCAAAGGAGAGAGCTGTCTGAGGAGCTCAGAGAGAAGATTATAAATAACCATGTTAAAGGTAAAGGCTATAGGACCATCTCCAAGCAGTGTCATGTTCCTGTGACCACAGTCGCCAATATTATTTAAAAAATATAAGGTTCGTGGGACTGAAGCCAACCTCCCAGAACATGGACGCAAGAGGAAATGCAACCCCAGGATGATCAGAAGGATAGTGTGGATGGTAGAGAGTCAAGGAAACCATCCACATCCATTCAAACTGAGCTCTAAGCTCAAGGTACGTCACTGTCTGATTGCACCATTCGTTGCATTTTGAACAATAATGGACTCCGTGGATGAAGACCCAGGAGGGCTCCACTATCGACAGAAAAACATAAAAAGTGGAATTCACCAAAATGCATGTTGATAACCCCAGCACTTCTGGGAGAGTGTCCTTTGGACTGATGAGACAAAACTGGAGCTTTTTGGCGAGTCACATCAGCTCTATGTTTATAGAAGAAAAAAATAAGCTTTAAAAGAAAACAACACCATACCTACTGTGAAACATGGAGGGGGTTCAGTTTTGTTTTGGGGCTGCTTTGCTGCATCTGGCACGAGGAACCTTGAATCAGTGCAGAACACAGTGAAGTCTCAAGACTAGCAAGGCATCCTGGAGTGAAAAAAATACTGCCCAGTTTCAGTTGCTGGTCATGGGTCCTCCAGCAGTATGATGACCCAAAACATACAGCTAAAAGCATTCAAGAATGGCTGAGAAAAAAGATTGGCCTATTCTTAAATGGCCCTCCATGAGCACAGATCTTAATCCTATCGAACGTGTATGGAAAGATCTGAAAATTGCAGTGTGGAGACGCTACCCTTCAAAACTGAGACAGCTTGAGCAGTTTGCTCAGGAAGAGTGGGCCAGACTACCTGCTGGAAAATACAGACGTCTCATTGTGAAGTACAGAGACTGTTCGTTGGCAGGGATTGCTGCAAAAGGTGGTGCCACTAAATATTAAATTAAGGGTAAATTTGTCTGTGCCATTTTCATTTGTTTAATTTTATAAAATATTCAACTGAATCAATAATAATTAAACTAATTGTCATTTTCAAGTTATTTCAGAGAGTTGTTTTTTTGAGGAAGGGTACCAAATTTGTCCACATCTGTAAATGTTGTGAAATAGCTTAAACTAATACGGGTTGTATTTACTGAAGACTTTACTTAAAAAAAACATTAACATTTGCATCCAAAAAAACTTGTGTAATTCATATGACACGTGTTCTCTGTTCATTCAAAAACAGAAGGAGCAAAGTTACAAAATTAAACAAGCAGAGCAGGGGTACGTTTCCCAAAAGCCAGAGTTTGGCATTTCAGTTCCAGAAGCTACATGTCACGATCGGCGTAGAAGGAAGACGCAAGGCTGCGTGACTCTTCAGGTGAGCGGGGTTTATTAGGAGAATCCGGGGAGACACGGACGGACATCTTGACAATACAATGACAGATCTGGGAAACCGAGGGAGACGCGGACTAATATGCACAGGACAAGTTGAACGTAACAGGTAACAGGTGATCACAATCGGGAATAAACACTAGGTAATGAGGTGGGCGTGGCACACAGAAGGATCGTACGGAGCCGGGCGTGACACTACACAGCCAGACCAAGGTTTTGTTTCTACCAATCAGTTTAGCATAAAGAGCCCTAATCCCAGAGTACTCAACTGGGGTACGTTTCCCAAAAGCATGGTTGCTAACAACATTAGCAACTTACATAGTTGAACCATGCAACTGAATGGGTCCAACTACATAAGTTGCTAACGGGAGCTTTTGGGAAATGCACCCCTGGTTGGTAGAAACAAAATTTTGGTCTGGATGTGTGGCTTCTGTACCTGAAATGCCCAACACTGCCAAAGTTGATAATTACGTTAGTAACTTACACACTTGGAACCATGCAACTGTCATGGACTCAGGCGGGTTTGGAGCAGGGACGAAGCATGGTGCAGGCACAAATGGTGGATGACCCACTTGCAGCTCCAAGGACAAAAACGGGGTTTATTAAATGAACTAGTGATGTTAAGCTTGACACCGAAGCTCCGAGGCATGTGTCAAAAAAAAAAACGATACAGTGCGTTTCCGTTCTACCCTAAACAAGTGACCATGGTGATCTGAAGCTTCGTTCTGCGCTCAGCCACGTGACTGCTTCAGAAAAGTGAAAATGAGGTGCGAACCTCAGTGACCCCAATATACCACGTACTGAAGACCCTTTGAGGTTCTGGGATAGGCAGCAGGCTGTGTATCCACACTTATACGACCTTGCAGTACAGTTTTTATGCACTCCAGCGTCCTCCGTTCCATGTGAGCGGGTATTCTCCAAAGCAGGAGAAGTGGTGAATAAAAAATGCAACCAACTTAGCCCCCGCACTGATGAACAAATACTGTTCCTGAATAAATATCTGTAGACTAATGGCCCCTCTTCCATTACACAAGCACCCCTTCCCAGTTAAGTCAATGGTTTCCCAGTCCACAAGAAGTCATAATCAATTTCACCAGGTCATTAATGTTCATAACGCACTACAGACCATTAGAATTTTTGCCAATTTATAAATATTCAGATTCACAACACTTACTCCAAATTAAGTGTTATTTCCTTATTTGACCACTTGGGGTCAGTAATGGTCACCATTTCGGAAGGCTTCAAGTACTGAACCATTTTTCGACACACTTGAAAAGGAAGCTTCAGTGCTTTGAAAAGCTAGAGATGGCAATTTCAGCACCCAGGATCGATCCGTTCCGAACACGTCCGAAACTTCTGGTCTCGATACGGAGTTTACGAAATGTTTCGAAACATCAATCACGTGACCGCCGTGTCATTGTTCACGACAAGAGAAAAAAACTATTAAAAAACTCCCGGAAAAAATCGGGGCTTGTTGGTTTGAGCGAGTAGTTTGGCGATCATTATTATGTGAAATCAAATTATATTAGTGAAACAGGTTAGCAGTTAGTGTGATTTAGGCATAAATATAGTGAGGGACATATATATAGTTATAGTAGGTGTAATATCAAGGTTTTGCTTAGATTCAGATAGAAACTTAAATCAAAAAGCTAGAGTACGCATAGACACATAGATTATATATACATATATTAACATTGCTAACATAGACAAAGACTGTTGTCCGAAACTGCGTTTTTGCACTGTTCTTTTCTATACAAATTAATTAAAACTAAACCATTCCTATAACCTGCTCAACATACACAAACCTAGATAGGATGAGTATTCTAACCTCAGTAGCTAATTATAATTACTATGCACACTCAATACTCGGATGGTATGTAAATACAGAAATTATGTTTTGACAATACATAACCATGGGAACAAATAATCTCTATAAATGATATAAGACCCAGTTTAGGTTTTGATTGACTGGGGGAAATTCTGGTGCATACAAATAATCAATGCTTTATTGATCTCCGTGGGGAAATCGTCTTTACGCCTCCCTCAACCTACTCTTTGTAGAGTAAGCTGTCCGCAAAGGGCAGCCACCCGTAGCAGCGCCTAGGGAGCTGGGGGTTAAGCACCTGGTTCAAGGACCAGCAGTCGTACTGAGGCTGGGTTTGAACCAGCGATCTCCTGATTACAGGCACACAGGCTTAGCCCACTGAACCACACGCTGCCCCTAACACGCAAGTAATGCAGATAATGCCAAAAAGACAAGGTACAAATACTGTACACATGGTGCGAGCAAAGTAAACATACTGCAGCAGATTAAAAAAAAAAAAAAAGTACATAGTGTACAAATGGATGTAAAATCTCGAGGAGCAGAATGTGAGACTAAACGTGAATATTTAAAGATGAGAATAGTAATCATCTGTAAATAAATTACGTGGAGTTAGAACACAAGGCACCGGATTGTATTATAACAAGAGAGGATGCTTCCTGACGTATTATGGCTATGGATGGATGGGGAGTGTAACGTCTGGAGAAAGTGTGATGTCGGTCACCAGTTGTCTGGTAAAAGTGCTTTGCATATTGCAAATTTGTTTTTTATTTTTGCAATATTGTTTTATGATATGCTGATTTGTTTTATGATATGATAATTTGTTTTATGCAATGTTAATTTGATCTGCCCTATTCGGCCACCGTAGTATTATGTACACTTTTGACAGTTCGAGCTTCGTGACATTCGAAACTTGCCGCAATAGGTATTGCTATAGCTGCAGTTCCGGTTTTTGCCAGCAGGCTGTGCACAGCTAGTGTTTCGAAACTTTTCGAAACATTGTTTGTCTGGAATGTTTCGAAATTGTTTTGATGATTCAAAATTGCCATCTCTATGAAAAGCTTCATTTTGCCATTACTAATATGAACTAAAAGACAAGAAAACACTAACAGAACAAAGGACCACGAGTGGGTCAAAAGTAAATGGGAATAAAGAAGACTAATAACTAAACAGGGCAGGTAAGCCGAATGCACATCTAACGCCAAGAATCACAAACATCAAACAATGAACCACTAGGGAACTGGACAGAAGCAGGGACTAAAATACTAAGGGGTAACGAGACTAACGCAGGACAGGTGAGGCTAATTAACAAAGACTGGGAAAGCAGGTCACAGGTGAAACTAATTAACTAAAAGGAACTAAAACAGGGAAACTAAGAACTAAGCAAGGAAACAGAAATGAACACTGGGGAACAACAGACAGGTAAAAACAATCAAGAGCAAAAACCAAAACCAAAACCGAATACAAATGAAACACAGGGACTAGAAAATTGATACAATTGAAACACAAGGGAACAAAATCTACAAATACAGGAGGTGGGATTCGAATATAAGACAGGGGATCACAGGCAGTTGCATGCTCAATGTGTTGAGCCATGTGGCAGAACAGGGAACAGGGGACAACACAAAGACTGTCAACACAGGAAACAGGATGACCAGCAACACCTGCTGGCCAAACGGGGAAGGGACACAGGGTGGGACAACAGGGGCTGACCCTGACAGCAACTGAATGGTTTCAACTATCAAAACCAAGATGTTATATTTTTTAAAAATGTGATTCCTCTTACCAGTTTGTCATGCATTTCTTGTGACAACGCATGTTTCATCTTCCAAAAAATGCAAGCAAATAACCTACTAGAATTTTAAACTAATCAAGATCAATCACAGCCTACTGCTGTCACTAACTGGATTATTTTATTTAATCGATTGACACCACTAATTTTTACGCCGGGAGTGATGCTGTTCTAAAATGAGAATAAGGAAAATCATGAATAAAAACATATAAACTCGTAACTAATTAATGACAGCGGTGGACGTTAAAATGAATTATGTATAATCCGTGTCCTGTGTTTCCTCTGTATGATACCAACTGCAGATCAAAGAATTATGGGGACAGGGAGCAATCGCTGCGTTTCACCACTAGAGGGCAGTCGGAGCCGCCGCATTGAAGGATATCCATGTTACGGAAAGGACTCGTGAGACGATCTAAGATGATGAATAACAAACCCTTTAAGGTGCATCTTCTAACAGGACTGAAAGATGGTCGGAAGAAAAGAAAAAAGCAACGGGTGCATAAACAAAAAATCACTACAGTAGTTTAATTCACTCCGTTTAACAGGATTCGTGCAGTTTTAACTGTCTCTTTTCATCTGCGATTTACTCAAGAAGGAGGAAAGTTTACAGCCAATAAACAAGATTAAAAAAGAGCCTGTGCCGTTTCCACTCTCCAGCATGTGGCGTGGTGCACATGCCACATGACAAAGATCGGGGATCTCAACTCCTCTATCCGACGCTGACAGTCAGGCAGCCAAGTGACTAAATAACTTTCACACGCCCGATTTACATGACGGTCGGACGTCGAGGAGGCCGAATCCAGGTGAGTCTCCGTGCAGGTGACCAGGACATCGGTGAGGAGAACCGGATCGGAAGTTACCATTAATATAAAATTAACCGGACTCCCGTCCAGTTCTCTGCGTGTTTACTGCAGGTGCGGCGCTGTAATACCGGACACGCAGATAAATCTGCGCCTGTGTGATCGCACGCTGTCAAAGTGAGCGACACACGCCGTCTCTGCGGCTGACTCGGCTCGGCGCTTCCCACCGCCTCAGGGCATCGACGCGGAGGAATTCAGGGCGGAAGTCTGCGCGTCCGCTCGGGGGCCGGAGCCGCTAGATCGTCGACCTCGGCAGGGCGAAGGAGAGCGCCGCTCCGCTCGGATCGTCGCCGCCGTCCGGACCGCAGAGGTGGGTGACACGCAGCAGGCTACCGGTGGCCGAGGACCGATCCGTCCGCTTGTTTGATCACCCTATCACACCGTTACTAACAGGTTCACTGGATACGGAAGCGCTGCTTTTGCGTGAAACTCTGTCCCTGCGCTTCCTCTTTCGATACATTAGTAATAGTATTCCGGTGGCTATGGATCGACTGCGTTATTATAGATCAGGGAGTGTGTGGCGGGGACCCGAGCCGGCGAACCGGGCGCGATAACGCGTACAGCTGGTCCTCCTGCCGCCGTAGCACACCGCTCGGGTTCTACGGGAAAAAGAAGACGCGAAGTTGCGTGACGTTAACTTGTGTTAGTCGTGGGAAAATAACGTGATTTCTTTAATTAAAAGTGTTCCGGACGCTGCTCTCACAGCACAATTAAGCAGCACACCTGCCTTTGAGGTCAGTCAGATTTTCAGGCTGTACTGGTGTCGGGTGCAGGTCGATCCCTGTCACTGCATCTGGAATGGGGTCTGAAGGCACCTCTGAGGTTCCTCATCCTTGGACTGAGCTCCTGAGGCCATTCACAGGGCGATGGGATCCATGGTTCTTGGAGGAGGAATCTTTAATGTCATGCAGCTGCCTGACCTGGGTGGTGTTTTTTTAAAACCATGACTTTAATCTGGGTTTTGTCATATTTAACACAGGAGAACTGTGTGATTGTATCACAAGTGGATTTATTTTTTGAGAGGTAGAAGATGTTTAGGCTCATGTGTACCATGCATGTGCTTAGAGACCTGGGACGATCTGGCTTTTTGGTCTTCGGTGTGTTGTGTCCCCTGCTCATCTGGGTCGGACACACCTGGCCCGTGAATCACCTGCGAGCTTTGTGCCAGGGTGGGCTGCCGTGCGGTCACGAATCTCTCGTGTCGGACGTGGCATCATGAATCAGCCGTGATTCACTGCACAGCTGTCCCTGGTGAACGCTGCATTTACTGCCCGCAGCCCCGGCGGGCAGTCCGCCCTTCTTTGGGTCGAGGGTGGAAATTTGGGAAGTTCTGACATCGTCTCACTGTCTGGGCTGGAACTGTGATGTTTTCCCGGGACATTGTTGACTTACCCTGGATTAACAGATTTAATGATGTTTAGAAATGCGATCTTGTATATTCTAGATAATTGTGTCTGGTGTATGTCAACGCGGGATAAACAGAAACGGTTTGGTTCTAGAAGCTTCTGCACACTCTGCTGAGGAGAGACACTCCCTCTGACGGAGATCATAATGAAGCTGTCAGAGAGGGTACACACCCTTAGGGGAAAATGAGGGGGAAAAAAATGAGGGAAAGTAGGAGAAATGGCACCCTTGACTGCCTGAAATGAGAGGCTGCTGGCCAATGAGCGAGCCGTTAGCTAGGTCATGTGTTGCCGTGGTTTCAGTGGGCGGGGTCGCAGGTGATCTCTCAATGGGGAGTGTACGTTGACTCATTCCTGTGGCCACACCCACTACTGTGAGCAGGCCAGCTTAACCCTGCGTCCGCTCCACGTAAATCGACCGTTCGGCACTGTGGTGAGCGAGAGCGGCAGATTGCCACCGTCACCTTGCGAAAGGCACGCTTCCCGTTCCTCTCTGGCGTGCGGGGGAAGGGTGTGTATGACATAACATGCTGCCGCCATTGGGGGGCGCCGTTTGTCTCCTGTTCTTTTGGAGTGCACTCGCTGGGAGTGTGACGCTGGTGTGCAAGGAGTACTGAGTATCGGGGGGGCTGTTTGAGTTGACGTGCTGCCTTTGCCTTTTCAGGACTGATCACGCCCTCCTACAGCAAGACCAGCCGACATGAGCAGCAACTACTCGTTGTCCCTCCCTGGCCCCGCCCCCTGGGGCTTCCGGCTGCAGGGGGGGAAGGACTTCTGCATGCCCCTCACTGTCTCCAAGGTACATACCAGCCTTTCATTCCGCCTCTGGAATCAGCTCGAGTGTCCTGTATGCATGTAGGCCTGGGCTGGTCAGGGGGAAAGGCCAGGTGCTGATGGCCGGAGCCACAAAGGGGCGGAGCCTATGTGATGGGGACAGGGGGTGGGCTTTGTGTGAAGGCGGGGCCTATGTGATGGGGACATGGACAAGCTCACCTCTTCGCACGGTCAGTTTGGTAGCATGTTGGAATTCAGCAAAAGCGGGAAACCTGAGCTGTGGGAAAATGTCCGTCTGGCGTCAGGGTGTGATTGGGGCAGGGCGGGGTGTGTATTGGCAGGACTCCCAGTGCCAGTGTGACGATGGTGTGTTTGGGCCTGTGAAAGCTGTGGGAGGGGCTGGCAGCAGGGAGCACGGTGTTAGTCATCCCGCACACCAGGTGAAGACGGCGTCAGACCCCTGCTGATGTGGGGGGGGTTACTGTGGATATTCCCTCCTGAGCCTCACAGCTGAGAGTGGTGCGATTCACACGCCACGACGTCCGAGCGCCTTCCTGCCGTGAACCTATGTGGCTTTCCGTCTGACCCAGACCCCTCGGCTGCTCCCCCGGGCAGGATCTCCGGGCCAAGCAAAGGGGGTCAGCACCCTTCCTGCTAGCAGGACAGTTTTAGGAAAACATTCCCCAGTCCAGGAAACCAGGCTTGTCCTTTGACAGCTGTTCACAGATCAGTCATTTAGCCCTGATTTAAAGTTTGGGTCTGTGTGTGAATAATCCGTCACATTAATTACTATTGACTCGTTTGAGCTGTGGTGTGTGGAAATGGTGTATCGCCCATTCAGGCTCTCAGCAGAGCCTGGAATGGTCTATTCTGCTTATGGGGGTTTCACTCACACCTTTCAGCTGTCATGCTGTGTCAGATGATTTATTGGCTTGCGTCTCGGGTTGTTTCATTAGCCTCCAGGAAAGAGGGTGTGAAATAGCTTAAGCAGAGACCTGATTCTGAGTGTTCAGTCAGTCAAAGTGA
The DNA here is from genome assembly GCA_026776725.1 of Gnathonemus echidnorhynchus. Lineage (NCBI taxonomy): Eukaryota > Metazoa > Chordata > Actinopteri > Osteoglossiformes > Mormyridae > Gnathonemus > Gnathonemus echidnorhynchus. The sequence goes on along the minus strand of JAODJU010000119.1, from coordinate 21,064,209 downwards.
CATTCCACTGCGACTGGCCTCCCCTGGATTGGAAATGGTTTGGCTCGCACTGACCTCGCCCTTTATGGGCGTGGAGGCCTCTCTGGTGTTTGTTTGTAAGGGACAGGGTTGCTGGTGCTGTCAGGGTTAGGGCTCTGGTGGCCTGTGAGCTGGCTGACCTTTGCTCCACTTCAGGCCTGCTGTTCAAACCGCTGCATGGTCATCTGGCCGTCGCTGTGCTCCGTTCTCTGATAATGAGTGTGATGTTGCGTCATGTAACATTGCCCAACTGCTCATGTGTTCAGAACCCAAACGGATGGGGTGAGAAACGTGTTTGCTCTAGTGGGGGGGGGGGGGGGGGGGCACATGGGCTTGTTGCTGATCTGCGGCCATCTGGCATGTCTGCACGGTTCCTAGCCACACTGCCCCTGCTTCATCCATAGCCTGATCCCCAGGTTTTCTTCTTCGGAGGCTGTTTTAGTGATGTGCTGTGCTTTGAGTGCCCCACTCGGCAGGCCGATTGCAGCTAACCAGCGTTAACCCCGGATGACCTTCAGACTTATTTGGGTAATGTGGGTTAGCTGTCTGCTTCTGCTGGGAGGGGTCCCAGCTCAGATACTTTAGAGTCAGAGACGTGTCTGTGCTCAGACATGTGCAGTCAGGCTCAGGCAAAGGCCAGACCTCGTTTTGAGGAGTGCAGGGAAAACCACAGGTATGAGCAGAACCACACGCTGTGGTTAGACACGAGGCAGTTGAATGACCTACCCAGATATTCAGATCTTACCCCGAGGGGTGTGGGGGAGGGGGCTAGTCTTCTCTTTTCTTCTTTCCTCTGTTTCCTCATGGAGGTGGGTCAGCTGACCTCCTTGAGCCTCTGAAAGGCGCTCTGTCCCTGGAAAGGCTGGCACTGAACACAGTGTGTCCACCCTTTGGAAGATGGCATATCTGTGGCTGGATGGTATATCGGTGGGGCAGGGATCGCGGTGGGCCGGGTTCGGCTAGCTTCACTGCTGGCTGTACCGAGAGGGCGGTCCCACTGTGTTGGGGGTTGGGGCGGGAGGGGTTGACCTGTCAAGCCTCTGTTAGGACTTGTCAGCATTCCCTTACGGCATTAAATTCCAAGCTCTCTGTCATCCTTATCCAGCAGTAACCAGCAGAAGGTTGGTGCTGCTCCGCTGTAAGCGTCGGGTCTGAACGGGCTCCGCGGGAAGGTGCTCGGGGAACAGTCTGATCCTCGCTTCTAAGCTCTCGCACCCACTGGCTGCTTTCTTGGCTTGCCTCTGATAGATGGAGCTCCTCTGGGTCAGGTGAATCTCCTCCGTTTAGATGACAGCACCTTGTGGGCTGATCCTCGGAGACTCGTCCTGGACTGAGAGCCCTATGAACCTTGTTGAACCTGGTTTCGACGTGGGGACGTGCAGGGGATGGCCCACCTAGGCGGTGCACTGGTGCTGTGAGACTAGGTGTGTGGTGCTGGCTGCCCAGTTCAGCTGGCTGCTCTGGTTTCCATTGGTCTGGTCTGATAGGACAGGAGGGTGGAGCCCCCCCAGGGGCTTAGAGGGGAAACGGCTACACCCCATAGCTTCAGTTTCAGTGCCAGAGCCTTACATTCCTCCCTGGGGGTGTAAACATGAGCGTCCTGTTGGTGAGCTGGTGATCAGACCCTGATCGCGCTCTCTGTGCTGTGGTAGACAGGATTCTAGTACCTTCCAGCTTAACCTGCAGCCAGCTTCCCGCAGTGAATCTGTCACAGTGTGCGTACAGTGAGGTAAATTATTGAAGGGATCACTCTCATCAGGCTGCTGGGAAATACCGTTGCACGACTGTGGCTTGTGGGCGCCGCTTACAGGAAGTGGGCGGGGCTCGGAGACGCCGTCGGACCTTTTAAGGCCCACGCGACGGTTCCTTGATCCCGCATGAAACTGCAGAGGCGTTTGCTTCCTGCGGCCCAGCTTCCTGAAGTGACTTAGCCATGAATTGAGAGGCGCCTGGGGTCTCAGAGGAGCGATGGCCTGGCCAGGATGATCACGGGGGCGCCGTGTGCCTTGGGAGAGCCGCCCCCCCACAGCCGTCTGAGCGCACGAGCCGACCGGGGGCCCTTCTGCATGCGGGGGCAGACGGCCGTGTAGGCAGAGATCCCCAGGGACTGGAGAGCAGAACGGGTGTCTGACTCTTGGGAAAATGGCATTTGCCCACTTTGATGTGCACTGTGACAGTGTGGTCCATTTCAGCAGAAAATTGTTTCAGTAAAAGTGTCCATCCCCATCACATCAGCCATCATTTCCAGTTTCACTGTTTGGTGACCATCCGACCAATAGCTATGCACGGGAGGCGGGCTCCTGACCTGTCAATCAGATCTCCTATCCTATCCTCTCCTCTCCTATCCTCTCCTCTGTACAGATGTCATGAAGAGAGGACCATCTATAAAGCTTGATTTGCTCCTCAAGATTAATTTAAATTACAAAAAATGTCTTAATGGAAACCATTCGACTGCAATTGGATCTGAAGTAATTTGCTGCAGTTTTCTCCTGATAACTTGTCATTAGCGCTAATTATATTATAGGGAGCTCAGATGGAAGCAGTTCCACACTGGCGCTCGTCTGCTGAGCGGTTAAACACTGTCAGCTCTCAGTTACTCCGGCTTGCATCTTATTGTCGCTGCAGGGAATTCCTATCTCCGTAGTTACCGTGCAGGATGAGATGTCCCGCAGAAAGTGCCTGTCACCTTTGTAAGCCGGACGGAGTGATCGTCCGACCATCCGTCTTGGAGCTGGGTGGCGAGACCCAGCTGTGCTGTTCCCTCCCGACTGTTTTGCTTTCCTGATTAATCGATGGCGCCAATCAAAGCTACAGATGTGGCAGTTCGGATGGGAGCCTGTTCCCTTCAAAGCCTCAACATCTGTCCCTGCTTCCCTAACGTGCCCATAATGGGCAATCAGGAGAGGCTGCTGCCTCCTCTACCCACACATGCCGGAAGGTTCCGGGGGCGGCTATCTCTAAGCACCAGGCCCTTCCCCACATGTCTGCAAAGTGGCTCTTTTTCTACTCGCTTTCGGCCGGGCGTCAGATGGAACGGCAAGATGAGGTTGTTCTGCGTGTTTCCGACAGAAGCCTCTTTCTGGAAGGTGCTGGGTTATAATCATTAAAGACAAATAAGACTGTAACAAGACATTCTTGTAAACTGAAATAGAATAAGACGAGAAAATAAAGTAAAAATAAAATAATAAACTATATAAAATAAATAAAAAAAACTATAAATGAAAACTGTCCGGCTGTTCATGATTTGTCCATTTTGAGGACATCAGTGCATATTGTTCACTGTGTATTCAAATGGGATTGAGACTAGAATTAAAATCAGTAAAACTTAAACTAAAATATATAAAAAGAATAGAAATGAACTTTAAAATAAAAAACAACAAAACCACACTGAAAACTATATAAAACTAAAGTGGAATTCAAATAAAAAATTAAAAGAACATAAAAATAAAACCACGCACTGTAGTATCAGCGGGAAGGTGTTGGCGTCTCTCTGCCACGTTATGCAGCCGGTGGGGGTCTTACTGGCTCTGTGTCTTGGCAGCTGACAGATGGCGGAAAGGCGGCCGTGGCGGGCATCGCCGTGGGAGACGTGGTGGTGTCTATCGAAGGCCACGCCACCGTTGGCATGACTCATCTGGAGGCCCAGAACAAGATCAAGGCCTGCGTGGGGAACCTCAGCCTCGCCCTGCAGAGGTAAGCGTCTGCCGTCTACGTGCTACTCTGTCCCTGGGGCCGGCCTGTCCCAGTCATGTGACTTACACAAGAACAAACGGGTCTCTGCTCGCAGTTGGGTCTCCAAGGAGCAACTTCTATATGGTGGATGCTCAACAGATTGGCAGGCCCCTTGTGTACATGCACGTGTCTGCAGTAAACATCCGGTAGTCCTGTTTCTAAGGGCTTCTGGGGAATCTCAATGGCACAAGCATATAAATTCGCAAGTGTGGTGAGAGACCCAGAGGAACTGCTGACCGTGGGTCAGTGTAACCCATTGACAGGGTCTCCATGAGGTTCTAATGTCCTCCAATGGAGGAGTGTAACTGTGTTTGAGTGTAGGGTGTGGTGGTGTCCCTCTAGAGCAGTGGTAGGCAACCCCAATCCTGGAGAGCCGGTATCCAGCAGATTTCACATCCTGCCTGATGAGTTACTGTCTGCTTGAGATCAGGTATGGTTCATCAGAGACCAGGGGGCTGTTCCGCAAAGCAGGATTTCTCAATTAGCTGAGTTACTCTTATTGGACAGTCATGACTTCTAGCTTAAGGTAAGGCGCATTCCTACTGGACAATCATGAATTCTAGCTTAAGTTGACCCAGCTAACTCAACAGTCCTGCTCCATGGAACACCCCCCCCCAGGTAGGATAGAAAACCAGCTGGATACCGGCACTCCAGGATCAGGGTTGACCACCCCTGCTCTAGAGGATGGGCTGTAGGTACATCAGCACATGGAGCAGGAAGCCAGTGGTGATGACAGGCATGTCACCTGTCCCCAGTGCCTGGTGAGGAAGCATCAGTCTGTTTTTGATGAACAAGGTAGCTCGGGGGAGGTATGAAGTCTCTGTGGGTAAGTGTTTTGAGTTGGGTCGTCACCTTGTGGAGACGGTGTAACGTTGCCTTCAGAAGTGTTCAGGCCTGGTGGTTCTCATTTTGCTGGTTTCATATGTACTTTCTGCTGGAGTTGTGTGTCACGCTCAGAGTTGCTTAAGTTGGAGCTCGACCTTGTTTGTTGCAGTTAAGTGATTAATGACGGGTTGTGTTTAGCGCACAGCTAAGCATCTCTGCATCCACTTTAGCCCAGTTTAGTTCTCTGTTAATACAGTGCAGAGTCTGTTCCAGAAGGAACCAGTTATGCCAGACCCTCTGCCGCAGCGTTAAGCAGCCACACTGCATGGTTTTAGTCTCGCTCTGTGCACGTTGGACTCATGAAACCGTGATTATGACACAAAGGACCAGCAGCAACCTTTCAATTTTGTTTTTCGTTGAGTAAACCACAGTATGTATCTCAGCCTGTCAGTTTGGGCTTATTGATGAAGTCAGTGAATGCCGTCAGATGGTGCCTGACCGCATGTCACTCTTTCTCGGTCTCTCTGTCTGTCTTGTGTGGGAGGGGATTCTGCCCTCACCGAAAATATGCTGGAGAAGAAGCCTGAGGTTTTCTCTCCTTTTGTCTGTCTACCCCGTGACTGGGCGGCTGGTGTCTCTCAGGCTTCTCAGTGTCAGCTTTTATGTCACGCCCTACTTTCTTCCTCTCCATCTGGGAGAAACATGGAGCCCGCAGCTTAAGGATGCAGCCCAGTAACTGGAAGGCTGGCAGGCTCGAAGGCCTGCTTCGTCTTGTTCCGCCGGTGTGCTGTCTCTGTGAAAGCTCGCACAGGAGCTGTCTCTGTGAAAGCTCGCACAGGAGCTGTCTCTGTGAAAGCTCGCACAGGAGCTGTCTCTGTGAAAGCTCGCACAGGAGCTCCACCCGAGGCGAGGTGAACATGCATTTTCAGTCAAGCTGTTTAGAAAAGAAGGTAGCTGGCTAGTTTTCACGAGTTTTATTTGAATAATGATAATTGATTGATCCCCATGGGGAAATTCTCTTTATGACACCCCCAACTTGCTCTCTGTAGGTGACAATAAGCTGGCTGTAAAGGGTAGCCCCCCATAGCAACACCCAGGGAGGAGGGCCTTGCTCAAGGACCCCGAGATGTGCTGAGGCAAGGCTCGAACCTGCAACCATCCGCTCACAGGCTCAGAGGCTTGGATCACTGAGCCACACATTTCCACAAGCTTCAGCTATTCAGTCAGTATCTGGATTGTGTTGTTACCGCTGCCCCTGCATCACCCCGTCACAGTTGTGCTTAATGGTCCTGTTCCACTGAACTGAGTGAAAACATCCCATACTTTGTTCTGGCCTTGTCTGCATCTCTGCATGGGAGCTGTTCCCTGATGGAGCAGTCCGGTCATTTTCCAGGCCCCCGGTATCTGGGAGCCTTGAGTCATGAGAGAAGAGAATGAGCCCAGCAGAGTGGTGGATGCTGCAGTTTTATTGCCTGGAGCAGAACCACAGAGCACTACCGAATTCAGCCTGGGCCACACCAGAACGCCCGGCCCGGTCCACAGAAGACTCATTCCAGGCCTTGCCGGCCAGAACCCTGCAGCTAGCCGCTAACCATCTGGCCCGTGTTTGTTTTCTATGTGGCTGAGTTTTTATGGACCGTGTGGTTTTCATAAATCGCTCGGAGACTGCTTCCCTGCTCAGATCCACACGTTTAGCTGAGGATCTGCCCTTTGCTGAAAGAGTGACGTCCCCCCCGAGGCGATGCTGAGTTTCACTCAGCTTTAACCCCCAAGTAATGCTTGTAGGCCGCTGCGTCGCTATGATTTTACCAGCTGGGGGTCGGTGACACTGGCAGCGCAGCCGTTAATATGAAAATAAAGGCTCTGGTCCTCCCCAGTCGGCTCCTAGCTGCAGCCCACGCTGGCCTGGGTCCTGGAGTCACGTCCGGCCACGTGGAATCGTTTACCCTGGCAAGGAGCTAGGGCTCCTCGCTCAGTACCTCTCGGACTTTAAATTGTCCTCGGGGTCCATCCTACTGGATTGACATTAGTCTCAGAATGGACGAAGCCAAATGTTTTTGTTATTGTTCGGTGGGATGGGAACTCGAGCTTCTTGCGCACGTTTTAGGCCACACTCCGAAGGTCTGTGGCAGATGATGTCAGCTATGAACTGAGCACTGGCATGTCTTGTATGCATTTCGACCGTCTTTAATGTAAGTGATCGTACTGAAAAAGGGCTGACAGGTTGTGTCTGTTGGATTTTTTTCTTTGGAATTCACTGTGTCTCTGTCCATATTTCCATCCCTCCAGACACGGATTAAATGTTTGCTTATTGAGGTTTGGTCAGTCAGGGTTGTGAATGCCAGAGGAACCCTTAGATATGAGGGAAGAAGGGGGAAAGCTGGGATTTGGGGGGGGGTGGTGTGACAGAGCCCCGGCCAGCTTCAGGACAGCAGGGGGCAGCACTGAAAGGTGGCAGATGTACAGTAGCATCCCAACTGCTGGGTGCTGCTCCGTTAGCTGGACATGCAGAAGGTGCCTGGGTGTGCTTCTTGGGAACGTCGATATGGGTGCTCTGTGAATACTGAGTGCTATATTTATCGGTTTCTAATGAAACTAATTATAGGTTAAATCATGTCCGTAATCTCAGTTCTGTTGTGGTCTGTGTTGGGTGTGGAGGCTGAATTTGGTGTCACGTAGAGGCTTATTCTCCATGGAGCATGTCTCTGACTGTCAGATGGTGTGATTTGGGGGGAATTAGTAGAACGTGTGTGTGGATGAGTTCATGGCCACGTTATGCTGGGGGGGGGGGGAGGGGAAGGGGCCTGTTTGAGGGGTGAGACTCCTGTTCACGCTTGTTAAGTCTGTCTGGTGTCACAGCTGCTCAGTTTATTAGGAATCCGGCTCAGAGCGGCTGTGTGGCCAGACATGACCCAGGTACCAGCGCTGCGGAGTTGTAGTCTTGTGCTCCCTTTGCTTATTCTCACTCACAGCTTATCTTTAACACTTTAGACCCTCCTTTCTCAGCTTATTCTCACTCATAGCTCATCTTTCACAGTTTAGACCCTCCTCTCTCAGCTTATCCTCGCTTACAGCTCATCTTTCAGTTTAGACCCTCCCCTCTGTTTATTCTCACTCACAGCTAATCTTTCACAATTTAGAACCTCCTCTCTCAGCTTATTCTCACTCACAGCTAATATCTTTCACAGCTCAGAGCTTCATCTCTACAATTATCTGTCTCACAGCTAATCTTTGACAGGCTAGACCCTTTTCTGTCTCTCTGCTGATTCTTTGTCTCTCAACTAATCTTACACACGTTATATTTTTCATAGTCTAAATCATAATCTTTCCTTGCGTGCCCCCCCCCCTCCTCCTGACAAAGACTCGGAGAAGATGGGGGAGATTACAGCAGCAGACTAAGTCCTCGTACTGCAAATGTGTCTTCCCCACCTTCATGGGTTAATAGTGTGTGTGAACATTGTTGTCCTTGTCTTAGCTCGGGTCTTGTGGTTTGTGTTGACGTTCTCCATCCCAGATCCCGGTCCCGAGGCCTTGAGCCTGGGTCTGGTCACTCCCATAGACATAGAGAGGAGAGCGTTAACCTGATGTGCCGAGAGGTGGAGGGTTGATCGGGATGGTTCTTGCGGGATGGATGTCTGTGGGGGGGGGGGATAATGACAGGGGGACAGTGATTTGGAGCCCCGACTGCTTTCATATGCGGTTTGGTGCCGAATGATCAGGGGTCCCAGGATGAGGTGTGGATGTTTCCGCCATGGAAGCTGGAGGATTCGCTCTGTACACTGCGGCCCTGCGATCTTTTTTCCCTTGTATGGACATTATCTCTGCACTTCTTGATTTGTTCCAAATATAACATTATTATTCCTTCTGTTGACATTGGATTCCGCCAACGGCTCGTCCTGTGTGGGCAGAAGTGGGATGGCCCAGCCTGACGGGGTCTTAGATGGCTCCCCCTGCTCGGCAACTGACGGCGTAGCCATGTTGTTTTCTGTGGCTGGGCGTGTCTCCCGCAAACCGCACCCCCATGGTCACATGACCCTGCAGCGGTCTCTTTCTTCAGCCGCCGCCAACGGGCCCACAAAGATTTTAAGATAGTTAGACGTTCACTTTTATTGTGGATTTAAAGGCGGCTGTTTCCCTGCTGTCGGAGGGTTGTCTGTCTGCTCCTGTTCTGACTGGTTTTTTATAAAAACATTTTTTTGCAGGGCCTCCGGCGTGTCGAAAGCGGCCCCAGCGGTGAAGGTGGGTCCACCTTGAGTCGAGTCGATGCTGCTGTGCTTGTGTCCGCTCCTCGGTTCCTGGGTCACGGACCTGTGTTCTCTCTCATGTTCAGGAGGAACCTCAGGAGATCATTAAACCGGTTCCTGTCAGCCACCCTCCTGCGGCCACCGACACCAGCAGCCAGGCTGCAGGTTCTGCCTACAACAAGACGGCCCGGCCGTTTGGTGGGGGGGCCTCTGTGAGCCCAACTCCTTTCTCATCTGCACCCAAAGTGGCTTCAATCCCATCAGCCTCTTCCGCCTTTACCCCTGCCGCCCCCACCTCCACCCCATCTGCCCAGCCCCCGTTCCCCATCGGCGGTTCTGCATCTCGACCCGCCGCACCACTGAGCTCCAGCCAGAAGCCCAGCCCTGCTCGCTCCACTGTCCCCCCTCCTGCCAGCACCTCTGGCCCTGTGGCCCCCCAGCCGTCAGTGTACAACACGCCAATCAGCCTGTACTCCAATGAGAATGCCTGTGAGGTGGCTTTGGGCCAGAGGCGGGGCCTACTGGAGAAGCAGGGCGGAGCTGAGCACCTTAACGGGTAGGTACAGCTTCCGGAACCTTCCTCTCTCCTTAGGGCTGGCAGGTAGGCTTCCTGTGGCTCTCAGGGCTGCAAGACTGACGATCAGCTCATAGATCAGGGCTGAGGAACCTGATCCATTCAGGGCCGGTGTGGGTTTTTGGGATGGCCTCTCAGTCAGCCAATAATAAAGTAGTGGTTCTCAACTCCACTCCTGGGCGCTCTCTGTGATTGGCTGATTGAGAGGTCATCCCAAAAACCCGCACCAGCTCTCCATGGATCAGGTTCCCCACCCCTGCCATAGATGGACCTCTCTGAATCTCTTTAATTAAAATCGTCCCTGAATCATCACCAGCAACACCTGTCAGTAATTAGAGCAGAAACTCTGTGCTCTTACTCATAGTTTTGAGGCGTGCTGTTTTTGCCCTGATTTTCTCTACCCAAAGAGGGTTGATCCTCTGAGAAGGGGGGGCTCTTAGCTGTACCGTGTCTGCTGACCTGCTGCCTCGTGCCTCGACGGCTGCCTGATGCTGGTCGGCTCCCAGATTAGTTTGCATAAGCAGTCATGCATCAGTAGCCTGTTAGATTCAGTCTAACAGTCGTCCGCCTCTAGATCCTGAGGCTTCAGCATTTCATTGGCCTGACCGAGTTCCTCCTTGAACAGCTGCGGTTGGGTTCTCTAGGGAATATTTCACCTTTGTAAGTTCAGTCTGAACCTGAGCTCTGCTCATATGAAGTGGTATTAAGGGCTTTGGACAGACGGCTTTGTGCTTCCGTAAGCTTTAAGGAATTTGTCTAATGCAAATAGCCGCAGCACTGAGATGAGGCCGGACGTTTCTGTGCTTCTGGGGGCGGAGCCTCGGAAGGCGGAGGTCCGTACGATGGCCCTAAGTGACAGTGTGTCTGGCCCAGGGCCCCACGGAAGCCTGTGCTGGACCTGAAGGTGGAGCCCCCGCACGGCCCACCCCCGTCCGACGTGGGGAAGAAGCGCCTGGTGGAGGATACAGAGGACTGGCACCCCCGCAGCGGCACCTCCCAGTCACGCTCCTTCCGCATGCTGGCCCAGATGACTGGCACTGAGTCTGGTGAGTTTTACCTGGACCATTCTGCAACTAGGAGTAGCTAACAGAGATGCTGCACTGATGCTACTTAAGGGAATGTCCTGTGCTTAATCTGTGTCTGTCACCATGGTAACCATGACAAAGGACCTTTTTTTGGAGGGTAAATGATGTGCCTCTGATTGACCTTTGACCTTCTATATGGAGCTCGGTTGTATGAGGCATTCTGGGTAATGAAGTGTCACTGTCTTGCTTTCCTCTGTCAGAAAAAGGCATGGAGAACATTGCTGTAAAGACGTAAGTGTGTCTGACTTCAGCTCTGTGTGACACTAACCCTCTCTGAACTGACCCTAACTGATCACTCTTCGTGCTTATTCTGTTTTCCTCCTTTCCTTCCTTCCTTTCTTCCTTCCTTCCTTCCTTCCTCTTCTCCTCTGAGGGACAGACTGTGCTGAAGTGAAGCCTTTGCAGTGATAATCCATTGCACTCGGTAAGACCAGCACTCGGATCTTCAGTAATCTCTCAGGTTTACAAGGCTACAGTGACCCCATGTGGTCAAGGCATGCAAAGTCTTTCCATTTTTTGATGCAAAACGTATTTATTCATTTAGATTATTAGATATTCAAACTTTATTATTTTTTATATTATTGTCCAGTTAACATATGCAGCAGTCAGAAGTCATTACTAATCTGTTTTTATTACTAGCAGTTCCACCTTCTCACCCTTAGATGGCAGCATATCCATTGTTTGTGTGATTGTTACTGTCGGTGTCTCTGTAAATTCCAAGTGGGCCACATTCTGAGTGGATGGAGATATTGGACTATGCAAGAACATAATTATGAGTTGCCACTTCATGTCCCATTTAGTATCAGTATCCTGGCTCTGTTATGGGGGTGGCCACTGCCCCTCACTGCCCCTCACTGCCCTTCACTGCCCTCCAGGGCCTGGCTGCCTGGGAGGATGTGGCCTAACGAGTCCGTAGCCAGAGACTCGGGATGAGTTTTGGGTTAATGGTTTGTAACAAGTGCAGGCTGGTTATATCTGGCTGCCTGTTGTGCCTAGTTTTCTGTTGCAGCGCTGGGTACATTCTAGACAGGTCAGAGCTTGGCGTCCCCTGGTTGGGTTGTATAGGTGGGGCGGTGAATGAACCTCCAGTGTGTCATTCAGATTGGGTACAGTAGCAGCATCAGGAGCCAAATCGGGACAGTGGGGGCTGCTGCCCGCTAATGGCCGACCTTGTGGGCCCCGTTTGTGTCATTTTCTGTCACCTGAGGTCCCCGGTGCGGAGCTGCCACCCGCAGCCTTCCCGCTGAGACACGGCGCTGCTTTGTAACGCCGCGGTGTGATTATTGCGGATTTACTTACACAGCAGGCGCGGCCTCCCTTCAGGTACCTGTCAGCAGGGAGCGTGTCTGTCTGTCTGTCTCTCTCTCTGTCTGTCTGTCTGTCTGTCTGTCTGTCTCCTGCTGCTCATGCTGTCTCTCATTCTGCTCACCCTCCCTGCTCTTCCTGCCCCCCTTCCTGGTCCCTTACTTTCTCCCCCTCTCTCTTCTTGGCCTCTCTTTCTGTCCCTCTCTCTCCTCTTCCTGGTCTTTCTCCCTCCTCCTCTTGTCTTCCAGGCCCCTCCCTCTCTCTCCCTCCTCCTCTTCCTGACCTCTCCCTGCCTCCTCTTCTTGGCCTCTCAATCCCTCCCTCTCTCTTCTCTTCCTGTTCCCTTCCTTCCTTTCTCCTCTTCCTGGTCTCTCTCCTGCCTCCTCTTCTAGGTCTCTCTCTCCCTCCCTCCCTCTCTCTCTCCTCTTCCTGGTCTCTTTCCCTCCTCTTCTCCTCTCCCCCCCCCCTTCCTCTCTGTCTCTCTCCCTCCCCCCATCCTCCTCCTGGCCCCATGCGTCTCTGTAACACCGTCGTCTCTTTTCTCAGTGAGACAGTGGTCGAGTCCCAGCCCAGCACCCACCATTCTTCTGCGTCGAAGGTTATGACCAAAGCCCCTGCTGGCACCTCACGGAGCAGCTCTGCCGGAGCGGTGCAGGGCTTCAAACCCCCGTCCTGGCAGGGGGGCAGCCCAGCAGGTACGAGTGTGTGGGGTGGCACTGGGAAGGGGCAGCCCAGCAGGTACGAGTGTGTGGGGTGAGTTCCTGCTGTGCACCTGGGCTGAGCCATGCCCTACAGCCCCCCCTGCTGGTGGGTTGTGTATGTTTGGTAGTAACACCCCTCCCCGGCCCCATGCAGGTCCGGCAGCCTCCAAAGGTGTTGCTGAGAAGGTTCAGGTCGCGGCCCTCCCTGGACGTGTCGGCCCCGGGGCCCCGAAGGGCCCAGTGTCGGACCGGCCCGTCCCCCAGCCGCACCCCAAGGACCAGGACTCACTGGTACAGCAGGCCGAGCACATGCCTGCGGGCACCCGTACGCCCATGTGTGCCCACTGCAACCAGGTCATCCGGTAAGGCGGCCGCCCCCCTGCGCCGCCCTGCCCCCGCCTCGTCCCGCTCGTGTGCTTAACGCCCCCCTCCCTCCCCCGGGCTGTGTCCGCAGGGGCCCCTTCCTGGTTGCCATGGGAAAGGCATGGCACCCCGAGGAGTTTAACTGCGCACACTGCCACACGTCTCTGGCTGAGATGGGCTTCGTGGAGGAGCGTGGCTCCAACTACTGCGCCCGCTGTTACGAGGAGTTCCTGGCCCCAGTGTGCACCCGCTGCCGGCAGAAGATCCTGGGGGTGAGAACACGGCGGAGGGATGGGCGGGCGCTCAGAGGTGGTGAGCTGGGTGTGACGCATACCCTGTGACTCTGTCCACAGGAAGTGATCAATGCTCTGAAGCAGACGTGGCATGTACGCTGCTTCCTGTGTGTGTCCTGCCAGCAGCCCATCCGTAACAACACTTTCCATCTGGAGGACGGGGAGCCGTACTGCGAGAAGGGTGAGACTGAGGGCCGAACTGTGGGTGGGGTCATGGGCGTGGCTGTGGGATGTAGGTGGGGTCATGGGCGTGGCTGTGGGAGGGGCTGTGGGACGTGGGTGGGGTCATGGGCGTGGCTGTGGGAGGGGCTGTGGGGTGTAGGTGGGGTCATGGGCGTAGCTGTGGGAGGGGCTGTGGGATGTGGGTGGGGTCATGGGAGGAGCCAAGACGGATTAGCTAATGGTCTCAGCGTTTGCCCTCTGTGGTTTTCATGTCTGGTCTGAGCTGTACTGGTTCCAGTTCTAGTTAATAGCCTTGATTAATCATATTACTCTAAACCCAAAGTGTATATTTTTTCTTTGGCATTTGGTAATACAAATCCTGAAGATTTTCTGATGCGCTTGTGTGTCGGAGTTATACTGCTAATTTCTGTAGTGATTCTATAATAATTTCATTAAAAACGGTTTTGCAGACTATTATGGCCTCTTTGGTACCAACTGCCATGGCTGCGATTTCCCCATCGAGGCTGGAGATAAGTTCCTGGAAGCTCTGGGATTCACCTGGCATGACACCTGCTTCGTGTGTGCGGTATGTCTGTGTGTGTGTGTGTGTGTGTGTGTGAGCATATAGAGTGCTCACAGAAACTCTTGGTATCCTTACTTCATTCAGTGAAAATATATAAAATCTGCTGGTTTTATAAGAAACAAAATATATATCACAAATAATAATAAAAGCTTTAAGTAAAAAATCCATTTCTAGTACTGATAAATTAAAACCCAAATTATACTTCTAAGAGAGTTAAGTTAAAAGTTCAGTTGACAAACAGTCTTACTGGGTGCTTTTTAACATGAAATGCCAAAACATTTGTCTTTAGTATCCCTTTGGGAGCCAGTGACTGCAATTGCAATTAATAGCAAAACGGCAAGAACAGAACAGAATGAGTCGGTCAAAAAACACTTAATAAAAAGAAAATGTCTGTGCAGATATGTTAAACATTACTTGCCAATGGACTTTGGTCATGAAACCAATAAATCAGCAACATATTTACAGAATTAAGCAAACACCCCAATACTTTCTGTGAGCACTGTGTATTATACATAATGCTGCCATTATGACAGTCACCTGTCTGCCTTCTCAGGTGTGCAGCACCAGTCTGGAGGGTCAGACCTTCTTCTCCAAAAAGGACAAGCCCCTGTGTAAGAATCACGCTCACACAGTCAAGATCTGAAGTTCACCGGCGATCAGGAAGCTCGCCGACGGGAGACTGGAAAATCTTCACCCTTTTCACTATTTTGCTTTTTTGGGCCTTTTGGTTTAGGGGGATATTTCATGTTTTTGCTAATTCTGCTGTTGATTTTGGCTGCGGAGGTTGACGTCAAGCCATTGTACGCGTTTCTGTAATCACAATAAACCTTTAATTTTGTGGAGTCGTCTGCAGTATCTTCAGTGGGCCGTCCATGACGTGACGCGTGAGGGTCTGCTGGCTTTTCAGGGCAGGTGATGTTGGTATCAGGGGTAGGACTCTTTAATCCTCATGAACTATGCAATTCAGGGATCGTTTAAAATTTAAACACACTCCCTCAAAACAGCTGCAGTAACTCCTGTCCTCAAAACCTGATCTGGATCCAACGTCTGTCTACTTATAGACATTTCTAGCATAATACTTCCATTTCTAGCAAAAGTCATGAAAATATTGGTAGCTACTCTACATGACTTTCTTCAGGAAAATGCACTCTATGAGCCCTTTTAGTCTAGCTTCCATAACCAACACAGCACTGAGACAGCTGTATTGTGTGTTGTCAATGATCTCCTCAGGTCTTCTGATGGTGGTGCCCTGAACCTTCTCCTCCTCCTGGACCTGAGTGAGGTCCTGATTTCCGTCTGTCCTTTATTGGTATCTCTGGTATCACCCTATCCTGGTTAAGGTCAACTCTCACAATCAGATGACAGTTTATCATTCTAGGTGCTCACAAGTCATCTACCTGTCCTGTTAAGAGTGGTGTCCCTCAGGGAGCAGTTCCTGGCCCCCTTCCCTATTTTTAATTTGCATCCTGCCCCTTGGTCAGATTATTCGTTGCTATATAGCCTTCACTTTCACTGACATGCAGATGATATTCAGTTATGTCTGTTTGCGATCCCCTACTGAATCCCCCCCCCCAAAGCATTAATACCATACATTTACATTTACATCATTTGGCAGACGCCCTTAGCCAGAGCGACTTACATAAGTGCTTTAAGACTCTACAATGAATTTTTCCCGATACTAGCTCAATAAAACCAGGGCTATGAATACCATCGATCTAATCAATCCATACAATCTCTGATTTGAAGATTTGATAAAACTGAAGTTGTAGTCATAGGTGCTAAATCCTCATTATCTAAAGCATCTGATTTCCTAGTCTGTATTGATGGTGTATATGTCAAACCTGCTCCTCTTATCTGAAATCTAGGAGTCCTATTTGACCCATCACCAAACTCTGATCTGCATATCAAGTCCCCCAGCAGAATTGCATTTTACCACCTTTGTAATATTGCTCAGCTTCAGCCATTTCTATCTAGTAATGATGCGCAAAACTCTGGTTCATGCATTCATCCTGTCCCGTGTTGGCTATTGCAATTCCCTTCTCATTAGCCTTCCTGCTACATCTTTATAAATGGTTTAGTTTATTCGGGACTCTGCTGCAGGAGTCCTCACCCATAGCAGGTGCTCTGCTCACGTCACTCCCATTCTCCCACAGTTGCACTGCTCACCAGTTCTGTCCTGTATCAAATTCAAAATCCTGTTACCTTCATAGCACTAATGGCCTTGCGCCCTCTTACCTCAGCGACCTCCTCATCCCTCCCCCTGTCAATAATAATAATTATTATTATTATTACTTTATATGGATCAGACCAATGATGAGACAGTATTTATAGGTGAGTGCGTTGACCCCACTTTGGGAGTCTCCCCGGCTGTTTGCCTGACGTGTTCAGTTCTCCATGTTCTGGTGGGTCCGCTATCTCAGCGAAGCTCAGCTGTGTTTCAGTGGGTCCTGGGAACTTCTTGGAGGTGGGGGTCACACCCTCATTCCACCAAGCCGGTTGGTTTAAAGGGGAGCTTAGCCTAAAGTAGGGGTAGGCAACCCTGATCCTGGAGCGCCGGTATCCGGCTGGTTTTCCATCCTACCTGGTCTCTGATGAACCTCACCGGATATCAGGCAGATAGTAACTCATCAGGCAGGACAGAAAACCTGCAGGATACCGTCACTACAGGATCAGGGCTACCAACCCCTGACCTAAAGTTAGTGGAAGTTTGTTTCTCATAACAAATGGCTGCAGAGTTGGCAGGTGTCCCCTGAAATGGTCTCTCCCCTTTGGCATATCATGATGGTCTCCACCTCTGGTTGTGTCAGAATATCTGTCACTATCACTTTCAAATTTCTCTAAATGTGATTGTTGGTCTCTGCTCTGTAAAATCTCAATCTTCATTTCCTCCCCTCTGCTGTTTTTTCTCTTGTGTAAATACATGATCTGCATTTTAGAAGGTGCCACCCATACTAATGGAGGCATCGTCTCACAGAACACCCCCCTTCTCAAAATGGACCGTTCCAGCAGCCTCTAATCACAGGCCATGCTGCCCCATCCTCACCCATATGAACCAGAGAATGCGAGCAGCTTCTTCCCGAATAACCTAGTGTGTCATTTCTAATACTGAGTAACGTAATTTACGTTAAAATGGTGTATTTGATTTTTCTGGAATTATAAGCAGAGATTTTATCAGTCTACAGCTATGCACCATCTTGAAGTTTTTAACAAGTGTCATTAGTAATAATGCATTTCTTACACACAATGTTTGCATATGACGAAGTTCTATTTTTCCATTTTAACCACTGTGGGTAACTCTTGATTCTGTATAAACCTGATTTATCGTGGACTTATTGTACTGAGAAAACTGAAAGTGTTGGTTTGTGCTCCCCAGACTAATGGCCTGCTTTCGCGTGACTTGCACTGTCCGATTCCTTAGTTCAACAATTCTAAGCAAAGTGATTAAAAGCTTAACTGGAGCACCCCGGGCTGCCAGGAGCCTCATTCGGGCTGGAAGCCGTACCCTGATAGCCTCTGTCAGCTGGGCCCACACACTGGGTTTTTACCGGAGTCTCCTGGGACAGCCGGCCGTCATGGAACTTAGTGTGTGTGTGGTGGGGGGGGGGTTTGCTGTGAGGTGCTTAACTGAACTGGCCTGAAGTCTCTCCCTGCTTTACTGTTCAAAGTGAAACTGCTCTGTCTTCCAAACTATCACTTCAATTAATGTGTTTCACTAAAAAATGCATTTTCTTAATCGGAGGTGTGTTTTCAGCTTGTATTTTTAACTACCTTAGGATTCCACCCTTTCTGAACCTTCCAACAGCAGACCTACAGTGGCATGTTTACTGAGAATAACAGTGGCCCCGGCACTCAGCTGCATGGGTCCCGGTGTTTGCTCTGAGACGTCACTGGCTGGGATTCCAGGGAGGAGAAGGTGGATGTTCGGGAGAAAGTCAGACGGTAACGGATCCCCAAGGACCCCAGTGGCCCCCGACAGCCTGTCGCCAGATGCTCAGGTGTGCGAGGCCCATGCAGTAGACAGAGAGCTGCTGTGGTGTCCTGTGTACTGGATTTTAATGCTGACTGCATTATCTCTGCTCTGGATCACTGGATTTTTTGCTCTGCAAATCTACGCATCTGGCTGTTTCTTTGAATCACTCAAACGGTAACAGATATTTGGCTGAGATAAAAGCCAGTGTAATCTCAAAGTGAGCTTTCCCAGTAGAGAGAGAACTGTGTGTGCGGTACGACATTTTTTAATATATTTTTTTCTTCTTGTGAGAGAAGATTGAGTTATGGAGCAGAGTTGGTAAAGTAAAAGATCCGCTTTTCCCTGCATTGGGAGGGTCACTGATGTTTTTCAGATCCTCACAGTGTCCAGCCTTAACATGTCCTCTTGCCAGGGGCTTGTAGCATGGAGAGCTTACTGGGTCGAACCCTCCAGCATGCAGCCTCTGTGGAGGGGCGGCTGTGCGAGCAGTGTGGCCCCGACCCATCGCTCTAAGCAGCTCCAGCTGTTGCTACGTGCCATGTGACCATATGGTCACGCTCACTCCATCTCGGCCTTGACTGTGAGCGCCATTGGCCCGGGACTGTGTGCCGGGTAATGCTGGGAAACAGGTGTGTGGGTAGATGGTGTGTGTGTGTGCGTGTGCGTGTGCGTGTGCGTGCGTGCGTGTGTGGATTATGTTTGCAGCTCTGAAAAAAATTGAGAGACCACCCCATATTTTTTAAGAATCTGCATTGTTTAATCCTGGTTCTGCTGGCAGTAGGATACACTGCAAGGTAGGCTGCTTCCAAGCTCAAAGTTTCTAAAGCAGCAGTACACAAGAATAAGGTGAAGCAGGAGACACTGGGAATGACCAAAAACTAGCCAGTTAAAGGGCGGAAGCGACTTTCTAATGCCAAAGATGGTCGTTAATTTATCCGACAGTTTCTCCTGAATCATAGGATGATCTTCAAAAGGAATGGGAAACATTAAGTGTAGGTGAAGTGCACTGCTAGGACAGTTCATGCTCCTAGATGCAGGACCGAAGACCCATAAAGCAAAGAAGAAGCCCTTCATTATTGAGAAGCAGGGAAGAGCTGGAGCTCACAAAAAATATATATTTTACATACCTATACACTGAGAAATAAGAACATAAGAAATTTACAAACGAGAGGGGGCCATTCGACCCATAAAGTTCATTTGGGGAGAACTTAACTAATAGCTCAGAGTTGTTAAAATCTTATCTAGCTCTGATTTAAAGGAACCCAGGGTT
>JAODJU010000119.1:21030940-21044984 GCA_026776725.1 Gnathonemus echidnorhynchus | reverse complement strand
TGAGTAAAAAAACAATCCTGTACTAATTCCACCATCTCAAGTTCATTTACAGAAGAGCCAGAGACTGTGTCCCACTGCATCCCAGGTAAATTAAAATCACCCATAACCACCACATCATTTTTATTACTCATAATCCTGATATCATCATATAACAATCTGCTTTCCTCTGCAGCTACATTAGGTGCTCTATAACAAACACAGACAATTAGGCCATTTGAGTTTTTAGCATCAGGTTTTATCCATACAGCTTCTGTACTTTTATTTTTATCAGTGAGCTCACTTGCCTGCAAGTTTTCTTTTACTGTGAATGCAATCAAAAAACTAAAAATACCCAAAGTCTCATATTTTGTTTGGTAACTTATGGTTAAGGTTAGAGCTGGACAGGGGTTTGGTTGTCATGTTGGAATTAGTGGTTTTCCCATAGAAATGAATGGAGAGTCCCCACAAAGGTATAATTACAAACCTGTGTGTGTGTGTGTGTGTGTGTGGTTGACAGTAGACTTATTTTGGGGTCATTTTGGCATAAACCTCTGGGAGTCCATTTTAGGCCCCTTCTCCAATAGTAGCATTCTTGATAAATGGATAATTTCAGGCATAACCAACATGCTCATGCAGGTCGACCAGGGGAGTGTTAATATGCAAATCCGATGTGGTCTGTCTCCTGACTCCTGGGGGTGTGTCAGTGCCTCGGTATGTACGCGAGGACGCTAATGAGGATAGCAGTTAGCATGTGCGCGTGTGTCCTTTCACAACGTACCTGCAGATCCTCGCTTATCAGAATGCTTTAACTCTGTCTCATTGCTCTAGTCCCTTACAGAAATGTTACCATGGTATTATCCTGTCAGTATGGTTGTACTGGATTGTTCTTTTAGTGTTTTTTGTGGTACATTTAATATAAATATGATGTCTAATTTCAGTGCTATGTCATTACGATACAATGGTAAACATTACGTAAAAAATACTATTGAAAACAAGCCTATAGTAATATAGTATAGGATATTTAAAAACAAGCCTATATTAATATAGTACAGGACATTGAAAAACATGTTATTACCATAGTACAATACAAAAAGCTTAACGCCTTACCATTGCATTTTAATTGAATATACATGTAATACTATGTAGTATACCATGGGGGGGCCAAACTACAATGGTTTTAGTAGTACTACTATGTTACTACTTTGATAATTATACCACAGTACTTTCTTGTAAGGGCTGGCTGCTCTCCAATGTGGGACACAGCATTTGTGCACTGAGCTCTGTTGCGTGTATCAGTGAAATGTGATTTTATCAGGCATTGAGAAGGGGGTGTGTGGGACTGGTGGCAGTATTTTGTTGGGGGGGGGGGGGTGAGAATGATGGGCCCAGCAGCTGTGAAGGAGACAGTGCTTGGGGTGCCCCCCTCCCCTCTAATCTCTTCCCTGAGCTTCTTCTCCGGATCGGCTCCAGCTTCTGCCTCCTGGTGTATTCGCCCCCTGTCTTTCCTCCCCCAGGAGTTCGCTGCCCTGTCAGGGCCACAGGTACCTACCTGCACCTGCGGAAGGTGCTCTTCTGCCCTCCGCAGCGCCGCAGTCTGCAGAGCTGCATGTGAGACAGACTGTATAGGACATACGGAGGAAGCTGGATGCTGTTGAGCAATGAATTCCTCTGTCCATGCAAAAGTCTAGAAAATTTCTTTAAAAAAAATCTTTTAATTCCTGGAACTAATGAGCGAGTCACTTTGCCCCGGGTGGAAATGGGTGTTGGTCTGCTGATAAATCCTTACAGTAGAATTAGCAGAAGCTGCACAGAGTCTGAGTGAGACAAGATGCCTGGAGACACTTTAAAGTAATATTAAAGTGAGGATCTCCACTGTGACTCCTCACTGGCCTTTATGGTCTTCTCCTCTTGTGCAACATCTAAAGGGTGAGAAGGTTCTGTTCCAGACCCACATGCCCTTGAGCCGGTTACCTGGTCTGGGACACGGCATTGCAGACTGCCCCAGATTGTGTTCTGAGTGTCGATCTGCACCACTCTGCAGGTGGGGTGGAAAACTGCAGGCTTGACTCAGACATCAATCGACCAGCTGCCGTAAAGACCATGACATCTCTGCTGTCCCACCCGCAAGATCTGGGAACTGCTTCCACTAATCTCTCCCTCACCTGAAACACAGCATTAAGACTCCAGTTCCTGGTGTGAAGAACATTACAGTCTGACCACAATGACTGCAAGGTGCAGAGGGAGGCAGGGAGGATAGTTAGCTGGTTAAACGGAGGGAAAATTAATGTGAGTGATGAGCTGGGGTAGGATGAGTCCATTGGTGAAAAGTCTAAGTTTCCGCAGGAGAGGATGCTACTGGCAAACTCATCAGATGTGAGCCGCTGGAGATGGGGGAGCCATGTGGGGAGAACCCACCTCTCACCTGTGCTGCCCTGTGCCAGTCTGTTAGCATTCATGGTGCTAAACTAGAACTCATCATCACGGGGATCATGGGGGATCAGACACCGTCTGCTGCTGCAGAAGGAGGAATCTGCTGGAGTGAGGAGAGAAAGCCGAGAATCAGTATCCCTGCGAGTCGGCGGCCTACCTCTGTGTGAGGTGGGCTTCCAGTAAATGGGAGCCAGTTGTGTGTGTGCATGTGTGTGTGTGAGGGGGGGTTATGTATATATTATATTGTGGCCGCCAAATGTCCTCACAATGTGATGAAAACCTGTTATTTTGACCTTGTGGTAACATTTTTTCGGTCTCCACAAGGGAAAACTCAATTTCAATTTTGCTGCAATCAACAAACTAAAAATATTTAAAGTCTTGTATTCTGTTTGGTTACTTTTGGTTAAGGTTAGGGCTGGGTAGGCTGTCATTGTTAGGATTAGGGCTATGCTCATAGAAATGAGGGGAGAGTCCCCACAATGATAGGAATAAGCCTATATGACCTGTGCACTTGTGCGTGTGCGTGTGTGAAAGTCTCCTGCTACACGTTTCTACCCGAGCGCCACTGGCCCCCACTGGCCACTGCATCTGCATGCAGTGTAAGAACCACCATGAGCGAAGCCTCTCGTCCCGTCGGAGCAGCCTGTGCTCTTTAAAGCCAGCCCTTTGAAGGTGGCTTGGCAGTGTTTCTCCTCTGGGAAGCGCTCCAGTAGATATTCATTGTACTGCACTCCAGGACTGAGTCATTGCTCTGGATCTGTGGTCCAGACCATAACACTCCAGTTAAAGGCTTTGCCAGCCATTTAGGTTTGATAGTAAGGAATGTTGTCCGTGTAGACGAGGTGATAACGGGACTCTCCTGCAGATCTGGACTCTTCTGACAGTCGAGTGTGGACTACACTGCTGGATGCATGCTGAGTCAATCCATAAGGCTGTTTTCCATTCAGCAGGACCTGAAGGTCAGCACTGTGTGTTATTTTCATTCCTCTTGAGCAGATGCGATGTGCAATGTTCCATTTGTTCTTCTGTGCATGAGTTTATCCTTCAGCTTCCAAAACATGGATGCCTGTGAGGTCATTCACGGCCCGGCCCTATAACAGGATCTGGTATCAGAGAGACCTACACCTTTAATCGGTCAGTTATTTTTAAGGCCAGATCCAAGAATTTCTGATGGGTGTCTGAATGACACCGACGATGTCTGGATGAATTGTGTGACTGAAGAGCAGTTACTTTCTTGCATAATTAGAACTGGTAACAGCAAGTGTATATGCATTTTAATATTCGCATGTCTTCTGCGTTCTCCTGCCTCTTGTGCTTAGCTATGGTCCCGCCCCTTCCTGCTGATGAGCTCCGCCCCTTCTGAGTTAGAGTGTGAGGTGAGGCCTGATGCAGTGCACTGCCTGGAGGAAGGTAAAGGCAGCTGGCGGTATTACTGGGCAGACTGGTTAGGAGCAACACGTTGACAACAAGTCGGCTGCCAGTTTCCTGGCTGGCGGACAATGTTAGTAATCAAATCATCCTTGTGACCCTTGTTGGAATGTGAAATGTAAACTGACAGGGGAGCTAAGCCTGTAGTTTCAGGGCAGACAGGTTCCACATCTCTACTGGCTGCCTTGGGTTTGACCAGCAAGGGACCAAGAAGTTATATTTACTAACAATCTATCAATGGTGCCATTTTGGAAGCTTATTCTGTTTTTTATTCTGGTCTGGTTAAATTTTTTATTCTGTTATTTTTGCCATTAAGTGCCTTTCCTGCAGTTCTGTGTCTCAGGTTGCCAACTCTCACGCAAGAAATC
This sequence comes from Gnathonemus echidnorhynchus, assembly GCA_026776725.1. Classification (NCBI taxonomy): domain Eukaryota; kingdom Metazoa; phylum Chordata; class Actinopteri; order Osteoglossiformes; family Mormyridae; genus Gnathonemus; species Gnathonemus echidnorhynchus. The sequence continues at coordinate 21,040,779 of JAODJU010000119.1, read as the reverse complement.
TTACAGTAAATCTATGTTGCTCCATTATAAACCTAAAATTAGCTGCAGACTATTTGCAGGGTAATAAAATTCTTACATGCGTGTAAATGCGTGTGCATGTGTGCAGATTTGCGTCGAACTGAAAATCTCAATCTAGCCCGCTGAGCAAAGGTGCCAACCCTGGTGTGTGATACTGGAACTGAGGATTTGTGGGAAACTGAGAATTATAAACTAGAAGCTTATTTTAATGGTGAATAGATGTGTGACAATCCTATGTGGGGGATGTACATTAAGCTAATGGCTCGGTGGTTCACAGCGCTACTGATTGCTGCTGACGTCATTGAGAGTCCAGTCCGCCCATGGACTGCAGGATGCACATGGACAAGGAAGTGTCAATGGGGCAGGGGGGGTGCATAAAGTCATGCCCCCCGGTTCCTTTAGTCTGCCAACTCGCTGGACATTGTCTAGGGGAGCCCATCTGCGTCTTCACACAGGAGGGCAAGCCCGGCCGATCCCCTGCCTGTACTGACATGCACAAGTGTGTGGCACCACTCTGAAGCAAAACGGGGCCCCCAGTCACTTGTGTCACATGTGCGTGATCTGTCTTCCCTGTGGAAGCGTGTAATCGACAGAGGAATCTCACTTATGCTCTGAGCAATGCTTTGATCCAAGACTTTTCCTTTCTGTATTGTCTGTAAGGTTTTTGCTGTGCGTGTTGCTGCATTGGGCAAACCATTTCCTTTGTGATGGAATAAATGATCTTGAAATCTGCTTTTTTCCCAGTTTTCTGTTTTAATTCAGATGTTTCCCATAGATTTTTCTGCCCCCCACCCTTTAACCCATCTAGACTGGCCCAATAAAGCAGCCTGTAGACAACCCCCCCCCCCCCCCCCAGCCACCTGTGAGTGTCAATCATGTGGGCTTCAGTCACATGACTGAAAGATGTCAGATGAAAGATCTGGCTCTGTCCCCTTGCCTGTGATTAGGCTCTTTGGCTAGGCTGGAGGTTCTGCAGCAGTCCGTATGAGCCACCATGAAGGCCGTTAGCTTATCTTCTCGGATTCTACCTTTTGCACAGGTAGCCTTCATGTTTCTGTCCTGACATCATCTGGCTGGTCTGTAGGACTGGAGGCTGCTTTGAGTCACCAGATCCTGCAGTGGACTAGGAGCATGCAGTCTCCCTTATCGACTGTGATGACAGACATCTGCTGTTTTGTTTTGCTGGCGTGTGTCGTCTGAGTGTGTTCCAGGCCCGTCTGTCTCGGGGAACTGGGTCTTCATTAAAGGTCTCTGATGATCTCGCTTTGCCAGCAGTCCATTAGTTGAGCAAAGCTGAACTGCTGAATGATATAGAATTTGACAGGAAGTCCTGAATGTTATAGAAAATCAGTGGAGTGAAGTCACAGCCTGTATGGCTTGGTTCAGCGCAGCATGGGGGCCATTTCTGGGGGGGACAATGGATCTGGGATCAAAGGCTGGATGAACTGCTTCCCAGAAAAGTCATGGAAAATCAGGAAGTGGCCTTGGGGGTGGGAGTCGGCCTTTAGGACAAACTAGCCCTCGTTCCTAGAAGAGCGGTCAGCTGATAGTGATGTCATGGCCTAGGGGTTAAATTCTGACATAATGCCAAAGCTGCCCAGTGGGCACCTGTGTGTTTATGTGTACTTTTAGATCAATATGTCATTAACGGCGGTAGGATGCACTGACCCATCAGTTTATCAGAGCTATCTGATGCGAGTTTCAGGCTTTGATTATAATAATTGATAAACACAAAACATGTTTGTGTGTTATATTAATGTAATGAGCATGTGACCTTTGATGACTAATGAGATTTGATGGTAAACCTCCTCTGCAGAGATTCCAGAGTAAGCAGTTTCATCCTGATGGAAAACAATTTAGCTGCCACGCAGAGACAGTTCTGCTGTCCAGGATTCTGGCTGATTTGTGAGTTTACCATCCATACGTGCCCAAGATGGCCCGGTGTGCTCTGAATCCTGTCTCAGCGAGTCAGTGTCTATTCCCTTCCCTGTGTGACCCGCGGACTCGCTGAGGTGTTTAGTCGAGGTGGGGGTGAGAATTGCGTCCCTTTTATCATTCTGTGTGAAGGCAGCTTACGCGCAAACAGAGACTGACCTTGTTTTTTTGCTGTTGTGGTGCCTTTTTAATGTGCTGAGATGTTAGGGCTGTGTTCTCTGCACACTGGGCTCACAGTGACAGGTTCTAGGTTCTCCTGTCAGAGAGGAAGGTAATCCTCATGAACAGGGCAGACCAGCGGTGGCTGGTTTCTGAGGCAAACAGGATCGATGTGCTGAGGAAAGAGCATCACCCTTCAGCAATCATGTCAACATCGTGTGTTTCATCAGAGGTGGATAGTTCAGGTTCAGAAAGTAAAAATCCAGACTAAGATTTTATTTCAACTAACCAGTTGCATGCTCTGTGACTGTGACTCTTTATACTGTTTGGTTAAAACAAAATCTTGGTCTGGTTTTTTACTTTCTGCACCTCTGCAGTTTATCAGAGCTGAACCTTGGGGGATGGAAACGAAAAACTAAATAATGACTTGAAGGTTCAGCTTTACCTCACACCTTACTTAGGACAATGGAGTTTCATTCTTGTTTCATTCCCTTAGTTGGGTTTCTCCTAAACCAATGATTCTCAAAACTGTTCCTGGCTCCCCCCCTGCCAGAATGTTTCCATTCCAATCCCACCTTAATCAGGCTCACATGGTCTTTAATATGCTAATAATCAATGTGGCAAGCAGTGTGGGTTGGAATGAAAACATTCTGGCAGGGGGAGCGTCAGGAACAGGATTGAGAACCACTGGCCTAGATGTAACAAACACTCGTCCCTATAGTCAGATCGAATCTCAGGCAAGGTAAATAACTACGGATCAGCTCAGATGGGGTTTGATAAATAACCCTTGGCAATGATAGTTGTTGCAGGAGTAACGTGCAGAAGGTCCCTGTGGGAAGGAGCATTTCCCTGGGTCTTGTCTTGCTTTGTCCCCGCCACTGTAAATTGTAGATGCTCTCTTGCTTGGTCGCCTACCCTTAAGAGAGATGGATCCCAGTCTACAGGCTCCTGACCACACATTCCACGCTACGCCCTTCCTGCGATGCCAGTGTGTCCCAGATGGCAGGTAAGGACCTGCCTTCTCAGGCCACTTGTCGGTGCACCTGTTCATGAGCGCAGACAGGTAATCCACCCATAACGACACTGGCCCAGGATCATGTTCTTGCTGCAGAATATCGGAGAGTTTCTCAGAGTTCGCCGCGTACATTTAAAACCTCGTGGTTCTGCTTCAGTCTATCTCCGGCGACCACGAGAGGGGCTCAGTCGATGGACGTGGTTGTCCGCAGCCCGGGTTGTGCTGAGAAGCCGGCCCTTATCCAGCAGCCCTTACAGGAAGCGTCAGAGTGAGGTTTCACGCAAGGATCGAGCTTACAGTGTGTATCGACAGGCTGGGGGCGGGGTGGGGGCTGCTGGGGATCAATCCGTCCATCTCTGTCTGTCTCCCAGCTGCACCCTGCGTCTGTGGCTGAAGTGTGCAGACTCCAGGGTGGGGCCCTGCTCTGCTTCTTTTTATCATGGTGCTGTATGGTGTTTGTAGGTCTGGGAGCCAGACTGCCCAGGTTCACCTGGAAGGAAACCCTTTGTCTTACTGTTTAAACTCATAAATGAACAAGTATATGTTTTGTGTTTATTTGAATTGCAGTCAACGCGTTACGTGTTTGTGGTGATGCTGGTGTAAACAAACCCACTACGCTGCCAGTCGTGTAAAAGTATAGCAAATGCAAATATGTATAGTACTTAATACTTGATAATGATTATAAACAACAATGTTACTGGTTTCTATACACTGCCTGGCCAAAAAAGTCACAGACTTTAATATCTCATTGTACCGCCTTTAGCTTTGATTATGGTATACATTTGTCAATGCACTGTTCCCACATGCTTATATGCCAAATTTCCAACCTCTTTTTTTCATCCATATATGCATTAATTTCTCGTCATGATCATGTATTGATGACAAGGTGAATTGAAGTCTTGTAAAGTCTTCTTCAGCACATCTCAAAGACTTTCAATGGGATTAAGGTCAAGACACTGTGGAGTCCAATTCATGTGTGAAAATGGTTCCTCATGCTCCCTGAACCACTCTTTCGCAATTCGAGCCTGAATATGCCCATGCTATTAGGAAAGAAAACAATATATTGATGGAATAACCTGGCCATTCAGTAGATTCAGGTACCCAGCTGACTTCACTTTATTGCTGCATAACATTGCTGAGCTGTAATAATGATCCAGTCATTGGCTCTTAAGTACTTGCTGGTATAAATTCAAATGGTGACCTTTTTTGGCCAGGCAGTGTATTTGCTATACCGTACTTTTAATCGTTATTTAGGCTATACAGTATAGCCTAGGTGTGTAGTAGTCTATACCATCTAAGTCTGTGTACACTCTCATTTCTCAGAACATATCCCTGTTGTCAAGTGATACATGATCATATAGACAAAAGAACTTTTCTTTTCTTACATTCATAGCTCACAGGCATGACATGGATTTGGACAAATGTCTTTCCTGTCGTTGTAACCCATAGCTCTGATGGACAATAGCTTGGGTTAGAATGCTGCTGATGATAGCGTCCTCCTTGCTGTGCAGGATTAAAGTGTACTCTCACGTGTGGCCCTCATCCCCGCATGCCTGTACGTGAGGTAAGCCCCGGCCCCTTCTCTCCTTTGTTCCCTTTCTCTTCTCTCTCCCTTTTGTTCCGTTACTCATCCTTTCTTCACACTCAGCTGGTTACTATCCCCCAAGGTTCTGTGAGTGCTGATTGGTGAGGCACACAGGTGGTCCTGCTCAGTGGGAAGCTGTCCTGTCTGCCTGATGTAAAAGCAGGATACACACACCTGCTGGGCACCAACGTTGACCTCCCCCAAAACTCTATGCTGGCACCAGTGTCAGCAGAGTACACACAGTAACAGCTGAGGTACATGCAGTACCATGTAAAAGTCTTAGGCAGTCAAAGAAGTTTTTTTTTAAAAGATCTCCTTTTGATGTAAAACTATGACATAATGTCTGCCAAAGTGCGTCAGATGACCCATTTTGAAAACTCTCCTAAAATCACTCTGGTTTTTGCAGCAACCACGTATTCCTTGACCTGACCACTAGCACGCTATGTTTGGCAAATTAATGCCTCATCAAAGTGTTTCACCAATTAAGTTAATTAATCGAGCTTGTGATGAAACAAGATATCAGTAACTTTTTAGAGAACATACTGTAACACATTCTTGTTTTTAATTGTTCACCTGTAAATACCTGTACATAATGTTAACTATGCTTTTTTTCTGAGCAGAACTTACCTACTACCCAGATAAATGGCTTTAAACATTTTCTTTGATTGTCTATGTCTTTTGCACAGTGCTGTACACTGTATATGTCATTCTAAGGATCAGGTAGATGTGGTTGAGGGCCAGTCCGTACTACATACAGTAAGTGTCATAGGGCAGCGGTGTATGTGTGCTGGCCCATGGGGGCTGGGCCGGGCCGAGCCGGGTCAGGCTGGGGGAAGTGCACTTTCATTCTGCTTCCCAGTGAGTGGATTTTAGGGACAATACTGTACAAATCAGTCAGGGGCCAGAGGTAAAACCTGCAAGCTTTCTTTTGCTGTTAATCCCAGCCATCACTGTCCCTCTCTTTGTGTATATTCATGAAGGCCTTCTTTCTCACACAAACGTGACTCTGCTGGGGATCTGCCAGGGGGTGGAGGGGGCCGTGGGGGGTTCAGGACCCTCTGAAGTTTAGGGACATTCCAGTGTGTTTGTGTGTACCTGAGATTTTTCCTTTGGCTATGTGCAACAGGTCATGTGTGTTTATAGCAGTGGGTTTTGCACACGGCACATCCTTGGTCGGCTCGGTGACGTTTCCCAGCATGCACTGGCTGCCATTACAAGGCCGCATTCTCCCCTTGAATGCTGAGAAGGTACCAACGGAACAGATCAGAATAAGCTTTGCCTGCCAGGCTCTGGTAAAGGACATGGCTGGGAAGAATATGGGCCGCGATTGCCAGCAGGCCTGGAACTACGAATCTGCAATTAAGCACTGAGATCAAGCAGGGATACCTTCACACCTTGTTCTGCTGCAACCACCAGCCAGGATGTTGTGGATGTTTTGAATGTTCGGAACATATGTGTAACAGCAGCGAAGATTCAGAGTTAATAGCTGCTTAACGAGAAGGTGGAGTCATTAAGCCATGTGGCAGAGTGTAGGTTTATTAAACCAGTAAAACCAGCCCAGCATCCAGGTGCTGCTGGATACCAGCACGGGGAGTATCTATGCTAAGCCACCCATAGGGGGCAGAAGAGAGCATTGCAGAGTGGACCAGGATGGATTCAAGCGCCAGGTTCCTTGTTGGGGTCCTCTGTCTACCCCTCTGCTTGGGGAGGTTTTCATGGTGGTATATATCTGGAAGGAGGAGCATAGTGGCGGCACTGCAGAGTACAATATTTGTTTGCAGCTATTGACAGCAACAGTTAAGCAAAGTAGGCTGCAGCTTAGCCTTTGCTAGTGATGGATGGGTGGGGCTCTAGGAAAAGGGGCGATGGAATGATGGGAGACTGGGCTGGGCGGAGGGTCCGCAGGATTCATTTTTTGTTGTTTGTTCGTTGCTGAAGAAGGTGCCTCTTGTGGGGAACTATAGTGACTCCTTCCCCATTGTCCCACGTGTATCCAGCCGCTCAGGCATCCGGGAATCCCGTCCCGCTTCCCGCGATGTTCGCGCGGATCAGGGGAGGTGATGCCCCATGTGGGGAGCCTGCGGGCCCCAGGGACGGGCAGGGCAGAATTCAGAGGGTGGAAGATTTATTCCTAGAAAACTCTGTGAGTTTAGCAACATGCTGCGTGAATGTGCTCATGATGGGCATTGACAGGTGGAGGACATAAGAACTTAATCCTGAGTACGAGTGTTTCTGTGTTCCTGAAGTGAGAGGGAGCCTATTTGCGGTCGGGGCCTCGGGCTCCTGGGATGCGGTGCAGAATCGGCCCGACATGGAACTCCGAAATCACGTTACCCTGTTCGTGCTCAACGCAGTGCGTGATGCAGTGTGATCCTCCCCAGTGGTGCATCAGTGGTGAGCCTCCCCAGTGGTGGGTCACCCCCCACTCTCTAGCCCGGGGTTGGGGGGAGGGAGGTGGGAGCTATGAGGAATAGCCTGGGGCTTCTCTGTCGTCCAGCCCACTAGGTGCTTGGAAACAGTGGGCCGGCCTGGCGGCATAAGGGGTGTGGGAGCGACCCAGAGCGTCACCGCCCCCTCCTCCTGGCCCTTCCCTGCAGCAGGGTGTCAGTGAGGAACAGAGCCGGACCTCCCTCGCTCACGGCTTTGTGCTGGCTGCTCCTGTCTGTCCTCCTCCTCCGCCACACGCGAGGTGAGTAACAGCCCATCCGCTGGCTGCCACACCGAGCAGGCAGGTGCTCTGTCAGTGCCGGGGCGTGTTAGGGGAGATGCAGGTACCGCGCGTGGCCCGCAGGTGTGTCCGGCGCTCGGTGGATGTGTGCGTGTTTTCGTGACGCAGGCGGCCTGAATGTGTTTCTGGGTGTTTTAAACAGACGCACAGTCGTCTTTGAATGCACATTCCAGCTGGCTCAAGTTAACTGGAGCATTTCCACTCCAAGTATGCAACTTAAATCTGTCCTGTGAAACACACCCGACCGCATGTGAGGCGTTTCTGACTCGGCCGCAGAGGAGGACGGCACATTTTATCACTTGTGCTTTGTTGTTTTACTCTGCCCGCCTGAAAAGAGCCTTGAAGGCAGTTTGTTATTGTGTCAGTTTGGTTTGCAAAACATGGTACACCCTGAGTCAGGTGTCTTCCAGTACTGACTGTTCCCCGACGTTCTTGCAAAAAAATGCTAGTTCTGCTTTAATTTCTTGTAGCTTGGCTGCTTGGGGATTCTGGGATGGTCTGGACTGGACTGAAGTGTTTAGAGCTCAGCTGTCTGATGTGTGTTAGACTCAGTTGTCACACATCAGCCATTAAATCCGTCATCCCCCAGACAATTGCACAGACACACACACACACAACACACACACACACACGCTCACGCACCAGGAATAGTGTTGGTTCTGACCTGGGGTTTCACCTCCTTTCCTTGCCTTCTGAGTGGCCTCTGTTTATTTTCAGAGTGTGTATGTTATCCAAGTACTATTTAAGACTGAAAGATCCCTTTATGTTACCAATGCAGGGCTGAGTCTGAGCCTTAACACCACAAACATTTCTAGAATTGCGTTTTACTCTATGAGATTAAACAATGGCGTTTCTTTTAAAGTGAGAAGCTGCTGTCGGTTTTTACCATTTGAGTCCAATAATAAGGTCAGTAGGATCATTTAAAATTTTGAATACTTTGTGGGAAAATGACATGGTAAGAATTCTTCACTGCTTCACAATGCTTCACCATGCTTCACTGTTTTCTTAATTCTGTCCGAAGACTTTGCTTTCTATGAAAACGTGCAGAGGTGATATCTTTGACCGCATGTGGTCCTACATGGCAGTGTGCTGACCGCAGGTGGCCCGTGAGTGGCGGTTGGACAGTCGCATGTCACCAAGCCTTCAGAGAAAGGCTTGATCTCCTTCACTACAGTATTAGGCACGGGGCAGGACAGCCAGACCTGTGTGAAACTGAGGCTGCCTGATGATCATATCATTAACAATCTGCAAGACCTTGCATGTACTTTTGCAGGTAGGTCGTTCAAGTTTATAAGAAAATAAGAAGACTATAAGAAGCAGAAGGGTCCTGCATTTGAGGTCAGGATGGCAGTTAGGGAGATGAGGAATTTAAGGGAATTTGGCCTCACACTTGCACCCCCTGCTGGCCAGTCAGTCATAATATCCTGCAGTGTTAATTTCTGTCTATCTGGAGTGTGTTGATAGTGGTTTGGGAAACTGCTCGCTTTCTCCTAAAGAAGCTTATGTTTGTTCTTCATGTTTATAGCCAACATTTGTGTGTTTTCCTCGCCCATAGGCCTTGGACTGCACATTATCAAAAACTGCTGCACCATTACAATGTTAAACACGTCCTGCTGAGGGGCGGACTGTGCACTGCGTGTTCAGGGTTGGGGGTAGCGGGCTGACTCACAAAGCAGACCTGACCACCACCCTGATCCCACACACGCTGTGAAGTTCCAGACTGTGGTGGGACTTTTCTCGTGATTATTTTACCGGGATCCGGGCGATCTGGCGGCGAGCTGCGCCATTTCTGTCAGACCCTTCCCTCAGCATCAGCCCTATTTTCCCAATATTGCATTTCTCTGCCTGTGGCAGACAGTGTTTATGTAACGGGAGTCACTGGCTGGGCCGCTGGGTCCTGCTGACCCTCTGTAATCCACACTCGCTGCTGCATAGGATGTGGGCCCCCACACTCCTGCACTCTCTCCTGGCTTCTCCCTCCTCTGGATTCAGTGTGATTGACACTGCGGAGCTCCGCAAGCTCATTGGGGGGGGGGGGGGGGGGGGGGGCGGGGGGGGGGGGGGGAGCAGATGTGGGTTCCTGGTGGTCCCTAGGAGATCATCCCAAGGGCAGCTGATCAATCTACGTATAAGTGTTTCACTGCGACTGAGGTTGAAATGTAGCTGGGAGGTCCTGTGTCCGCGGTGTGGGGTGGGGGGAGGTAGCAGCCACACAGTCAGCCGGTCACGCACACGCACACGCACACGCACACACTCATCATGGTCTATCTGGCTGCTAAGATGGTGCTGTTGTGTCTGTCTTTGGTAAATATTCATATGATCGCTCTTCAACCATGTGGTCGCTCTCAGGCTCTGGTCAGCATGGTGGCGATCATACCCCCACCCCCCCCCCCCCCCCC
>JAODJU010000119.1:20992623-21027705 GCA_026776725.1 Gnathonemus echidnorhynchus | reverse complement strand
AGGTGTGTATAGGGTGGGGGGGGGGTGCGGGGACAGGGGAAGTGGGCAGGCACAGAGGTGGGGTGCGTGGTCAGGGTGCGGGGTCAGGACAGGGGGTTGGGACAGGGGTGGGGCCGGCGTGGGTGGTCAGGAGGGGGGACAGGACAGGGGCAGGTGATCAGTGGCAGGGGACGGGAAAATCAGGGCTAGGGAAGAGTTTCTGTTGTCTGCCAACAGACACAACAAATCAGCAAATAGGAGGACATAGCAACAGGGGCTGTAGTGGTTCAGCTGTCTGGTTGAAGATATTTAATATGCATGCTAAAGAATTTGGCTGTCAAAAAGATAAAAAATAAAAAAGATAAAAGATAAAATGCCCATTGATTCATCTTATGATAGGAGGGTCATACGAGTTCACCTCTCCTGCCCACAATAAACACATCAACATGTTTCTCCTTGCAGTGACACCAACGAGGTGGACATCCCGCCCAACACACGGGTTGGCACCAAGCGTTACATGGCCCCGGAGGTCCTGGACGAGAGCCTGAACAGAGCCCACTTCCAGTCATACATCATGGCTGACATGTACAGCTTCGGGCTGATCCTGTGGGAGATCACGCGGAAATGCATCTCAGGAGGTACCACAGCAACCTGCACCTCAACGTCCCGTCTGGGCTGGGGGAGGTGGGCTTGGCTGCTCTGTGCCACTAGTATTACTGTGGCTGGATAAGGAGAAGATGGGGGCCAGCCAACCAGTGGGACATGAAATCATCCAACACGGTCTCAGCCTCCTTTGTGTCCAGCATGGAGATGACCAGCGTCCTCCTGTCTTCCTCAGGGATAGTTGAGGAGTTCCAGCTCCCTTACTATGACCTGGTCCCTACAGACCCCTCTTACGAGGACATGAGGGAGATGGTGTGTATGCAGAGGAGGAGGCCCCCGTTCCCCAACCGCTGGAGCAGCGATGAGGTACCAAGGCGCTCCACGTAGCTGTCCGTCGCTCTCGCCCGTCCCACAGGGTGACCATCCCTCTCCTCCTGTCCCGCAGTGTCTCAGGCAGATGGGCAAACTGATGTCCGAGTGCTGGGCGCATAGCCCTGCCTCCCGCCTCACGGCCCTCCGGGTGAAGAAGACGCTGGCCAAGATGTCGGAGTCCCAGGACATCAAGCTGTGAGATGAAGAACACAGACCTGGAAATAGCAGGAGCAAGGAGGCCAGTGGGAGCACCTTATCCTAGATGTCCTGGGACCTGCCAGGATTCTCCTGGGCTGTGGACCCAGTGAGCGCCTCCCCCCTCTGCAGGACACAGACTATTGTCTAGCTGGGCCCCTTGGTGTTACTTCCTGCTGCTGTTGTCACAGTGATTAATGAAGCTCAGGTCAGAGATCGGTTTTCCTGGAGCTTCTAGAGCACGATGAGACTGAGCCGGGGTTGTGCTGGAGATCACGTCTCCCATGCTAGTGTGCTGCACACAGCCACGTGTGTAAGAATGTCTGTCCATTCTGTCAGTGTTGGGGCCTGTTCAGAGCAGGCACCCGAGCTGGAGCGGACCAGCTGTACCGATTTAAGGGTGAACCTGACATATAATAAACTGCTATCAGCCTTTGGCTGTTCGTGGCTCTTTTGTTTGGACAGCGGACAGATGTGGGGCACAAAAACACAGTGAGCCACATAATTAAATACACATGCACACTCTCACACATAAATATACACAGATTCACACACACAATCAGACACAGATACACACTCATACACAGAACCACACGCAGACACAGATACACTCACACGCAGACACAAATACACACAGATTCACACACTCAGCCAGACGCAGACACTCAGACACACATCTGATAAACACACACACATGCCATCAACCACACATAAAATATACACACACAATCAGCAGACAGTACTGTGCAAAATCTTAGGCAAAGAAAATGTTCAAATGATCTTCATGTTTGTAAAAAAACTATGATATTATGTCTGCCAAAGTGTGTCAGCTTAATCACCCCAGTATTTCAGCAACCACCCAATATACTAGTGTATTTTTTGACTGGATCATATCCCACTTTGTTTGGCTAATCGGTTCCTTATCGAGCTATTTGACTACCCAAGTTAATCAATTTTGCTGGAGGTGAAATTTAGTGAATTCATTGAATTCCTGGGGTGCCCCTGACGAGAGGTTTGGGAGCCAAAGTGTTCCAACAAGATATCAGTAACATTTAGGGATCAGACGACATTCTTGTTAGTTTTTATTGTGTTAGTTAATTTGCATATATCCTAAGGTTAATAGTAAATCATGTTATTTTCTGAGCAAATATATACTTAGTACTCAGATTAATAGCTTTAAACACTTTCTTTGATTTCACACCGAGAAGGCGAGAGCGCAGCGTTTGCTCTGGCTGCTCTGGCTGCCCTGTCCGCGACGGTAGGGAACGCTCAGTATATCTCAGTTTTCAAAGACAGCGTGTTGACGCGGTAAAATAATGCATGTCTACATTGTTTTTTTAAATGCGTGGTTTTATGCGGCCTAAACACGTATTTTTTACAGTGTCTAGAGGGTAAAATGCTGTGTGGAGATGAATTCTGTCTTGCGGTTTATACCCCCACGGTGCTTGGGGACTGTTTTGTCGAAACAAAAGTTTACACGCTAGTGTTTTGTGGAACTCTACAATCTGATTGGTTGTCGCCGAACCGCATTATAGCTCATTACCATAAAGTTGGGCGGGCATCAGCTTCATTTCGACGTTCTCCCCGCCCAAATCGTGCCTAGCGGCCCCGCTCCCCCCCCCTGGCGACACACCCTCCCATAGAGAATGAACGACTTGCATAGTACTGTACATACCATCAGCTGCACAGATACACACTACCAGCTTGAAAGGTTTGCTGGGTCTTGCTTATAAATATAATTTATTGCTTATTTAAACCTTACATTTGTACAGAGCCCTGAAAGAAGATACGTCAGCATTTACAGGGAGCGTGTAGATCCCACAGAGCAGATCGCAGATATGGCAACAGGACGAGCATCGGGGTGGCCAGGCTTTGCCAGCAGGTTTGCATAGACAGAGAAGGTGACATCTCAGCAGGAGAGTGAAGAACATCCTACAAACAGTGACCTGGACAGCTGTACATCATCACCATCATACCAAAGTTTACCTGTTTAGGTTTAGTCTAGTAGAGGCTAACATGCAGTCTTCAGAAGGCAAAGGTGATGTGGAACAAGGACAGTCCAACCCACACTAGGAGGACACTGAACCACGGCAGTTAGATGTTCAGGGCAGATCCAGGCAAGTGTGATGTCCCCCTGGTCTGGGCCTGTGGAGACAGCTGAGGGCCACCCACAGCAGACAGTGTCCACTAGTGATGGCAAAAACAACACTTCATGAACCATTTGCTGTATTTCCTGACCCCACTAGATGGTGCTGTCTGCTCAAAAAAGGGCTCAAAGCAAACCTCCAAACCAAGCCAAGAGCACCATCTAGTGGGGTCAAAAAATACCGCAAATGGTTCATGACACGTTGTTTTTATCATCACTAGTGTCCACATCACCTGCATGTCCCACGAAGGGCTCAATTTAGAAAAATTACCATAGAAAAAGTGGACTAAATCCCTTCAGCAGACCCCCCAAAATCAGTTTTGCTATTTACAGGTTTGAACAATAATCTAGTCTGCCAGCAGATGTAGTCCCTGCATATGTCCACTAGATGGCATCATGTAACAAGAGAAAGTGGAAAAGCAAGTTATATTAAATATAAAATTCATAAGAAGTATAATGCGTATACAAAATGTGATGATTTAAAAACAGTGACCACTTGAAGTCCTAAGTGCTGTATGCAAGTCAGATGGTCTAATATGACCGTATGTGGCACAAAGGGAACTCCGAGTGCATCAAGGCTCATATACCTGCACCTGACCAAAGGGTCCACATGCTGCACTGTCCAGAGCAGCCCGGCATCCACATATATGGACAAGAGGACATTCCGTTTCCTCAGAAACTATCAAGGTTAAGAAATATCTACCAAGGACTCTGTGGTCCAAGCAACAAAGTCCCATTTGCATTTGGTGGTAATTGGTTTCATCTTGATCCATCGAAACAAAGCTGGACTTCTATTCTGGAGTTTTACTATGACTTTAGTGACTGGACCGCATTCGCCCGCTGCTCTCCAAGGCCGCATGAGCCTCAAATGCCAGGTGCGGTCGATTGGCCAGTCCGGGGGTTTTTGCTGATGTCAGAGATCTGGCATGCTGGAGGTGCTGCAGTGGCGACCCATCTCCTCCAGAACAGCGGCCAGCCGGTTTAGATTGCCGTCAGGAAAGTGCTGGGCCTCCCACAGGTCTAAGATCACGCCAGTTGGACTTGACTTGGTGGCAAAGTAGTTCAGATACCTGCAAGAAAAAATTGGTTATGAACTGTTATGGGAGCTAGCTCTGTGATCCCGTGCCACATCGACCAAACTGCATAGCAAATGTTCCACTACCCAGAAATTCCTCCATCTCTTTACGGTCATTCCTCCCCAATCTACTACCATCAATACATGCTGAATCCAGCGAGTAACAATCCCCCTGCCCACACGCTAGACGTGGCTTACCTGTCCAGGTTGAGCTTGCGTGCCAGCATTCTCCAATCATTGCCCCGCGGTGGGGGGGCATCCAGGCTGCTGCAAAGCTTCTGCCGGATGGAAAGCGGGATCCGGAAGGCGCTGGGACCCACCAGCGTGGTGATGCTGCTGGCCGGATCGAGCAGCGAGGTCTCGATGCTCTGGGTGTTCTGCAGGAGATGAGCGTTGAGCTGAAGGACCAAATCCTGGGTGATATGCAGAGGGCATGTGCCAGGCAGACTCAGTTACTCACCTCTGACAGGGTGCTGTAGAGCTGGAAGATCTGGCCCTCGCCCTCCACCTGGCGCACGCACAGCTGGCAGGCGAGCTCTGTCACCCGGAAGCTGGAGCGCTCCAGTGAGAAGATGCAGTGCAAGCAGTGCTGGCTGCCGTTCCACACCTGAGAGAACGACAGCTCCTGTAGCGGACAGAGATGGACATCAGGTCTGGGAGTCCCGGCCGTGGCCCCTCCCACTCCACGCGGCCTCACCTGGTACTTGGCCAGCAGTTTGCTCTTCCACAGAGTCGGAGGGATGTCATGGATGGACAGCCGGAGGTTGTGGCTGCTGTCCTTGAAGGTCAAGATCTTTGGTTCATCCAGCAACTTGCCACCCATCTGCTTTTCCATCTGCAGGACCTCCTGTGAGATCAGCAATGGGGGATAAACAGCCCAGCTGGTAGAAGACAGACTGCTCAACCTGAGCAAAATCCATCCCGACTGATGAGATCCCAACCGGACAGACAGATGCACACATGGACCTTCAGCAAGCTGGCAGTGTTCACTGCAGTGTTTTGGTTAGGGTCACCCCCTCTCAAGGATAGGGCTAGGTTCAGGATCAGGATCAGGATCAGGATCAGGATCATACCCGCATCTGCTAGTTAGTTATGTTTATTTTTAACTCACTACCAGCAGTTAGAGCTATATTTATGGCAAGGGCAAATAGACAGTAAAACAGACTAAACAATCAATAAGGTAAAAAAATGCATAAATAATTATAAAACATTACAGTTAAAATAATCTAATTAAGATGCTTAAGATTAGTTTTCAATGAAAAAAATCCAAAAAGGCCTTTGACTTGACTTCCCTAAAAACCTCTGTTAAAGAGTCAGTATCAATTATTAATTATTAAAATGGTACAAACCCTGTGTTAAGACAGCGCTCTGGTGAACCTTTGACTACTGTTTAATGTACCAGTGTTAAACCACTTCATAAGGCCTATAAACCACATTTAAGTGATAAAAGTTTATGCGCGCACACACACAGACACACACTTGCTTCTATAATGTACCTGAGCAAACACTAAATGGAATTAAATTAAATCTCTTAATTAAATTCAGTGTTTCATTCAGACCCATTACCAGAGGTATATAAAATCAAGCACCTAGCCATGCAGTCAGGTTTACAAATATTTGTGAAAGACTGGGTCATTTGAAGAGCTCAGTGAATTCAAGCATGGTACGATGCCACCTTTGCAGTAAATCAGTTCATGAAATTTCTTCCCTGCTAGACTTTCCTTTTCTGTTCCAGCATGACTGTGCCCTAGTGCACAAAGCAAGGTACATAAAGACATGGTTGGGTGTGTTTGGTGTGGAAAAACTTGACTGGCCGCACAGAGCCCTAACTTCAACCCCATCGAGCACCTTTGGGATGAACTATAATGGAGATTGTGAGCCAGGCCTGAAAAGTCCAACATCAGTGCCTGATCTTTCAAATGCTCTTCTGGATAATTGGGCAAGCATTCCCACAGAAACACTCCAAAATCTTGTGAAAAGCCTTCCCAGAGGACTGGGAGCTGTTACAGCTGCAAAGAGGGGACCAACTCCATATCGATGCCTATGGATTTAGAATAGGACATCATAAAAGGTCCTGTGCCATAACAGTCAGGCATCAATACTTTTATCCATATAGTGTTCAATAGAATGTTTTGAACTTCTATAGACTCAAACCAGCATCGCTTGTATGTATATGAGAAATGCCTCTGTGTGAAGCCTAATTTTAGTGCTTAATGCACATTTTCAATGCAAAGTAACCCGACACCCATCTCCAATGGGAGGGACGCAAACAGGCTCAACTGACATGTGACGATGTGACCGGCGTCTTGGCCACCTCTGCATTGTGAGCAGGTTAAATGCTGGTGACGGTTCCCATCAATGCTCCTCCATCTGACCATCACTCCAAAGCATGGCCACCTAGAATGAGCACCTCTCGACTTACTGGATTAATGAATGCTGCTTGTAATACCCACTTGTGTCCTCTAGGTGGCAGGACAACAGCATGGTGGCACTGTGGTACCATCTTCCCCGGGCGTCTGAGCGGCCATTGCGATGCATTGCACACAACGCTGGCCTTTCACACAGTGACCACGTAGCACCTGTCTGTCTAACGCCTTGCCAGCACTGCTTGGCGGAGCCAGGCCCTGATGTCTGCAGCCGCTGGGCTACTGAGCGTGATATACCATGGATGGTTTGGACATTAAAAGTACAGTCGCATATAACTGGAGTGAATGAGCCCCGAGGCTTACTGAGGCTGGCCAGGTGATTACCCACCTCACTGAGCGCGCGTCCAACGTTTCAGGCTGTTGCCCTTGATAACATTTCAAGAAGCAGCAAGTATGGCTAAGTAATCAGGCACTAAACATGGAAACAGGCCCCAAAAGGACTCATACATCTCCTTTATTGGTTACGTTTGCGGCAAACCGTAGGTGAACGCAATAGTCTCCGGCAGCAGTACGGCTGCATGACTCTAGAGGGCGACAGAGCAACGCTTATGCCAAACCCAATGAACCCGACAACCTCACGCAATGCCTGGAACCCAGCGCTGGCCTCCCCGGTGCTCTCCTACCTTGAGAGTGTCCTGAGTGTCGTCCAGGCAGTAGACGCGGATGTGGTAGTCCAGGGCGCCACAGACCAGGGGCCCGAAGGCAGCCAGCTTCAGCCGCCTGGCCGACGCCTTGCTGAGCGACCTGCCCAGCAGGCAGTAGGTTCCCAGCGTCTCCGTCAGGATGTGACAAGCCTCCTCGTTCATCTGGATGTAGCAGGGTGTGCTGTAGTTCTCCTCCCCCACCACCACCACATCCTGGGAACATGAGCAGACACAGGCTTAGAAAGGAGGGGCTAGAGGGACCCCCCCAGGACCCATCTGCTCATTGCGGACACATTTAGAGCAGACAGTCAGTTACGAGAGTGAATAGAAATGAAGGACGATACAATGGCAATGCGATGACTGCTTTCTGGCCTCAATATCACACCTCAGGGGCAGAGAAACCATGAGCAGGGGCCTTTAGCGACTCTTCCTGTTAATGACTCTGTGTGCGTTTGGTGCTGCCTTGACCCAGGTGACCACTTATCGCATATGAATGACTATCACTACATTTTTCGAAGAGGGGCCGTCTGAGCTGAGAGCACAAACAGCTGTCTCTCCGTGTCCTGGATATTTGATGCAGTTCAGGCATAACCAAACGATCTACCTCCTTTTCCCACACACCCCCTCTGCAGCACTCCGTAACGCCTCCCCGGCTCCTTTTAGCTGCCGATGTGATGCAATCTTCCAGTAATGGCACTCGGACTCCATCACTTGTGGGATACCTGGCGTGTGTCTCTTTTGATTGATACCTTCTGCCAATTTCATGCTGATTAACTAGGCCTGCTTTCCCTGCACTAATATGCTCACAGACATTAATTTTACTATGACTTCTGTGACTGAACAGCTTGAATTTTTCAGGGGCCCATAACTCATAAAGCATTTCGCAAAGCACATTTACATGGATCTCTTCTATAGCATATTCACACAGTGGCCCCACACATACTCCTGGCCCGTATTCATTTGAGACTGATAACTAACCCAGTGTCTCCATCAGAGACTGAGAGACAGTGTCCAAACGTCACTCCAGTTAAAAGTGCCCGTCCGCAATCTTTTTAGCCCGACAATGTACAGTCCCCAACTACTAATGGCTATTTTCATTTGACAGCAAGCACACTCACTGGCAGTAACAGCTGAAATACAGCCAAATCACACAGCAAATTAATCATTCTGTCTGGGTGACATGAGGTGCATGGCTCAGAAGCTCCACTAGGGGGCGAGTGATGCAGGCACGCATTGTTCCATCAGTAAATAGCATTCTGACACTGCATTTATCAGTGAAGGGTTGTACTGAAAGGTATTCTGGGACAATGTTGTTCAGGACAATGGGGAAACATGTCCATTCATAGACTTAAAAAGGATTATCAAATGCTTCCTTCCTCAACCATGGAGGATATAGAAAGGGTAAATAGTGTACTCCTACTTATAAAGGTGTGTTTTGTTTTGTTTACTAGGGTGTGTTAAAGGTGTGTTTTGTTTACTAAAGGAAAGGTCAGCATCTGCTCTATTAAACACACTTAGTAATAACATCCATTTTACCTTTTTAACTATGCCACTGAATCTGCATCAATCTCTCTCTGCCACTAGGGGGCATTGATACCACTAACCTTCTGATGACCAGACAGACTGCAGCCCTGAACAGAGGCCAACAGCAACCCCTCACCCTGGAGCCTCAAGCTGCTCGAGCCCAGAGTGCCTCACCTCCCACTCGCCATGGGCACACTGGTTCTTCAGCTGAATCTGCCAGTCCAGGCTCCAAGCCTCAGCGCAGTGATGCATGGTGAGAATCACAGGCCTGTTCAGGAGGGCCCCTGGGGGTCCACAGCTGATCACTGGGCTCAGAACTGTCTCTCCCTCTTCTACTGGAGGTCTGGGGGGGCAGACAACCCATGACATTCATCTCAGTTTAGCCACAGGCCTGTAACTGCGGTAAACACGATCAGTCAATCGCTGTTGTTGTGCTGAAATGCATTGTTCATACTGTCAGGTGAAAGAACTCGGATAGGGGTGGGCTTACCTCATGCTCTCCTTCCTGTGCACGGTCACGAACATCTCATACACCCTGCCCTGGGGTACGGCTCCAGCCGGGATCAGCAGACTGACTCCTGGAGGAGACAGAGCAGTTCTCTCGTCACATCCGCCCCCCAACGCCCACCACACGTGGCATCAGCTCCTCGTCCCACATGCCACCCCTGCTCACTGAGGAGGCCCAAACATCTATCCCTCGCTTCTGTTAAATAATGTGTCCCGTCCTGTTTTTCTCGGTGAGCGGTGGAGAAAATGCCTGTGGAGCAAGCTCAGCGATCGTGCGTACGCCCTCCTGAAGGAGGTTCTCCGTCTTCACTTTTCGAAGCTCAGCACGCAGCGGAGGTGAAATCTGGTGGATAACCCCTCCCAGAGAAACAGAGTAAACCCCATGACAGGGTGTTTTCATGGCCGTTAATGATTCTGCTGCAAATACAACCATTAGTCTATAAATGTCACCAAGTGCAGACCCGCCACTGGCTCCCAGACACTTCACAACCAAGCACTTTGCACATCAAATATTTAAAAAGTCCTATTCTCCGCTCTAAAGATCTCTACTGCATGTGTGGGGAATATGACGCAGGAGATACTGCAGTCTATTTGCTAAACCAAGCAGGACCAGAGCACTGCTATTAATTAAAGCAGGTAGGCGGTGGGTATCAGGCATCTCTGATTTTCAGGAAGCTCTTGATCCAGAAATGAGCTGGCTGGCTGCTGCACAGGCTGGCAGGCGCTCACATGGCGCCGTCACGGACACGTGGTGCGGGTTCTTCCACCAAGCCAACTCTCTCCTCTCATCCTCTGGGGACCAGTAGGGTGCCAGGCTTTCCATGGTGGTGTGCGTGGGGAAGGGAGGAAGCCAGACGCTCCGGAAACACTGAGCAGGCGGAGGAGGATGGGGCTGGAAGACTGAATGCATGCTAGGCTTCCATCAGAATCACCCCTGTTTTTTAATCCTGTTTTGCAGAAGGCCTGCAAGACTCTAGAGGACGCTGTATCATTTTAGTCATGTGCGATTTACTATCAGTGGTCCATCGCCACACTCATTTTCCATGGACAGCTACATACATGCTTTCAAACCTCCATTCAGACCTTCTCGTGCATCTATTAAAGATCCTGTTTAATCTCTGCCAAAGCCAGCTATGTTCGGAAGGGCGTTATAAACAGATCGAAAGAGAAAATGAACCGTCTCGATCAGAGGCTTTCTTCCCAGTTCCTGTGAGACAACTGGACATACTTTTGGCTAAGACCATTTATGGCATCGGCTGGACAGAGCTGTTTGAAGGGTGACTCATCATCTCCTAACATTATGTCTTAACTCTTTTTGAGAGATTTTACAGTTGGGGCTGTTCTGTATAAGAAAGTTAAATGAACAATGACTCATATTAATACCACTCAGATAAAAATAATAATAGAGTGCAAGTATTAATGATCCTTTTAGAAACACTTAAATCATGCTCTTGAATGCTCCCTCAGAGACAGGGACAGAG
Organism: Gnathonemus echidnorhynchus; assembly: GCA_026776725.1. Lineage (NCBI taxonomy): Eukaryota > Metazoa > Chordata > Actinopteri > Osteoglossiformes > Mormyridae > Gnathonemus > Gnathonemus echidnorhynchus. The sequence continues at coordinate 21,016,753 of JAODJU010000119.1, read as the reverse complement.
ACAGTGAGAGGACCATGGATACAGGCACAGACAGAGATATGTGCAGAGACAGGGACAGAGACTGTGAGAGGACCATGGGTACAGGCACAGACAGAGATATGTGCAGAGGCAGGGACAGAGGTATGGACAGGGACACGGACAGAAACATGGGCATTGACATGGACAGAGCTATGGATAGAGGGACAGACAAGGACATGGACAGACAGGGACAGAGACAGGGACAGAGACTGTGAGAGGACCATGGATACAGGCACAGACAGAGATATGTACAGAGACAGGGACAGAGGTATGGACAGGGACACGGACAGAAACATGGGCATTGACATAGACAGAGGAACAGACAAGGACATGGACAGACAGGGACAGAGACTGTGAGAGGACCATGGATACAGGCACAGACAGAGATATGTACAGAGGCAGGGACAGAGGTATGGACAGGGACACGGACAGAAACATGGGCATTGACATGGACAGAGGGGCAGACAAGGACATGGACAGACAAGGGACACAGGCACAAATCAAAGCATGAATAAGGCAGGGACCGAGGCATGAAGAGAGGCACAGACGGAGCCATTTCTACACAGATGTCCCCAGTGACGCCCAACACATACCTGAGTTGGGCACGATGAGGTGCCCTCCCAGAGAGTTGAAGGTCCCAAGGGCAGTACATGAGGGGTCACGGATTCGGGCTAAGCTTTGGTTGCGCAAGGTCATGATCTCAGCATCCAGCAGGGGGTTGGTGATCTTTGGGGAGCCCCCCGAGCCCGGGTCCGAGAGCTCCTCCTGGGAGGGAGCCAGGCCAGGCGAGCTGTACACTTTGATCTTCAAGTTGGGCAGAGAGTCCAGCAGAGGCGAGGTGGTCATGGGAATCTTGTCGGAGGATTCGTGGAGGGCGTAGACAGGCCTGCGGTACATGGCTGCTGCAGACGTCAGGTCTGGGGGGGTCGTCAACAGCTCAGCTGGGGGGCATGAAGGTCTAAATAAACCTCTGACTATATGCAAGCATAAATTCCCACTTACGTCCATGAGCAGGTTCATCTTTGGTGCCAAATTCCAAAAAGTTCTCCAAGAGCCATAGAGGCAGGGCTAAACACTGAGGTCATACTGTCAACACCTACATCTACATCCATGAAAGCTTAGACATTGCAGCACCTCACTTGGAGAGGATATGAATGGGGGTTGTTTGAGAACCCCTGGTAATAGGACTCCCTGACAAGCTCCGCACCTTCTCTGGCCAATGCCAACCCTATTCGCCCATTGTCATGGCGCCCCGTGCTCACCCGTCCGGCTGGTCTTAAGGTGGATCGGCTGGAATCCCCCACTGAGCACCGACGAGTCGACCTCTGAGCTGAAGCTGTGCCGGTTCCTGCGGTAGATGAGGAATGCCACCACAGCGGAGACGGCCAGGCACATGAGGATGGCGGTGAGGATGCCGGCGTAGAGCGCCACCTCATCCGTGCTGGGGGCGGCTGTGGGGAGAGAGCGAGGTAAGCCCAAGGGTGCTGAGGCGGAACCCAACGAGAGTGTCGAGATACCAACACTGCTGTCAACACACAGAGCTGCAGAGCACACAGGGGCGGCCAGCTGGACCAACACGCGACTCGCACAAAAACACTGCACCTACGGCGGACCAGAGAGACAGATCATCTCTTGCTTTAGCCTTTGGTTATTACACTGAGTTTGGTCGTACAAACCCTTGAAGAGGTAATAACCATCATCATTTACCACAGACACAGGCGTAGCATGATACATATAGAGAGTTCAGAGAGTAAAGCTTTGTGCAGAAGCACCCAAATTCATGGACTAAAATCTTTGTTATTGCCCTTTTGTGCCATGGACCGCTGCCTGCATTGCTCCTGTAGGGGGAGCCAGAGAGCCCTGATCACAGAGATTGTGGGCACTGGGTCTCATTCTCCTGGACACCAGCAGCAGCTCATGGAGGAGAGAGTCCAACATTAGATGGTTCACATCAGCCACTGGAGCAGTGGTTAGGGTGGCATGTGACACCTAGAGGCACAGAAGCACTGTGTGGCTTCCCTCGATCAGCAAGTTAACAACGCGATCGGACAGGAGTACTGAAGCACGTCTCTCCACGCCAGGGACAGGATTCCCAACATCCCAGCTCGACTGAGGACACACGCAAACAGGTGCAAAGCTTGGGAGTCCATGTCACCGGTGATGGGACAGAGCGAGCAGAGACTGTGAGCCCAACCAAAGACAGGAGGAGGAATTAAATGAACGGAAAGAGGATGGGAACTGCAAAGGAAGACAGGGAGGAGACAGGAAGCAAATAAAACGGGGCTGAAGAACTCACATGAAAATCCAACACCACTCTTGGCGTCAGGCTCAGCTGACATCTGATATAACGAACCTTGGGGAAGAGAGGGAGAGAGGGAAGGCATGTATGATGACTGGACGAGACCACCCCCCTCATTCCCCATCACGGGACCAATCCGGTTCGCCGTGACCAACGATCAGCAACACTTCACGCTCCGTATTAATCTCATCACCGAGCCTGAGAGCTGACAGCACCTCCGCAGAGCTCAGGAAGCCGTTCCTCCCAGGTGAGTTCCTGGCTCATTTAGCACATGGACGCCCCAGTAATGTGACAGGGGGACAGACGGAGGCCGGCCTTAGCCCCACAGGAAAGGGGCTCCAGAGCCACGTGCAAGCTGGATCCTGTGTGTGGGCATATATATTACACATCATTGTGGGGACCGAATGTCCTCACATTTTGACAGAAATTTATTTTGACCTTGTGGGGACATTTTTTCAGGGAAAACTCAATTTTCTGCAATCAAAAAACTAAAAATGCAAAAAACTCTTGTATTTTATTTGGTTGCTTACAGCTATGGCTAGGGCTGGGTAGGGGTTAAGTTTGTCATAGTTAGCATTAACATTTTTCCCATAGAAATTAATGAGCGGTCCCCACAAAGATATGATTACAGGTCTGTGTGCGTGTGTGAGCATGTGCGTGTGTATGTATGTGCGCATGTGAATGTGAGACATGCTTCTAGCGTTTGCCATCGCATTTCTCAGAATTTTGCTAGGGGGGAAAAAAAAAACACTTAAAAATCTCACCAAAGGCTCAGATGTGTCCAAAAATAGATCTCTACATTGTCCAGGAGGAGAATCTCTTTATCTTCAGTCTGAGATTACAGGAACCACATCACCCTGCCTTCTGCTCATTATGGATGCCCGTTTAAAGGGATCACAGCTATTATCTAGTGAGTAAGTAAGACAAGCCTAATCTCTTGTTTAATTTATTCACTAGCCTTTTATTGTGTGTGTGGGGGGGAGACAGAGATAATGAGGAAATAAAACAAAACACTGGACAGCTGGAAGAATAAATGATCTTACTGCAAACCCAAAGCTTAGCCAGCCAAGACAGTCCTCCTGTAAGGCTTACCTGGGGCTTGGCTGGCAGTGACAGTGACGTAGTACAAATGCTTGCAGTCTTTACAGACAGAAAGACAAACAAACATGCAAACAAAAACAAACAAACAAAGACAGACAGACACTGGCCGAGAGCCGGGCAGCTTACAGAGAATCATGCTGTTATTTCTCATTGACACACAATGTCTATTCACTGTGGCTACGTCAGTTAAGTTCAGCTTCTAAAGCTGTTAGATAAAGACAGAATGGGATAAAAAGAAAAGAAGCTGAGAAGGATTATATCCTCTTTTTGTGGAAAGGTTCTCCAGTGAAAATTAATCAGAGTTACCCATAGACAATGACGCTTGTGATTCAGAAAAGCACTGACTTATGAACCTACATTAAAGATTAAACCAAGACAAAAAGAAAAGTGGGTGGGTAATAGTTCAGGGACATATTTTTTACCCACAGCCCTGTAATTCCGTACAGCGATCCGGCTCTAATTACTTGAAACACCATGTTAATCACAGCTCGCCAAAGCCCGCGGACTCGGAGCGAGTGTCTGGGAAATGGGCCCTGCCTGCGCACGTCACTGTGGCACGTCACCGGAACACACTCAGAGGAACACACCCCATGCCCAGAGAAACCAGCCAGAACTGAGGCGGATACCACCTCCTCCACCCAGCAAGGCCCCCACCCATTCGTATGGGCAGTTTGGGTTTGTTACATTTTCCAGGGAAAAAGAAAGATGAATGGAACGAATCCTGGCCCAGGGTCCCTGCCTCTGGCTGTAACCTGTCAGGGCTACACTGACTCCCTGATCCCCAAGTCAGAGCACTGGGGCTATATAGAGCAGTCTGGCTGGGTCACACAGACTCCAGGGTCCCTGACTCAGAGCACTGTGACCATAAAGAGCTGCCACACTGACTGCATGTCTGCAGTCCCACAACCCCGAGTCAGAGCACTGCAGCCGAAAAGAGCCTCCGCCTGAGCTACACTGACTCCATGCCTGCAGTCTCAGATCCCTGAGTCAGAGCACTGCGGCCACAGCACATTTTGCAGGTGGATTGAGAGGAAGGCAACTCACTCTGCATGCACAGCCCATCGGTGCAGTTCTGTGATTGCAGCAGCACACCCTCGCAGTCCTTGCCTCCATTTTTTGGCGCGGGGGCGCCGCATTCCCGCCGTCGCCAGTGGGTGCACTCTGTGCCACAGGTGGACCACTTGCTCCACTCTGTCCAGAGCCCGTCCACTATGGGGGAGACAAGAAAGGCAGGGGTGGGGGGTAAACTGGGGTTCAGGCACATATGGAGAAGGACAGGGATACCCAGGGATCCATGGGGATACACAATAACCTACGGAGATGCCCAAGGTCCCATGAGAATGGATAGGGACAAACAGGGATAGACAGGGACCTACGTGGATGGACAGAAACACATAAGGTCAGACAGGGACACAGAGGGACAGACTGGTACACAGATTACAGACAGGGATGGATGGAAAAAGACAGGGATACACAAAGACACACAGGGACAGATGGGGACACACAGGGACGGACGGGGACACACAGGGATGGACGGGGACACACGGGGACGGACGGAGACATACGGGGACGGACGGGGACACACGGGGACGGACGGGGACACACGGGGACAGATGGGGACACACAGGGACGGACGGGGACACACGGGGACGGACGGGGACAGACAGAGATCTTGTCATAAATGCAATACCTGCACAGAGAGAGGTACAGGCCAGCTTCTGGACAGACTGCCCCTCACAGATGCTGCCCCCATTGAGAGGGGTGGGATTGGTGCAGCTGCGGGTTCGCTTCTGGTAGCCCCGCCCACAGCGGCTGCTGCATGCTGACCACTCGGTCCACATGGACCAGCCGCCGTTCACTGCGGGATGGTGAGATAGCAAGGGAGTGAGGGTCACTCCAAAGCTGCAACCTGTGGAACACTCATGCATACGCTTGCAAGCATTACTCGGAGGAGAGAGATCCGGCCCGGCCCAGAGTGGGTGAATACTACAGAAACGAAACTGAACCCCACGTTCTCACACCATAGACGATGACGGTGGCCGTGGTACTTCTCCTCCTGGCCACCACATTCTTGGCTACGCAGGTGTAATTGGCTGTGTCGGACAGACGGGCCTGCTTGATGATCAGGTTGTAGTCGATGGTGATGTAGAAGTTCCGATCGCCCACCGGATCGATCGGCTCCTCGTTCTTCAGCCACTCAACCTGGACGAAGAGGATAGAGGAAGAGGAGATGATTGCAAGGGTCCCAGGAAAATGGCAAATCCTAACCATGAAAAAGAACCAAGGTGAAACAAGGATCAGCATCTCTGAATTACACACTGTTAGTCTTTGAATCCTTGTATTTTGAGTTTTCTAAACTTTTCAGCCTTTGTCCACGCTACTCTTTGTCCAAAGTACACTATTACAAAAGTAAAAGTACTGGGACATATGCATACCAGACATTCTGGACAATCCTATGATTCCAGCTCTGTGTGAACAGTTTGGGGAAGGCCCTTTTCTGTTCCAGCATGACTGTGCCCCAGTGCACCAAGTAAAGTCCATAAAGACACGGTTGGTTGAGTTTGAGTTTGCCTGAGTGGAAAGCCTTCCCACAAGAGTGGCAGGGGGGACCACCATATCGATGTCTATGGATTTAGAATGGGATGTCATAAAAGTTCCAGTAGGTGTAATGGCCAGGTGTCCCAATACACTATATGGACAAAAGTATCTCCAAGGCCGTTACCATGGCCCACTGGAGGTGTGTGTACTCGAGGTCCGAGCAGAATCACTGCAGTGCATGGTGGAGACGGGATGATCAGCTTTGTAGCTCGTAAATCCTGAGGGCTGACATGAATGTCCCTTCTCATCAAAGCCCCACAACGGGGTGCAGCTCACTCGTAACATGAAGGGCGACACTACAAGCCGGCATGCATTAGAGCATCCTGGCCACTCTTATCCACGCCATGTCAGTTGACCACAGACAGCTCCTCTGCGCCAGTACTCAGCACTCAACAAACTATATCGTGTCCAGAAACCCAGAAGGACAGGTGGCTAAACCCCTCTGCCACTGCTGGGATAGAGGGGACCCGATCTCAGAAGGTCGGGAGAACTGACAGATCCTTAGGAACAACACCAGCGTAAGGATGTCTACAAGCATGATGCTACAAGTAGCAATTTTCTTCATAGTTTTTCCTTAAGATCCATATTGATTTACCCACCACAATTAATCAATGTCAGTCTGATGGGCATGCATAAAAGAGGACTTTAACCATGAAGGAAATAAAACACGGTTACACAGGTGAGTCACATTAGGGTGAATGCTGATTACAGTTAGTATAAAAGAGGTCTTTGATATCCAAGTTTTCAAAGCATAATCAGGCAGCTAACAGGGTTTCAAAGAGCCCAAATTGCCAGTGTCTGAATTGCAGGTGTGTCAGTTACAAGACCTGCAAAATTATTTAATGTGTTAAGGGGAACCGTCCCAAAAATCATGTCAGTGTTTGTCAAACACAGACAACACGGGCAAAGAGGAACAGTGGCTGTAATTCGAAGCTCACACACAGGGAAAGGCAGACACTAAACATGACAGCTGCCAGAAAAGTACAGCCTCAGAAATGACCACAGAACTGACTCAGCACCTCTGCAATAGTCTCAAAGACTGTACGGTTACTGGGAAATGGTCCTGTTAGTGACAGTCTGTCCCAGTGTTAATTATCAATGCGGATCAAGTTCTCCAGAACAGGTGACTTTGAGAGGGGAATATGTATGGTGGCCTGGAAGGGCAAAACACAACATATTACAAAAATGTAAAAAGAATTACAAACAAAATAACACAAAACAATGAAAAAAGTGAAAACTTTAATAAAACATGATAGTTTTCTCAATTCTTGTGTTTTCTTAATATCTTTGTGCATCTTAATGTTTTAATGAATTGGGTACTTCAGGGCCAGCTGAATTTCTCAAAACAGAACTGCTCCAGTCCATAGGGGGCAGCACAGGAGGCAGAGAGCAGACAGAACTGAGGATAGACAGCAGAGAGCTGGGGATGGAGAGGATAGGAGACAGAGACAGGACAGGGTAGAGGACAGAGGGGACAGGGTACAGAGAGGACAGGGTAGAGGACAGAGGGGACAGGGTACAGACAGGCAGGGCAGACGACAGAGGGGACAGGGTACAGACCAGACAGGGTAGGGGATTGAGGGGACATGGTAGAGGACAGAGGGGACAGGGTACAGACAGGACAGGGTAGAGGACAGAGGGGACAGAGTACAGACAGGACTGGGCAGAGGACAGAGAGGACACAGCTGTACAATGCAAGCTATTCTGATAGTGAATAAACTTATATAAGTTTTATATAAGACAAATAAATGATTTATATCACTTCTAATTTGTAATGCTAGATAGCTGATAGAATTTGAACTGTTCGGTTACTTTAAGTAGAGACCGTGTGAAGTGGAAATGCGATTCGCTGTGTCCATAAGCCTCCAGTCACACATTAACATGTCTACTTACACTACATGTAATAGTTCATATTTTATGCTGGATTTCTAAAAAATGAAATACTGTATGTTAAGTGTTACGTAACACTTTTCACACACTGTTTATGCAAGAAGGAAGTTACATAAATGCTGACCCAGTGGTGAGAGAGGAGTAGAGAGCAGGGGCAAGATGACATTTCAGATGAATTAGTTAATAAAGCAGATTTAATGGTGAGCACTGCCCTGGGGGGCCAGCAACGCAAGACATAAGCGGCCTGGCAGTGTGTCTCAACTGGGGGTGGGGGGGGGGGGGGCACTTCTCAGAGCAGGGCGAGGAATGAACTCTAAAAACGTCAGAAACGCATGCTGGAGACACTAACGTGAGAATGACAGAGTTAAAAGAGGAAAGTACACGAAAGACGACATATACTGGAAATTTCCAAGTCATAAAAATAAAGTGCAAACCAGCACCATAAAAACACACCTATCAACAGAGTGCTGTCAAGGCTGCAGTGCAGCGCATAATGGTGAACGGAAGTGGGAGGGAGCTGGAAGGAACTGGCACCACTTCTTGATGACTGAACGTCATCATCGTCATCATCATCTTTATTAACACGACCACCACCATAATTACTATCATCATCACCGTTCTCCTCCTTTTCCAACAAACTATGTCCAGCTGGTCTGGTCTCACAGGAGGTCTCCATGTTCCTCCTTCCAGAGTATAGGCCATCTGTACCTCTACAGGGCTCCAAATGTCCAGCCAGAGGTCAGAGACAGCTGAACCTTGGTGTGTATCGGGGACGTCCCAGTGCTCAGTGGGTCACCTCAGCGTTCAGCTTAGATATCCAGATATTAAGGGCCCAGGGTCTATGCCAGAGGAAATGGCTCTTAATGGAGTCAAAGATGAATGCAGGAGGTCAGTCTTGGGTGTACACGTTCTCCCGCTCTGACAGGGGAAATAAAACTGAAAAATGTATGAACTTCTGACCAGCCACAAATTTCAATACGGATGGGGCTGTGGCTTCGCGTTTCATGGCTTCCACATCTTCTGGAGGGAATCTGCTCTCCAGCTACTAGGCCAAGAAGCAGGCCTCGTTCTGAGCCCCGCAGTGGCTCTCAAAACGCCAGTTTCGTGGTCGGAGGAAAACAACCTGGGGTGTTCGTTTCGGCCGTGTGCCGATGTTAGCAACACGGGCATGAAGTCCCACAGTGGGAGGGAGTGGGGGGAGGGACTTAGGGGCGAGAGAGAACAGCTCCACAGCTGCAAATAAATATTATATCAGGCCTACCGTTCAGGCGACTAAGCAGTCCAAGATTTATTTTTCATTAACATTTGAAAACCATGGAGAGAGAGAGAGCGCAATGGGAAAGTCGATTGTTCTCCTCTGAAAAACGCTCTCAGAGTGACGTAATGACAGCGGCCGGGTAAAACTGGGAGTTGGAGCAGCCCTCCGCATCACACCCATCAAAGATGCTGAAAGGACTGGCACACACCAGCAGGATCTTTTAACCTCACCCTTTTCAGAGGTGACCCCTGAAGTGCATTTAAACCCCCTTACTAAGAGAAAGCCTGTCTGCTCCCTCTGTCCCACTGTCATCCTGACACGTCACATCTCTCCTCCCAGCCCTTTATGTAAAAGAGCAGGTCATGGGGCAGAGGTGACCGCACGCTGGCGAGCATGTGAACCCATCGCCATGGCAGCAGCCATTTTCAATCAGGCATCTGCTTGGGGGACCGGGGTCCTGCCATGTTGTCATGGGCGACAAGACAGTGACTCAGCAGGGAGGCCCAGCTTCGAAGAAAAGCAGAATTGTGTTACAGGCCAGAGAAGAGTCTGTGGGAAATATTGACTATACTGTCAACCATTTACTCTACTGGACGACCATTCCTTTGTGTCGTAAGTTCGGACACGCTAACATGGACTTACGCTGTGTGAAGACACACTAATATCCCAAGAATATAGCTGCAAAGACACTAACCCTAATAAAATAGCTTCTCAAAGACTAGATGAGACACTAACATAGTAACTAACATAGTAAACACCGAACCATTTATGTACTTTGGCTTCTAAAGTGCTGTCCCATATTCAAAAAACAAAATATCTGCAGTCTTGTGCCTCCTCCCCAGTGACTCACAATTGAAGAACCTTATTTGGAAGTAAAACGTGAAGGAAGACCAAAAGCCGCAACCAACACTGGTGTGGAACCATTCCAGCGACGAGAACATGGGCCTTCTGGTATTTCGGGGGTTTTGCCATTAGTCAGTATGAAGTAGTTCTTCTCTGTGGTGAGCAGTGCTTCACTGTAACTAAATGTGACTTCGTACAGTTACAGACAGAGTGAGATGGATTGTCATCGGTCTTCTGTAGGGACAAGGGCTGTGCAAAGTCTGTGCCACCCCAACAGACAAAACCAGGGTGTCCTGCGTTTCTAAAGGATGGACGCGCGCTGGGGCCTGGAGCCTGATGGCGGTAAGGGGACAGCGATCTGCCACACTGACACACAACACATCGCCTTTGAGAAGACTGGAAGGGAACTCTTTGTAATTCTAAACGTTTAAACTATAGCATACATTAATTCGGAATAAAATCTAACAACTCCTGAACTGCAAAAACAGGTTAAAGTCAATGCCTTCAAACATCCCTCAGGGGAATCGCTATCAGCGTTAACATTTTTTTTACCCAAGAACCTAAAGAAAAATAATGTTACTCCAGAGATACTCCACTCTGTTGATTTGGAATCAACAGAATGCTGTGGTTTAACCATACGCACAAAGAAATCACTCAATATATACAGTAAGCGGAACATGACTCCCAACAGTCGCGGCTCCTTTTGTAATAAACATACCGGTTCAGCCAATCAGCAACAGGAATTCCAGTGTTTTATACCATTTTTTTTTTTATAAGCTGTAAAGCCAGCCGCTAGCTGACGCCGGGTGTCTCAGGGTGCTGAAAAGGCCCCGCAGTACAGAGAGGCAGCGCGCATTCAGATTCTCCCCCGTGGCCCTGCTGCTCTCATGCACAGGCTAAGTAGACAGGCCTCAAAGCCACAGCTGTGTGGCTGGAACCCCATCCAAGCAGGATTTACGGCCGGCTGACAGTCCTATTTCAGCAGCTTCCAGAATATGCACGACAGACCCGAGGTGGTTATTTCCCCGCTTGTGCCTTTCTCCAGACTGACAGCGCCAAAATAGTTAAATACGACGCAGCCTGTGGGATTGGCCCTCGCTCCCCAATCGCTAATGTAACGAGATCATCCCCCACTGCACACCAGTGGCATCTCGTTCCAGTCACTACGGAGCTACCCAAAAGCATTTCTAGCTAACATCAAAGTAAAATGCCCCCTGTTTGTGGCTAACTGATAGCTTTCAGGTATGCGAGTCCCCCTTTTCTCAGTTTTACGAATAACATTCATTTACCAACAACCAGTAGGAGAGAGGATACTGGAAGGGTTAGCAGTGCTGTCGCATCGCGAGCGGCTTGTAGGACTGCAGCGTAGCGTGACCGACCCAGCGGGCGGAAAGCAGCAGGGAAAGGGCCCGTCGCTAAAGCGGAGATGATTACCGCATCGCCCGGCCTACAACTCTGCCTGCAAGGATTAAGGCAATTAAGGCTCCAGTGATCCCGAGACTGTTACTCCCATTCTGAGCAATTCCATCCTTTTCAAAAGCCTGACTGTTTCTTTTTTTGTGGGATTATACAAGTGTGAAGATATCAAAGAAGGGATAAGCTCATGCATTCCTAAAGATAGTGGAGAGGTAACTCCTGATACACAGTGGAGCTTATTGCCATTGTGAGAGCTCTGGGAAAAAGGCTTGAGGCTGCACCCACCAAAAAAGGAAGTACACTTTACATCCAAGAAGGTATGTAAAGATAGAACTAATAAGACGTTCCTCAGCAGAAGCAGATGATGATGATCTCTAAGGTGTAGATATGCCAGGCCCCACACAGCAGGACCTGGAGAGCTTAGTGTGAACAGTCCCTGGACCAGCTTCCCCGAGCAGAATCCGGGTTAGTGCTCTGTCTGTGCCCCAGGAAGGGGACTGTGATGCTCACCTCCGCAGGAGGGACCCCCTCAGGCGGACGACACTGCAGTAGCACCTCCTGCTCCAGAGACACCTCCTTCCCCAGTGGCTCCTGTTCAAAGGTCTTCTTCAGATCTGCAAGCGAAGGATTAAATAAGAAGTTATTCCGTGCAAACAGGCCTGGTACGGTCATCTAGGCCTGCTTAAGTGTCTCCTTAGCTACATGGGACAGAAAATGCAAGGGATTATGGGAAGTGTCCCTTTGCCTGGGACAATCAGAGGTTCATTTGCTTGGACAGATGATCCAACAAGTTCTCCCCAGTGTAGGACAGGTTGGGGTCTGCTCTGCAGCCAAAGTCACGCCCTCCAGTGACCTTGTCCCTCACCCCCCAGTAGCAGCATACGGGGGAATGTGCTGAAACCAGGATCAACCCATGACCCTGTGTGTCCACCTAAGAGTGAATGTCACATCGTTTGACATGAATGACGATATGTCAGCTGCTTCTGTGTGCATACAGACATAAATTTGCAATCGTTTACTCAGATTCAAATGAGCAAACCCTTTCGTTGACATCATGTTTCATAACAACACAGTATGCCGTGTTTAATAATCCAGCCCGGCCTGTTTTCCACACAGCCGTCGGTGTTTTGCTCTGCGTAACTCAAGAAAAGCTCAAAACAACAGACGTCTGTCCGATGCACCCACACAGAAAACTTACTCAAGTCTGCCAGTTTTTAGCTAATCCGACATGGTGTTTCCTAACAATACTTTCCATTAAGGACAAATGAAGCAGCTCCTCCGTTTGCAGAGACTGCTGTTGGGGACATTATTCCACAAGTGGAGGTAAAAAAAATAAAATAACAGGAGCATAGTGGAGAGTGAGGGCAACTGTTACAGCCTTAAATATTCAATAACGAGCCCAGTTTGTTGCATGAAGGAAAATCAATAGCAAACATCGATACCATCGTATGAATGGAATAACTCGTACAATTGTTGTTTTAGCCTGAATTCTCATTATGAATACCATCAGCATACTTTGGGTGACACAGCGTTTATTGGGGGGGGGTTCAGCTACAGCTGGATCAGACGCCTGTTCACCTCCACACATCCCATTGCTGAGTGAGGATGCATCCCTACAGTCTGTGACGTCTTCATATGGCCAAACTCTGTTTGCAGTACTGGTGGGGGCGGAGGATAGATTATTCCGAATGAGGTTAGGTCAGCGTGGACCCCCATGAACTCTGGACTACCCCAGCTGCTAAATCCGATCATGGAGGCAGAGACAGGTGAGAAGCCAGCCGAGGGTGTGCCAGCGATGAGGACGGGATGGCGGTCAGGAACTGCACCCGCTGTGTGGAGCTGCGCAGAAGCACGGCACAGAAAACCGACAAGCAATAAACACACAAATCACATTTTACTGCAGGTAGGAAACCAGACGGCACATTTTCTTCCAGTCCCTCCCCTTAGTCCATGCCAGATATCCAGGAAAATCCATTACTGCCATTGCCCGCTCTAAAATACGGACCTTTACGGTGTTACTGAACAGGACAGTATTTCCTCGCTGGGTCTGACCCACAGGGCACAGCCATTACCATAGCGCATAAAGGCCATAAAGAATCAGGTAACACAAGGGCGCTGAGGAGCACCGACCTCGCAGGAGGCTAATTCATCAAGGCACGCTCTGATTCGGAGGCGGCGTTAAGCACGGGACCGGGCCGCGGGGTCAGCCTGAAACAGGAAGAGCGTTTAGGGTCGGAGCAGACGCTGACACGGTGTGGGGAGGAGGCTGCCGTCTCAGCTTACCGCTACAGCTAGCCAACGACAAGCTAGCCAGCCCAGAACCAGCCGGCATCATCCGTACGCCGAGATCTCCAGCCAAGGGTCCGGAAACCCCATCTCTCTAGAGCGGTCTTAAGTTTCCTGGAGCTTTTCCATAGTACAGATCATCCTTTCTCCTGATCGCTCACTGCCTCTGCCAGTACAGTCCATTTAGCAGTTATCCGAGATCCGAGATAAAAGACTAATCCCAGTACTGACGCCAGTGAGACTTCCATGATGACGAGGCCCGTGCCCCCAGCTGGGATATTCAGGCAGCCTCCATCTGTACTGGGCTACAGGCCACTCTAATACCAACACCATAAAAACGCCTTAAACCTTCCCCCTGTCTGCTGTACCTGGCTGAGTCAGCCCAGCCTGCGGGGGCGGTGCAGTTAAACTACCCACTCCAATTACCCGTGTGTTTGTTCTGCTGTGAGCATGCTTTTCCACAGCCCCTCCCATTGGCGTCCTTAGGAACAGGGATTTGATTGGTCAGAGCTGCGCTCACAATGCAGGGAGATGTGGATTTTGCTGCAAAGAAGTATGAAAATAGACTGGAGTAACCACAGAAAACGCTAATAATCTCCATAACCATAACCATAACACTTCCAGTGTTATCTTCATCATCTCTACACTGTGCAGTGTAAACATTGGGCCATCTTCATTACGATTCATTATATTAAATTCTTTGCTCCCTGATTGTTCATTGCTGCTCTTGGATGCTCTGGGGGGGCGACACCATATAGGCACACGGACAGACACAGTGAGTTCGCCTTTAGGGTCATCAGTCAGCATTATTACATTACCATTTATTTCTGTAATAAGCGTATTTATTCAAATCCAGGGTACGAGTTATGGAGGTGAGAAAAAAAGACAAAACTAACAAAAAAAGAGCACAAAAAAACATGCATTTTATCATAAATTGAATGATTATTGTAGGTTGCATGCAATTCAGTTGAAACATTTAAAAACATTTTATCTAGTATTGTGTTTTTGTTAATCTTATGTTATGGTAATTAGATTTTTGGATACCTATTTGTAGAAAATGTGTTTACTTTCTAAATTTGTTTGCACCACGTTTGCTTGTACATGTGTACTGTCTTTGCATTCTGTCTGTTCGGCACTATATGTATGGTTGTTTGTGCTGCTGCATGCACCACAATTTCTCCCTGGGATCCATAAAGTCAATCTTATTCTTAAAATCTAAAAATGCTTTTTAAAAAAAATCATTAAATCACAGCAGCAATGAATTTTAATATACCTAAAAAGTTAAGGGGATTTCAATTGCTCTACATAAACAAACAAAACACAAACCCTATATTTCATTGTGACATGAAGAAAAAAAAAACTTTTGTGAGAATGACCCAAAATGTTCTTAACCCCCCCCCCAAATAAATCCACACCAATTAGTTTAAATAGTGTGCTCTCATTCATTTTAAGACTCTCCCCCATAGTAAAGGCTCAGCCCCGCCTCCTGCCCACGGCTCCTCATACATGAGTCATCACTTCACTTGCTGATAGATGCTGTTTGTAAGGGGAAAAAAAAACAAAAAAAAAAACAAACAACATCAAAATAAAGAATAGAAGCTAGAGGTCCCGCAAACCCCCCCCCCCCCCCCACTGTCAGTCAAGCCCAGTGTGAAGCAAGGCCAGGTAGACCAGGCAAGCGCGGCCCAGAGGACAGTGGCCGCCCAGACACAGTCTCCGTGCTGAGGCAGTGGGCTGTAACTCAGGCCATAAGCGCCCAGGGCCTTTATGGCTACGACATCGATTACCACGTCCCGACAACAGAGAGCACGATTATTGATAGCTCTGAAGCGATTGCCGATGATTAAAGTCCATGCCGGAGAGGAAGAATGCGAAAAGGACCCCAAAGAAGGCCATCGTTTACCAGGCCGCGTGCCAGAAATCCACTTCCTCCACACGGGAGGCACATTTAATAGGGAAAGGAGGTGAATTTATATGCATTTTAAGCAAATCAAAAGGTTATTGGCAACAGGAGGCTGCTCTCACTCCGCAGAGAACACCATCACGCCTGGGCCCCCTCAGCCTAGACAGCAGAATAAACCGGTGTGATGGGGCGGGTCGTACACAGGCTACGGCGACACCTCCCTACCCCCACGTCCCCCCAGGTCATGTGGAGAATTGGGTATGTTTCCCCGTTTCTTACTTGAAAAAGTTCTCCCTAGACAATATTGGACATTTCAGGTCCTGAAGCTCCAAATCCAGACCAAGATTTTGTTTCTACCAACCAGTTGAGTACTCTGTGACTGTGACTCTTTATGCTCAACTGGTTGGTAGATACAAAATCTTGGTCTGGATTTTTAGCTTCTGGACCTGGAATGGCCAACACTGTTTCTACATTTACAGTGGTGATGAAAATGATGGATATGACCCTGTTTGAAGTGAATAATAACAATTTTTTTTGCATCTATTTAGACCAATGAAATGGCTTGGGGTGTATTTATGTGCTGTGATCACACCATTCATCACCTGGGGGGGGGGGGTCAATATCAATACAACTGCTCAGGGGGGGTTCTACACTGTCTGGCCAATAGCAGTGCTCAGGATCATGGGCAGCCCTCCTCACACCCAGCTTTCCCTCTCTCACTGGGCAAGGTGGCCAGTCCAGAGTATGGCCCTGATGGCATGATCTGAATGGCTCAGGCAAAACATGATTGGCTCAGGGAAAATGTGAAAACCGGAAAACCGGAAAGAATCTGCCACTAGCATGGATGGATTTTCTTTCATACAGACTTTTTGGCTCATTGGCTACGCGCAATGAGGACAGACTGAGTGACGGACTCGCGTGCAATGAGGACAGACTCGCGGGCGATGTGGATGGACAGTGTGACGGGGTTACGGGTGATGTGGACGGACAGAGTGACAGACTCACGGGCAATGCGGACGGACAGAATGACGGACTCGCGCCCAATGAGGAAGGACGATGTGCGATGTAGACAGTGAGGAACTCACAGGTAATGTGGACAGAAAGTGAGGGACTCACAGGTAATGTGGACAGAAAGTGAGGGACTCACAGGTAATGTGGACAGAAAGTGAGGGACTCACAGGCAATGCGGACGTGGGCCTTGCGGCTCTTGGTGGTCCCAGCTGAGCTCCAGGCCACACACTGGCACCAGTAATCCTCTGGACCAAAGAGCTCCTCCACCTGTTGACGTGAAATCTCGATGCTGGCCTCCCTGAGCAGCAGCCCTGTGGGGAGGGGGGGGGGGGTCACGGGTCACAAAGACTGTCCCCTGCCAAGTGTCACTGACACTTTACTTCCCCTGCAGGGGAGGACACGGAATATACACACATGCATAGTTTATTGTGGGGACTGTCCATTAATTTCTATGGGCTTAATCCTAATCCCAACAATGACAACCAACCGTTTTGGCATTTTTAGTTTTTTGATTGCAGTCACAGATGTTTATAAAATTGAGTTTCCCCTTAAAGGAAAGCTGGTAGGTGCTGACTACACACACACACCCGTCAGGTAAACATATCTTTATGGGGACCGGTCATTCATTTCTATGGGAAAAATGCTAACGCTAACTATGACAACCTTAACCCCTACCCAGCCCAGACCATAAGTAACCAAGCAAAATACAAGTTTTTGCATTTTTAGTTTTTTCATTGCAGTCACAGATTTTTATTAAATTGAGCTTTCCCTTATGGGGACCAGGAAACTTGTCCCCATAAAGGAAAACAAATGGATATTCATCATGATGTGGGGACATGATGTGGGGACAGGTAAGGTATACCCGCACTCTCTCTCTCTCGCTCTCTCTCTCTCTCACACACACACACACACACACCTCCCGCATGCCTGCATGGCCCACCGGAGAGAACACGAGGAATCTGCAGCCATCTTGGTTCGTGTGTCACAGACAGGAATTGACCACATTTATGATCCATCACGACCATAAATAATTAAAGCTGGAGCTCAGAAAGATGGAGAGGGCCGCTTAAGAGGAGGGGTGGGCACAAAAAGTCGGTGTAAAACCGCCTGAAACTAAGATTCACACAGGACATGGCTCCCCCAAAGAATGAAGATTCCCTGAAAAGTAGAGGAAGCGTCTCCTATAGGGACGGCCCTGAGTGACAGGCCAGCCCCTCTGAGTTACCACGGGAGTGTGGGAAAGCTGCAGTGTAGAATCATCCCTGGGCCTTGTCTGCATTCCACCCTCCACAGCGACTCCAATCCGGCCGGTATGGAGAGTAAATACAGATCCTCACAGTATTGATGAGATAATGGGCAGGTTCCTGGGGCGGGGGCACACTGATACGTGCTCTCAGGGAGGAAGGCAAGCCTTACGTATCCATCAACAACTCCCAAGAGAGTGCTCTCTTGCTGGCGACCTATTGGTCACTGGGAAAATCCATTTTAAAGAAGCTAATGATCTGGATCCTGATGTTGCTAAGCTAAGCCTTAATTTATTTATTTCTGCAAACTCATCCAGAGTAACGATTTCCACTGGGAGCCGGCAAACAGGTCCTCATAACATGACCGTCTCCCCCGACCTGGAGCAAACGTAGGCTAATCTACTCCATTCGCACACTAGTAGACTAGAGATATCGGGTTTCCACTGAAATAGCTATCGACTACCCCAGTCGGCGTTTATCTGTGGGTCTCTCTTCTTTCAATCAGGTTGAATTACAGCAGAGGCAGCTCAGCTCGGGACCCCGAAGAGGGAAGGCGGGGAGCCTCCCATCACCGACTTCGGGTTTGACAGCAGTGTTTCTGGCACAACAGGACAAAACACCAACTCCGCTCATGTTGATGCTCATATCAGCCATCTAAAGTACATTTTAAACAGCTCTGTGACCAGCATTAGACAGAGAAGCAGACGCACAGCAGATGAAGGAAGAACAGGCTGAGATGGCTGGTGGAAGGAAGAACAGCCATGATGCTCCTGAAAGGGATGTTTCCACGTCCCCTCAGCCTGAACTGCTGCTGGACCTGCAGACCACAAGGTTCAAGGCCAATGGGTTGCCATCTGCTCATGGGAGTTTTACTTACACAGAAGATGTGCAGAAAGAAAAATTAATGGTTCAGAGAGATAACCAATCCGATTGTGCGGTGGGTCCAAGCAACTAGGGGAGGTGGGACCAAGACGTATGATTGGGGGGAACATTGAACATTTCTGTGTAAGTAAAACTCCCATGGGCTTGCAGTCTCCTTTCTGAATGGACATCATGGCTGCGGAGTACTGGCTATTTACACTGTGTTACATGGACCTCTACAAACCCCACGTCTGAGGAAAATCCCTATACCAAGAACCTGATACAACTGATAAGATCTCTGCTTAAACCTGCCTGCAGAAAAGGGGGCAGTCAATCATATAACAGAGCTTAGGGGTTTAAACACGTTTAAACCAGTGTTTCCCAATCTAGTCCTTGAGGACACGCAGTCAGTCCATGTTTTTGCTCCCTCTGAGCTCCCTGCCAGACTGTCCACATTTTTGCTCCCTGCCAGCTCCCCAAAAACGGGGACCATCTGTGGGTCCCCAAGGACCAGATTGGGAAAAACTGCTTTAAACAGAAACAGGACTCCACTGATCACAGGATGAGAGAGTCTTAGGGCGCTTAGGGAAAAGATCAAGGATACCTACCCGAGGTGTCATCCACGCTCTCCTCCACGGTGTGCTCCTTCTGGTGGACCCACTCGCTGTTGCACTTGAAGTAGATCTGCGTGGCGGGTGTGGCCTTGCAGTACAGGATTACCGGCTTGTTCTTGACGATATAGGCCTCTTCCGGTTCTATCAGGAAGTGGGGGAGGGACTCCGGGGGGTCGGAGGGGAACGTCTCGGGAAGTTCACCTAGTCCCAGGAAATCATCATCCACTGCAGAGGGAAGGCAGGTGTCAAAAACAATGCTATTATTCACTGGCTAATACAGCACCCTGAATGCAATGTGAAGGCTTTATCTGCAATAACTACAGTTTATCGTATTGTTCATTCTACACCAGGAAACTGACAACAGATGCTTGACTGAGCATCTCAATCGAATCTTCAATGCCAATATTCTGGAGAAGAGAAACACAATGAAGTATGACCATGAAGTTAGCTGATGTCTGTCTCTGTTCTTCTGAGTCTAGAGGCTCCATGCATCAGCAAGATTTGATAATTTTGCAGAGGGAGCAGGAAGGGCCTCTCCCTCCATTATTTATCCACTCTCCCCCCAGCTGGCCTTGCTTTCATGTTCCTGCCATGGCAATAATGCCAAATTATGAATGTCAACAAAGGATGTGTCAACTACTCTATGGCAGAACAATCAGCTCGGCTGCTGAAATGCACTGGCAGTTTGCTTTTAAGCCATGACTGCTCTGAGATCTGAAGGGCCGTGTCGGAGACCCCTATTCGCAGCGGGATCCCAGAGACAATGAGAGCGCAAGCCTGTCATTAATCATATTAATGAATGACATCGGAGATAGATATACTGTATCAGAGACACAAGTCATGCAGTTTGAAAGGGCTCTGATCACGCAATCACTGAAGGGCCCCTTTTCCACACAACAGGTATAAGGGTTCAGGCCACTGACAGGAGGGAGGATTGTGGGTAATGGAGAAAAAAGTACGGCAGCTCTCAGGTACGGAGCTCAGTACTGATTGGCCACCATTTGCTTCATCACTAATGAAGGGAGTAAGGCGGCATGGAGACGACATGGTAGAGGAAGGTGAACTGCAAACCTGGACACCCTCCAGCAGAAAGGGGGACAGACAGTCACGGAGGTGTGGACATTAAACCCTGAAGAGTACATCACTCTCTCTCTCGCTCTCTCAAGTTAGTTAATTTGGCACAGTGTTAAACAGTAAAACACATCAGAGGGCCTGACTGCTGGCAGAAATGGGAAGCCCTGAATTCCAGCACCTGCTGATGATCCTATTATCAAGTGATGATCCGGATGATTGATAGGATGACTGATCCTATAACCAATGTCCAAATCAACCTCACCCTAACCCCAATCTATTGATAATTCTATCATCAATGTCCATATCTCCCTAACCAGTTCAGATTCTTCTATTCTAAGATTCTGTCATGCTGTCTTGGATACTTAGAACAACTTTTCCGGTTACAAAGACCAGGCACTCAGATCTATCCTAGATATTTAAAACTCGCCTGGTTACAGAGACCAGGTACTCAGATCTATTTTAGATAGAAGTTTGGGTCTAGTGTGTGGTCCAAACTCAGAATTACACAAAGCAGGTATTTAAAGAGACCAGCATGATGTGGCAACGAGGTTGATTTGTATGTAAGCATGTCCAGACAGATGTAATGGGACATCATAAATCTGATCCTGAGTCAGCGACAGGGGGATAAGTGGGAAACCTGAGAAGGCGCAAACACAGAGCAGGTGCTGGTATCTCAGGCATTAAGGTCAGCATGAGTGTGTGACGAGCAACAGCAGGGAGCTGGGGCACACACACACACGCACGCGCGCACACGCACACATACACACACACACAGGCCATGTATTTAATATCTTTGTGGGGACTCTCCATTCATTTCTATGGGCAAAACCCAATCCCCAGCAATCATAACTTTAACCCCTACCCAGTCCTAACCTTACACAAAGGTAACTAAACAAAATACTCTTTTGGCATTTTTAGTATTTTTGATTGCAGTCACAGATTTTTATACATTCCCCACAATGTAATATATATGCAGCCCCCCCCCCCACACCACCGTATTATACAGTATAGCATGCCTACCACTTCTTGTTAGTAAGGGATTTAAGCTTCTTTGTCACAGGATAAACAGAATGAGAGGAAATAAGAGCCGCAGGCGGCAGGAGCAGTTCCTGTGGCCGCGGGATAAGATCAGGATGCCGAAAGCGGCCAGCGTGCCGTTAGCGGAGCGTAAGGGGCAGAGGATAATGAGAGGAGGCCTCTTATCAGACGGCGTGCGGCTCCCCAATGCCAGTCTGACTCCCGTCTCTATCCCCCACCATCCCTGGGCTGCTGGGTTGTTTTCTTAGCTCCAGCCAGTTCCCTCCCGCTTCCCATTTGTGCTTTGTGTTCTCGAATTAGTCCTCACAGGAAGCGAGCCACCAGGACTGACCTTGTCTGCTCTCCTAAGATTCTGGCCACTCAGATCATGTTCCCCCATGTTGCCTCTGCTCAGATATTTACAGCGTCTGACCCAGGCTTCTATGGGCGTCTCTTAAGACCAGCTGAACTCTGAACTCCCTCACTGTGCGAGCCGTCCAGGGCCCAGAGGGGCCAGCCGATGCACTTTACTGCCCCGCGGCCATTTTCCTGCCTTCTTCTCTGGCTCCTGCAGTACTGATTGCAGAGGTTTTCACGTAAACACCTAAATCTCCCCCACTGACCGCTACATAATGGCTGAGTGTACATTCCCACTTGCTGAATGATTGTTTGCATTTTTCCTTGTCAGATTTCATTGGCTAAGTGTCTGCCTATCCCGTAATTTAGTCTGGGTAACCCTGTCACTGTAAGTGATATGTCTGCCACATCAGCTAATTTGATAATGTCTTTAATGAGGACATCTATCACTCTTGTAGCTTAGAGAAGGAAACAGCTCCATTGCAGGACCCGGTAGTACTGCAGTAATTGCGCCGACCCAATCAGAACCTGTTAGAACCTTTCTTCCTGTCAGAAGCCGATCATTTACATAAATCACAGCTTACCTCGCTCCAGTCTAAGTACTAGTATTCTGAGTCAAGCTTTCGTAAGTCTAAAAGCATGACATCATCAGTCTCACGCTGTCAGCAGCCACTGACTGAAAGCCAAAGAAATTAAGCAAAAACACCACACCCCTAACCCATTATCTACAATTCGTCAGGCTAGGAATTAACATAGCCAGTCACGTCTCCTGATAACACTGGGTCTATTCCCCTTTTTGTGTCCTGACTCATTACATACTTTTAATTTTTCTACCAAATTTCTGCACCCTAGCTGCACTTCCAATTATCCCTCATTGTTGTAATACAGAAAAAGCATTAATTATATTTTTCTCTGCAGTTAAATTGATTCCCATCTTCCCCCATGCGCTTCCACATGAGCTCCCAGGCTTCAGAGAGCTGCAGCGATATCAGGCCCTTCTCTGCTGCTATACCGTGCACAGAACCGTACTTCCTGTCACCCTAAGCCTCTCTCTCTCTACCTCTTCACATAAATACCATGTTTTGCAGGGTAACCTCCCACCTTCTACTCACTGTGCATCTACACCCTCTTTTCAGCTTAGATTTCTCCGTAAATGAGCGAAACGTACCTCAGACACAGTAGTTACGACCTACAACATCTCTCACCATGGTGTCTCTAACTAGGCCAGGCTATAAGAGGGAAAATGGGTTGATAAGTATATCTCTCTAGGAGCGGGACTTTACAAGTAGTGTTAAACATCTCACCATCAAAATTTCATCTAACATGCTCCCAGTTTACGCTGGCTGCATGTAAATCATTCATTAACACCTCATAGATGCTCCAGTTGGATGATGTACACACGCGTGTGATGAAAGTGCTCAGGGTTTAACTCCTCCCACGTGTATCTGACACCCGGCTCCCCGAACGGGTCACAAACCACGTCTGTCTCGGTCTCCGCGAGTTTTCAATCAAAACAACTGACATCATGGTGAGATGAAAGGCAAACTGAGAGGAGGAACAGCTCACGGCGGCTGAAGGAGAACAGGTGGAAGTAAGGTGCCACGTCGGCTCTCTGTTTGCACCATTAGCATGGAGGATCTGCATGCATTAAAGGGGACACCAGAGTCTGCCAAGCGCCGACTTAATTAGCTCTCCGATCTGGTACAGACTAAGGTGCTTCATATCCGACTGACAAACTCCTTCTGCTCCCGGAGACACTCAGAGATAAGGCCCAGCAACACATTTCCATCCACCTGGTCTCATCATGAGCTACGTCCAGCAGAGGTGGATAGTTCAGGTCCAGCTGAGTGTAAAGAGTCACAGTGCCAGTATACTCAACTGGTCGGCTGAAACAAATTCTTGGTCTGGATTTTTACTTTCCGGACCTGAACTTTCCACCTTTGACGTCCAGCGGGGCCCTTGCAGAACATCACGCAAAAGTCACGATTCTGTCAGGGGAGGCCCCGCCCACAAACACGCTGCTCACACAGTGCTGATGAAAAACCGTCCCTAACGGCACAATCACACCGGGGTGGGCGGGGGGGGGTCAAACGTCTGTGGTCACCTCCTCTCATACCCAAGGTCAATAAAGTCATCCGAGCTGCAAGCAAAACGACACCTCCTTCATCTCCCATTCCATCAACAAGTCACGCTGCTGAGAGCTGTATACCAGAGCCTGCTTATCCCATCAGCACGTCCCACACTTCAAACAATCCCAGAAACCCCCCCCCCCCCCCCATCCCAGCACGCAAGAGCAGCTGTACCAGCGGCCCCAGACGCTCCTGCTTTGAAGCCCTCATT
>JAODJU010000119.1:20914625-20940689 GCA_026776725.1 Gnathonemus echidnorhynchus | reverse complement strand
GAGGCCCTCGGGGAGGGGAGGGGAGGGGAGGGGAGGGGGTGCCACCTCACCCTCTCTACCATCTTCTGAGGTATGACCATGATGATATTCTAACTTTATTTCACAGGCCTTGCTGAAGCATTTATTTTAAAGGACTGCCTTTCCACCTTCCCCTCCCTTTTACATATTTTGTTTATCCACCCTTTTGTTTATGCCCTCCCCACTTTCCTGCCTCCAGGGTCTGTTCTTGAGAATACCAAGCTCTCAACCATATTTCTTTTAGTTATTACATGACTGAAATTCTAATTTAACAACAGGCAAATTCATTTCCTACAAACTTCACAAATTTTACATGAGTGCGTACCTGGTCTGACTGAAGATGCTGACGGACGGCTTGCACATGCTCCTGGTTCTCTGGGTGGATATTCTGCTCAGTTCTGAAAATTAAACAAATCAGCTGACACAGCCCGTTCGACTTCCTGCTCCAACCAATAACCTGAACTCTGGCCTTACTCTGATTGGCAGGCTGACAGTACTTCAAAACAAGTCGTCTACTGTTTATTAATGTCAGAGGTTTAAAATGACAATCATCATTCATGCACCCGAATTACTCAAGATATACGGCTTATTACAGACATACCGCAAAGCACAAGTAACTGTCGAAAGGCTCGGAGTATCACAGTATCAGTGTGAAATGGGACAATGCAACGGCAGACCCTGAATGGAGCTGCTCTCTTTTCGATTAATTACCTGCACACAAGTGTCACGAGTCCACCCAGAAGCGCAACGCATAAAACGACTACAGCGAGGACAGAGTCACTAACGCCTTCTATAAGGGAGTCCTCGGCGTTTACGGGATTCACGTCCTCCATCACATGCGATCATAACCTGCAAAACTGGACATTTAATGTGAAGGAAATACATGAAGTTAGGAAGTATCGGCAGCGTTGCTGTTGCATGCACGCTCTTGTTAGGGTCCGGACTGAGGGAGGTACCTATAAAAGCTGTGGTACCAGCCGCCGCAATAACTGGCACATTGATACTAGATCCTGCTGGTCCTGACATGCTATCCAGTCACTTTTTAATACGGAAGCATGCTATTAGTGATTGTAATGCCTTCAATCTGACTGGAAAACCGACTGTCATCAAAACAGAAAGCGGTGAACAAATTGCTTTTACATTAATTTAACCACGCCTAAATGCCCAATCCATTATATATAGAGCTAAATGTTTGTACATTCATGAAGATTACACATGCTCGTATCTAAATTAAAAGTGCACATTGGACTCGCCACATTTGTTCACTCGCGTATACATACTGTAAAGCGATTTAGGAAGGATCGGCTTGTGGCCGAATGCTTAAAAACCGGGGGCTTTCCGGGCCTAACGCCACATCAAACTGGCGTCGTATGCTAACTTCGCACTCAATCAACTCTTGTTTTCGTGTTCATAGTAAATCGTGTCAGAGAAACACCGTGGTCTCCAGATTTAAGTCTGACCGTGCCTGGCTGCGGTAGAGTCATGCCGTCCCTTCCGCAGGTAGCCGAACCCAGACACTCTCCTTTGGGGGCCTCGCCTCAACTCGCTCCTGTCTCACGTTACTGCCTGTCTGGTCCAAAAATGGCTACGAATCGATAGCTTCAGGCCGGCACATTTTATTAAAAAACACTGATGAATATTCACCTACCACATGCAGCTCGGGGAGCTGGTCGCTGAATTTTGTGTTCCCTGCTCGCAGCAGGCTGGGGTGTCCGCGGCTGTGCTGGGTGGCAGCCGAAGGACCCCTGTATCCTGGGGAAGGAGAGCGACGCAGAAACCGGTGGGGTGGCATTCTTCTCTCCGTTTCAAAATATTAATCAATATAATTAGAGACAGTCAGTTTCTTAAAGACTAGGACGTTGAACTGTCTGGGTGAGACATTTCAGGAGATGAACAGAACTTCGGAGGTGTATCTATAGACCCCCGAGCGCCAAGCCCGCCGCCTCGCCTTTTTGTCTGCCTGTTTTTACTTTACCTGACCGATAAAGTGGGCTGACGCCGAGCTAGTATCGAGTTAGCGGTGAGCCAAAGACGAGCTAGCATCGAGCTACCGGTGAGCTAACGTCGAGCTAGCATCCGGCTAGCATCTGGCTAACAGGCTACACATCTTGTCGGTTAAGCCGTCCACCATGAGCGCCCTGGAGTCCGTGGATCGGGTGGAGCTCTGCGAGAGCCTTTTAACATGGGTAAATACCGCCGTGTCTTTACTTCTCCTTCATGCTTAAGAGTGTGTCATTCGGCCCGGCTTGTGATTTGTAACTGGGGTGGATCAGGCTGCACTAATCACCGGGGGAACCGCGTCTCCCGCTTCATCAACAGATGGACGTAACTGGAGAACCGGGTAGCTAATCGCTGCTACTCGGCTAGCGGATGATCAGTCGGGTTGTGGGCAGGGCTGCTTTGGGGCTTCGCCCGTCCCCCTTGTTTCCCGTGTCGATCTCTTTTTCCATAACTATCCTGCTGGAGACCGGCGCTCTGTATGGGGGTTAGCTGACTAAAGCTAACCGGCCGGCGAATGAAGGAAACGGTCTCGGATGCTCCCCTTGTGTTGAATACAGAAAGATAACGGTATTTATTTAATTATAGCGTGAGTGGAAGAAAATAATAGCTTTGGTGTCACAGTGACAAGGGGTCATTCACTACCGCCGTTATGGGGCCCATGACATGTCACCGTCATCTACTGTTCTTCTCTGTCTGTCACTTTCAGTCTTCTGTCTGACTGTCACCTCCTGTCCCTCTGTATGCCTGTCTGTCACTTTCTGTCCCCTGTCTGTCTGTTCCCATCTGTCACTTTCGATCCTCCGTCTGTCACCCTCTGTCCCTTTGTATGCCTGTGTCTATCGTTTTCTGTTCCCTGTCTTCACTTTCAGTTCTCTGTCAGACTGTCCCCTTCTGTCCCTCTGTATGCCTGTGTCTGTCACTTTCTGTCCCCTGTCTTTCTATTCTCCATCTGACTGTCACCTTCTGTCCCTCTGTATGCCTTTCTATCACTTTATAGCATCTGACTGAAGCATTCTGTCTGTCTGCCTGCCTGCCACATTCTGTCCTCCACTCTGTCTGTGTCTGTCACCTTCTGTTCCCTTGTCCATCCCTTAATTACCTTCTGTAGTGTGTCAGGGGCACAGTGCCAGTCTTCTGCCCCTCTTTGCCGCTCTGTATTTGTCTGTTTATTGCCAGTGGCGTGTTCAGTCTTCCTCCTCTGTCTGCTTTTCCAGCTGTATAAGGAGAGCACTCTGTGTGAAAATGTCTTCAATTTCATCCACTGTAAGTTATATGTCTCCAGCACAGGAGGTGGTTCTGTGTACAAAAGCCTGTCAATGCTTGTTATTATTACCTATCTCTATCTCTGTTATTTTTTTTAATCCAAGATTTCAAACTATTCTTTTTATTTCTAACATATGGGTAAGCTAAATTTACTTGAAACCAGTGAACCTAACTAGTAAATCTATTTATAAGCCAAGCAAATTGATCCACTCAGGAGGAATGCAGACCAGTCTGCTAGTACAGAATGCATTTGGCATTTGCTAGGAAATACAGCTCTAGCTCTAACTGCAAGCCTACTGATATTTTCTGATGTGAAATGTTAGGTCGCACACTGTAAGCCATTTTTCACAGACTCACAGTCAGTGACATGACAACCTATTGGCCATGCTGATGTCAGGACACTTGCAGAATCAACACCAAAGACTCCTCAGTCTTTATCAGACCTAAGGAGGTGTCTAGCTTCTCATTGGTGCTGCTGCGGGTCATAAGCATTATACAGTCTTGACAGCCCACTTGGCACTACTTCATATATAATTTTTCACTAGTCTTTCACAAGGGATAAAAACAGAACAAACTGCCAAATTTTATGCAGTGCAGCTATTAGCCCAAAACAGCCATATTGTTTATGTAGTTTAACATAATTGCTCAAATTACTTTCACTGAAGGTTGTTCCATTTTTAAAGGTATATTTGTCTTACATAATGCTTTTTGAAAGACTGATGCATTTTTCATTTGGTGTAACTGTAGCAAACCGGAATAGATGCATTAATATGTATTAAGAAAAGCTAGGGGAAATGATTAATTGACAATTTTTACTGGTAGCCAGCTAAGTGTGAACAGTAATAGTGTTGTGATGTCACTTCCTGTACTGGTTTATAAGTGTATTCTGCCGACTTGCGCCATTTTTCAAAATATTTGTGCGAGTAAATGGAATGAGAACTTTGTGCAGTGTTTTCGCTGGGTCCAGTGGCAGCAGAAGTGACACACGGTGTGGACACGTGTCCGGAAACGGAAGGGGGGCTGGCCAGCTTGGCGGCGCTTCCCGCTGATGTGAGCTGGGCTGGGTCCCAGCTTCAGGGTGTGCTGTCCTCCTCCAGCTGTCTGCTTTATATCAGGGCTGTCATTTAGCTGGCTGCCGTGGGAAGCATGGCCGCCTGAGCGATTTGAGGAGGCCGCTGACTGCCCCGTGCTGTGTTTTTTTTTTTTTTTGTTTGTTTGTTTTTTTTGCCATGACTATATTGATTCTTTCCCTTGTGGGCTGCATGTTAAGTTCTCTGCCAGGAATTCAAGCAGGATCATTTGAGATATCCTGCCTGTTGAAGAGGTAGCAGCACGTCGCACGCGTGTGACATCTCTGGTTACAGCAGGACCTGCGGCTGAGGTGGCACACGTGACGTGTCAGAAAGGGATGCAAGAAGCTCCTGGCTGTTGCTGGCCAAGCCACTTCCCTGTTATCTTTGATAGTGATAGTTCCGTAACAGATCTTCAACTGACTTAGGTTTCCATCTTACTTTAACCATGAGGTTAAGTTAACTTAACTTAAATTTAATTTAATATGCTGTCTTTTTATGTTAGACATGAAAGTTGTTAGTGGCGTGAAGCAAAGTCACTGTAGATATGATGCAATTTAAGTATTGAAAATACTTTCTTAAAAATGAAAGTATAAGTATTGTGTCGCATGGTGAGAGAAGACTTCCGTTTCATTCCAGGATGCATAGCCTTACTGTTTAACTTGAGTACTTGGTAAAAGGTTTTATCTGCTCATCTCGTGTACAAGGAGAACACAACTATCTAGAAATCAGCGGTGTGCATGGTATGTGAAACACGTTTCCCTGGAGCCATGTCATTCCTAAGCACTGATGTGTTTGGTGTGCTTCAGCAGACCCATGGCTGGTGACATCTACAGCGCCATTGATGGCCAACCTAGTGTCAGATCCCTTCCAGCCAGGCTGATTGCAGGGTGCTTGGTTACCGACTTTGTGTGACACAGGCTTCCTGGGCTGTGTTATAGAGATAATGCAGAGCAGCTATGGGAGATTGTGCAGTATTTATTCCAAAGACCATGATAAAACTGGTGTTTATTGATTGGGGAACTTGGCTAGATACATGGGTCCCCCCTGTGTTTAGCAGTGTGAACAACAATGGAACCGTAACTGGCTTTTCAGCATTCCAGGTTTTGGGGTAAGACACAGAAGGATCTTGTAAGCTTGCTGCATCTTTCCTTTTCTAGGAAGGCTGGGTCACTGGGCTAATACAAGCCTTTAGATCAGGGGTCTCAAACTCCAGTCCTGGAGGGCCGCAGCCCTACACAGTATTTGGTTCACCCTCGTTTAACACACCTGATTCAACTCCTTGTGCTAATTACCACACAGCTCTTGAGCTGAATCATTTGTGGTGTAAGGGGGAAAGAACTAAGCTACACAGGGCTGCGGCCCTACAGGACTGGAGTTTGAGACCCCTGCTTTAGATGGACCTTAAACTTGTTACAGCTTGTTACAGTTTCTGTTTCGTCCCCAAAGATACAGACATTTGGAGTGGAAGCACCCTGCAAGACCGTGGAAGACCTTACAAACGGGGTGGTGATGGCTCAGGTGCTGCAGAAGATGTAAGTATGCAGCCCCATGTCCCTTTAGTGCCTGATAATACACTCTGTACGTCTGTATCTGCTGCTGATGGTTGGGTGATTCACCAATCCTGTGAGTAATCGGAATTGTGTGAGGTGTGGAACATGCGCACGCATTACCTTTCAGCCAATGAATGAAGCTGACACATCAGAACCAGGCCCCATGTCACGGTGCAGTGGGACTGATCTGGCCCAGGGTGCCAAAATGGCTTCATATCAGTTACCCCAGTGGTTCTCAGTCTGTCTCCATGCAACTTTAACAATCATTGGGTTAGATCAGTGTCATATAAGGCATACCAGGCTGACGTAGATGTTTTTACTTACAAGTGAAGATCTACCTGTATGTCTTGCTTGCAAAATCCTTATCTGTTAAACACATTCTGTTTTACTGCCATTCGTTTAAACTCCTTAGGCAAAGATTCCATTTTACTGATTCTTTAAAAGTGTTTTTTTTTCGAGCCAGAGGCTTTTCAGTCTTTTTATCAAAAGATAATCTTAAGAATCTTATTTAGGATGTCTTAACTGTTTGTCATATATATTTATGATTTTTTAACTTTTTGGGTCATTCAGTTTGTTTTGATATTCCCATACTTTTGCAATGAATAAAACCCTAATTGGTTGTTTGGCATAACTAGCTAATCTAACTCCATGCTCTGGCATCATGTGTGACGAAACTGTCAGTTTCATTGTGAACTTTCCATTTTAGAGACAGTGTGTATTTTAACGACGTCTGGCTCAGTCGCATCAAAACGGATGTGGGCGATAACTGGAGGCTAAAGGTAAACTAATTAGCATGAATGTGCCACCGAGCCTGTTTTTTTAGAATGATGTCTTGATATTCTAATAAGTAACAGGAAACGCATGATAAATCCTGAATGAACAAACATTTCCATAGCATCTTGCTTGGAACATCCTGAAAAAATTAACTAGACAAATGGTCGTGTGAACGTCACACAGCAAACGCGGGCGGTGCAGGGCTGAATGACCAGCTTTTGAGCTGCTCTCCCTTCCCTGCTACTGTAACCCACTCAGACGCATTTTTGAAGCTGCTCAGATGGAAAAAGAGCACGGCCTTTAGGAGTTTGAATATGAAGAAGCTTTAATGGCTTCTTACAAAGTTTCTAATTAACCTTTTAAGAACCCCAGTGGGACTGGCTTGTGGTTTTGAGGTTGACATCACTGCACTTCCACAGAAACTGTCAGAAATATGCTTATAATGCATTGCTTCTGTCTTTTAGATCAGCAATTTAAAGAAAATTTTAAAGGGGATTTTGGATTATAATCATGAGGTAAGCAGACAGTTGCGTGTTAGGAGTTTTGACATTTGTGCTGTTGCTGTTACGTACATGGAATTATTTGGGCAGAATACTGAGTAAACTTATGATGCAAGTATGAAACCTAAGAGGCACAGGATGTGAACCAAAACCCCAGCTGGGAATTGGACTCATGTCATGTGAGGCTGTCATGCAGTGTACGTCTGGGAGAGCTTTGGTGAACCTGCTGGATCAGACCTATCCAGCTGTTTGTGAACTGCGAACGGTCTAATTGAGCAGATCACATGATCTTTGTTGAATTATTACCGGAACTGCTTGCACTGATAATTAAGTAGCAA
Source organism: Gnathonemus echidnorhynchus (assembly GCA_026776725.1). Classification (NCBI taxonomy): domain Eukaryota; kingdom Metazoa; phylum Chordata; class Actinopteri; order Osteoglossiformes; family Mormyridae; genus Gnathonemus; species Gnathonemus echidnorhynchus. The sequence goes on along the minus strand of JAODJU010000119.1, from coordinate 20,933,172 downwards.
GTGGCACGTAGCCTACACTTGCTTACAGTGATCGTAAGCTGCTGTGGAAATCATTACTTACAATTAAGATGATTTTCATATTAGAAAGCCATAGAATCTAAAGGCTTTTCACTGTGTGTGTAGGTCCTGGGCCAGCAGATCAATGACTTCACCCTTCCAGATGTTAACCTGGTCGGAGAACATTCTGATGCTGCCGAGCTGGGCCGAATGCTGCAGCTCATTCTTGGATGTGCGGTTAACTGCGAACAGAAACAAGGTTCGTTTATGACGTTGCCCTCAGTGGTTCAGTAGCTCTGTCATTGCCCTGTACCATTAAAGACAATTGTCTTTCCAGAGCTTTCTAGATTCCCTAGCTATGAATCGGTTTACCTGATAGCATTGAATTTGGCCTGCTGATTGAGGCTGAAGGTTGTGTAACGATTAAGGACCAAGGAGTTGTGACGGGAAGGTTTCTGCATGCGGCTCTCTCGTCCTTCCATGGGTCATGTTGTAACCCATCGTGTACATTTACAGAATACATTCAGACTATAATGATGATGGAGGAGTCCGTGCAACACGTGGTCATGACAGCTATTCAGGAGGTATGGAGTGCGTGCCCCCAGCGCTCATGCTGAATGTGTGCATCTCGTCATGTGGATCCCGCAAAGGTTAAATCATCTGCCTTCTATCTGCAGCTGATGAGCAAAGAGACGCCAGTAACGATGGGGAATGACTCGTACGTCGACCTTGACCGACAAGTAAGTAATTAATGTTCTTCTCCTAAACAATTACGTAGCTTCTTTTTGCAGCTGTAACTCAGAGAGGGGTTTGGGTTCATGGCTGCCAGAGACTGTTGTTGCATAAGGTGGCCTCTACAACTATTTTCCTTCAGCTGAAGAAGACGGTGGAGGAGCTCAGCGACGCCCTAGCAGCCAAGGAAGAGATCGCCCAGCGGTGCCACGAGCTGGACATGCAGGTACACCCCACGGCCTTCCCAGCCTCAGCTCCTCTGCTCGTTCCGGGATGTAGCGCCTTCCGGCCCTTGTGCCTCTTGTTAATGGGTTCCCCTCTTGAACTTCCAAGTCACACAGTCCACCTGATGCTTCTGTACAGCACTGATTCTGTCAATACGAACCTTTTGACACATTAATCATACAGTTTGCCCACTTTTACTAACTTTTAGTGTCCATTTTTATGTGGAGTGGTAGTATTTATGGGTTTATTAATCACCGAGCTGTCCGCTTTTCAGATGCCCTGTATCAGTGCCGGGTTACCCGCTGCCCTCTTAGTTGGGTTTTAGCTGATGAAGATTAGCCCTGTTGTGCTGGTCCTGGCACTTCCAGGAGTCCCCGTTCAGTGGAGGCCTATGTGTGGAGGCTAATTTGGTTGTGTATCGTCTCCCCTTAAATCAATCCGATGCTTATTTCTCTCCCTTTTTATTCATTTCTTTGCACTGAATTCAGCTGCATTGTAAAGTCCTTGGCAGAAAAACAGTTTGCCTTAAAGGTCTCGAAGCTCACAGATAATTCTCTCGTCTTGCCTGCAGGGCCTTCTGCTGGCTATTGACCTGAGGTGCCCCTCTTTTCAATGCCTTCTTTTAGCTGTACTGTGAACCTGTCACTGTTTTCTCCCGCTGCTGTTTGTGTATATGTGACTTCCTGGTTGACTGCTGTGTCCTCTGCTCTGCCTTTCAAGGCATACCTTGTCCAAGAGGAGCGAGATAGACTGAGGTTAGAGTATAATGAACTAGAGGAGAGGGTAAATCCTGCTTTTTCTTCTCTCTGAGTGTTGGCATTTGAAAGCCCTGGATTTTTCACCTGCTTTTACCAGCATCCCAAAGAAATCCAGGCTCTAACTTTGTGTGCACATCAAATGTCCTGTCCGGCTCAGCTGTGTGTCTCGGCTCGCCTCTAATGCCCACGTGCAGCCTTCTAACACCAATGTCCGTCATGCAGCCACACGGGGTGAGGGAGCCTGGGGGGTTTAGTGTGAAGTCCCCCCTCCAACAGATGGCCTTTAACACGCTAATCAATTAATCAATATGGTGTAATCAGGAACAATTGGATACTTTAACGTTATCTCTTTTATTATCGCACATCTCTAGTTGACCCCCATTTATCTATACTGGGCAATGCCGCCCCCCCCCCCCCATAAGGTTTCAGATGACCCTGATCGCCATATACCTACCAGATGCCCCACTCACAAGTGTGTTGCTTGGCAGGCACAGGTCACATAATGACCTAAATATATGTAATTCTCCATGGTCATTTCTAGGATTTGATAGTCTTGACATTTCAGTTTATTTTGGCACCTAATAATTTCCATATTAATGCCGATGATTCACTTTGCAATTTGTCTCCCTGCTCTAAAATGTCACCCATATAGCTCAGAACTGTTAAATGGTCATGCATGCTGGTGGGGGGAGTGGGGGTCTGAAGATTGTCGGTTCAGATTCCATAATGAGGCCTGCTGCTACAACCCTGAGCAGGACACTTCTCATGATCTGCAACGCTAAAGCCATCACCTGATTATAAAACCGACCCAAAACAACATTGGTTATTTACTAAATTTTATACAAGTAATTTTAAAATGAATGGGTAGAGCTGTATGGCTAATTACTGAAAATTTTCAAAGCTATTATTTCCTCTTTGGGTTTTCGGTTTATGATCTTTGGATATCAATATGCAGCACAGTGAAAATGCAGGTTTTAAGAATGTTCCGAGCATCCCAGCCAGTAGCTATCAAATTTCTGGGCTGGATCGGAATGAATAGGCATCAGTGCGGAATTCGGTCATCACTCTTTACTATGCGAGAATTTTAGGAAGGCAGCCAATAAGGAGTTGCTGCTCTTTGGGAGGGCTTTAGTAAAACAGCCAATAAGGAGTTGTACTTTGGGAGGGGTTTAGGAAAGTAGCCAATAGAGATTTGCACTTCGGGAGGGCTTTAAGAAGGTAGCCAGTAAGTAGTTGTAGCTGTGGTGCCTCAGTTTCTTCCAGGAGTGTTGACAACTTAACGTTCCTGAAGGACTCGTCTTACTTGAAAACTTGTGGGATGAGTATTATCCAAAAGGCCAAAAGCAAATCTCTGTAGCGCCTCAGTTTCTTCCAGGAGTTTTGGCAACTTAAAAGTCTTGAAGTACTTGTCTTACCTGAAAACTTGAAAGATGAGTATTATCCAAAAGGCCAATCCCATATTTCTCTTGGGTACTGGTGCCATTAATGTCTACTAATAATTCATAGACAGTAAAGATCATAATGTGAAGGTCACGGTACATACTTTAAGGCAGTAATTTATAAGGCAGGCTTGAAATCAAGGAAATTAGTTTGTATTCAGTAGGATGTTACTTTGGCAAAATTTTGATGACATGCAGCAGTTAGCAAAGTACGTTCTGGTTTGCTCTCTCACCTGCTTCCACAGTATCAGCTTATGAGTTTTTCTGAAGCCCTTTGGCTCTTCTGTAGGGCTGTGTGTCTGTGGCTTGTAGCACAGGTACAGGGCAGACCTGCTCCCCTTCCAGATATGTGCTGTCAGATATGTCTTTGCTGCCATGCTGCCTCGTGTGGATGCTTCTGGTACTCCACTCTCTCTCTCTCTCCATCACATACAGCAGCCACCTGAACTGCATGATGTCATATAGGCACTAAAACTCTCTGAAATGTCCTGTTTTCCATTCTCGTGTGTGACGTTTATGTTTTATCTAAATGACCAGTAATTCTAAGTATATATTGGGGAGTGAGCTTCCTTTTGTAATGGTAAATTAGGACTCGAGCCGTTTGGCAAACAGTTTCATATGATGCTTCTTTGTTTAGCATTAAAAAGGAAGATTAGAGCAAACCTTGGATGTATTTTTCAGCATATCTTGATTGGTGGGATGAATGCTTTGAGGGGCTTGGTGGCATCGTCAACAGTGAAGTGTCCCTGCCTGTAGGTGGCAGCACTGCAGGAAGAGAAAGGCAGTCTGCTGGCAGAGAATCAGGTCCTCCTGGAGCGGCTAAATCAGTCAGACTCCATCGAGGACCTCAACAGTCCTGCAGGGAGGAGGCACCTGCAGCTGCAGACGCAGCTGGAGCAGCTCCAGGAAGAGACCTTCAGGTAAGCTGTCTTGGCCTTAAGGAAGGTGGCATGGTAAGAATCTCAGGTCGCTCCTGAGTACACCAAGCGAGTTAGGTGTTACTTACTTTCAGGTTGGAAGCAGCAAAGGATGACTACAGGATACGCTGTGAGGAGCTGGAGAAGGAGATGCTGGAGCTCCGGGGACAGAATGAAGATCTCACGTCTTTGGCAGATGAAGCTCAGTCCTTGAAGGATGAAATAGACATTCTACGGTGAGACATGTCTGTGTGGATGATGAAGGCATGGAACAGAGAGCAGGCAGTCTAGCAAACCTCACAGAACTCAGTCTTTAATCCCTTCAGGTTCATATTTAGTTTGCTCAGGTATAAATCTGATCATTTCGTTTTCTCTAGGTGGGAAGTGTCTCACTAAAGCTGTGTTTGTGTGACAGGCATTCTTCAGACAAAGTCTCCAAGCTGGAAGGCATAGTTGACTCCTACAAAAAGAAGTTGGAAGACTTGGGGGATTTGAGAAGACAGGTGAAGCTCCTGGAGGAGAAGAACACCATGTACATGCAGAACACAGTCAGCTTGGAAGAGGAGCTCCGGAAGGCCAACTCTGTTCGGGGACAGCTGGAGACCTACAAGAGACAGGTACTCAGTCACTCAATCGGCCAGCTGGCAGCATAGCATGCTCACAGATGGATGAACTGGATGGGTCTGTAGGCGGAGATAAGTATGCAGAGCATAGCATGTGGGTAGCTGGTGTGGAGACAGGCGGGACCAGTCACTTGCTGAAGGGTGACACACGGCATGTCCGTTTGGTGGTACCCTGAGCCGTCTGTCCACAAGCCGTCTGCGAACCGTGTGTTTTCTCTGCCCGTACAGATGGTGGAGCTGCAGAACAGACTGTCAGAGGAGTCCAAGAAAGCTGACAAGATGGAGTTTGAGTACAAGCGCCTGAAGGAGAAAGTGGACTCCCTTCTGAAGGAGAAAGACGTAATGAGTTGTTGTTTGACGGGATCGGCATGGGGTCATGTGACTAAGCGCTGGGGCTAACCGCTTTTGCACTTCGGTCTATCTGAATTTGACCGTTTCGGCGTAGATTAGCACCATCCCTCCCACTGTGGTGTTTAGGACCCACCTTCTAAGGGTAGCAGTATTCCAAACCCACTTAGTTTACGCCCCGAAGGAGTGAAGTTCTTACTGTCGTATCTATACTCAGCGTCTTCGGACAGAGCGGGACTCTCTGAAGGACACCATCGAAGAGCTTCGCTGCATTCAGGCACAGGAGGGCCAGCTGACCGCAGGTATTTTCTCGTCTCCTGGGTCCTGCTCAGCTACATGCTGAGAGTCATCCAGAATCACTGAAAGTCAGAGCCACGTGATCGCTGCACGAGATCTTCCTGATGTTTGTCGCAGTCGGAGTCGGATGTTTAGCTTGATTCGCAGAGGAAAATGCTGGGATTATCATGTTTTTCGGCCTGTGAACCAGAGGAGATAGTTGGCCGGTTGGATCTGTAACTTATGGGGACTAGGCTTAGAAGCTATACATGGGTCACCTGGACCCCCTTCTTCAGTACACTCAGCATATCGGTTCTGATTTGTCCTTCGTATTGCACGTCTTCTTCCCCTCTTAGGCCTGGTCCCCCTGGTCAGCAGTGAGGCATCAGACTCTCTGGCAGCAGAAATCGTCACACCTGAAATTCGGTAAGAATGACACGAGCACTGATTCAATTTGATCGCAAATCGGAAAGGGCTCCTTAATGGGAACGCCTTTGGTGGGGGGGGGGGAGTTTACATCAGTAAACCGTGCTGTGCCATCTGCCCTAAAGCGAGCGGCTCATCAGACTGCAACACGAGAACAAGATGCTGAAGCTTAATCAAGAGGGCTCTGACAACGAGAAGATCGCCCTGCTGCAGAGCCTGCTGGAGGACGCCAACAGCAGGAAGAACGAACTGGAGACCGAGAACAGGTGGGTCCCCGGGCCGAAGCCCCTCCCACCCCCGGCACAGAGCGCAGCCATGGGGGCCACGTCGCTCACTGATGCTCTGTCTCCTCTCTCAGGCTTGTCAACCAGAGGCTCTTGGAGGGTCAGTCTCAGGTGGAGGAGCTGCAGAAGACGCTCCAGGAGCAGGGCTCTGCGGCGAGCGACGTGAGTGTTAACGCGGCACGTGAAGTGTGCTGTTTGGAACATGACACCTGTATCTCTATCCTGTTCATCTATTCTGCCCTCCTCCTGTCTGTCCTTCTGTCAGTTTATCCCTGCATCCGTTCATCCTCGCTTACGCTTATTCATGGAGGGTTAGAGATCATCAGTGAGTGCGAATTCTTCGGATCTTCCTTAGCTGTTCACCCATCTTGCATGCAGAGCATTAGCCTTCTGTGCATGTACGAAGCAGACGTCTGAGGAGATTGCTGTATTAGGGGTCTTAAGACCCAGGTCAGCATGGTGTCACATCTCTGAGGAGGTCAGCCCAGTGAGAGCGATAAGACTCAGAACCCGCTTCTTCATGCCTGCCTTTTGGATATTGAGTGTGGTGATGATGGTTTCAGTGTCCACCATCTGCTGATTCCACACTGGATGCAGGGAGCTTGTAATCTACTTCTCTCATTTTGGTGATGTCTGCTTTAATGTCCATCATTAATGTTGACTGTTCTACACTGGAGGATGTCAAGCAGTAACAGGAGCTTCAGGTTTCCATCCTGGATGGGTAGGACACGAGGACCCAGCCCTCCAGGAGTTCAGCGGAGCATAGATTAAGGTTTATTCTGTTGATTCCCAGGTGTATGCATAGTCAGAGAGACAAGTTTCTAAGGTGGCCTGGGTTAAATGTTTTCAGGTACATAAATGAAATTAAAATTTGTCTTGGGGTATCTGTGGTGTGTTGAATGTAATCACAGTAAGACCCTTCTGAGGTGCTGTGAAGCTTGGTGTGTGTCTGGAGGAGAACAGGTCTGAATGTTTCATTCACTGTCACCTCAGTGTTGTGTGTATTGAAGGCCCAGATTCTGATTCATCTCCTTTCCTACAGTCCATGATCCTGAAGAAAAAATGTGAAGACCACCTGTGAGTAGCCTTTCCGTGTTCACATTCCGCCCAATGGTGCAGCCAAGCACCAGGTCACGTGATTCCTACAGCATGATCTTTTGGTTATCTAACACAGGGAGAAGTTACAGGAGGTTAGCACCGAGCTTCAGAAGAAATCTTCTTACATCGAGGACATCGAGTCGAAGTACAACACAAGCTGTGAGTTTCCCGCAAGTCATGATGACGGAGGGGCGGGGTGACGTGCATGCAGAGCGGCACAGGTGAATCACACAAGCGTCCTGTCTGCTTCAGCCCAGAAAGTGGAGGAGCTGGAGGAAGCCTTGAAGAAGAAGGACGAGGACATGAAACAGATGGAAGAGAGATATAAGAAGTACCTGGAGAAGGCCAAGAGCGTACGTGGGGTTTCTGGGTGGTCCGTCGGGGGGGTTCCAGACACACTCAGGTTATAGGGAGATGCAGGCTTTAAAAAAAATTTTTTTTTTTAATTTTTGACTGAAGCTTTTTGTGGTTATGTGCATATTGGCCATTTGGTGGCATCCCTGACTCATTCAGCACAATCCCTCATGTGTCACACCCTCAGATTTCTGCCAGTATAATTAATATCATAGCTGCTGCTTCGCCCAGCTCGCCTCAAATGGCCCTTTTGTGCCCACTGTGCTCGTCTGTGGGCGTCGATGCTCAGATTACCTCCTGTCGGGGAGCCGAGAGCTTCAGAAGCGTCAGAAAACGCCTCATTTGTTTGTCCCGCTTTAGTCGTACATTAAGCATAATTTCCAAGCTGTTGTTTTGTTGTTCCGAACAAAATGCTTCTCCGTCGCGTAGTGCAATTTACGCCACGAACATGGCTGTTCACCCTGATTGACGAGGCAGGTTTAATTTATTGACTAGGCTGGGAGGCAACAGTACGTCATAGTCCATTTGTGGATTTTTATTTAAGGTGTGCTCTTATTGTGAGGGCTGTTGCACATTCTCAGACCTTTTAAAGGATGGCATTACAAGCATACATGAAGTTTTTCAGACAAGCAGTCGAATAGGCATATTAATTAAGAATAGTTTTCCTGTTATGGTCCATCTGTCAAAGTCGGTAAAAATTTATAAATTTAACCCCAGGTGGCTTTTATTAACAGTCCCTTATTTTTATTTATATTGCCTTTATATATTGTGTTTTTTTTTTTATTAGGTTATTCGAACATTAGATCCCAAACAGAACCAGGGGTCTGCACCAGAGGTCCAGGCGCTGAAGAATCAGTTACAGGAGAAAGAACGGATGCTACATTCCCTAGAGGTGGGTACTGACCCGAACGATGCAGAACAGCCATATTCATATTCAGAAACGCACAGTAGCGTACTGCATATTTAATCAGGGCCCAGGGCTGGTCCTGTGGGTCTCCAGGCCTGGGTCCACTGCCCCAAACTGGCTGTATGAGCCACCTGTTACCGATCGTGTTTTAACCTTCTTGCAGAAAGAATATGACAAGACTAAAACGCAACGAGACCAGGAGGAGAAGCTGATTGTGTCTGCCTGGTACAACATGGTGAGTGGCGATGCAGTGGTGTGGGGAGCGAGGGTGGCGCACGGAGAAGCGTTTGTGCTGACAGGGCACACCCAAACACCGGGAATATACGGCTCCTTTCAGAGCTGCCCTTGTCAGTCCCTGACCGGTATGGCCCGCACCCAAAATCTGCTCTTTCTGTGACGGGTGTGCCTTTGCTGTCATGCCTGAACATATCTCCTGACCGCCCCTTTCCGATCCACTCCCGCCCCGCCGTCACGGTCGCTGTGGCGTGTAACGCTGAGTGTCAGCGCCCTCTGTCTGCAGGGGATGGCTCTACAGAAGAAGGCGGCGGAGGACCGGCTAGCCAGCACCGGCTCTGGGCAGTCTTTTCTGGCACGCCAGCGCCAGGCCACCAGCAGCCGGCGCTCGTACCCGGGACACGTGCAGCCCGCCGCAGCCAGGTAGAGCCCAGGCGCCCCGTGGGAGGCCAGGGGGCGCCGTCCCAGCGGCCCGGAAAGTGCGCTCTAGCGACGAAGGACCCGGGTCTTGCTGCTTAGCCTCCGTTCACTGAATACTGTGGGAAACGCATGCGTGCTCTCCGGGTTTACATGCCCGCGACAGGTGGTTAAGATCAGGCGCCAGTCATTTAATATTTTATCTCGTTACTTGGTTTATACAAATGTACAGTTGACGCATTTCTAGTTTTTGAAGTTAGAGGTCTAACACAGCAGCAGCCAACTAATTCTTTATGTTTTTATCGCCCTATTAACCTGCACATTTTATTAGATGGTTGGCACTGATGAGTTTTCATTCTTTTAGTTACACATATGTGGTGCAATGCATAGTCGAGCTTCCTCTAACCATTCTGAGCTGCCTAACAGACACAGCGGAGATTGCTTTGGACACTCGGAGTGATCGGAATATTCGCTTCCTTGCCATTCTGAATTATCCATGAATGTTGTCCAGGTTAATTTTCCTGATAGAGTATTATTTGCTTTTTTAAGGTATTATGTACTCACCTTTTGAAAACTGTGCTTAGTTACTCACTCAGTTACTCGTGGTTTTTGTTAAGTCTGCCATATTTTACAGTGTATTCAGCAGAGCTTTCCTCTTAAGTGCTTGTTTTGTTGAGCGCTTCCATTAAGCAGTATTTATATGTACGTCGCGTTTCATTGCCTCGAGGTCAAACCTGAAGTAGCCCTAAGTTTATAGGAGCAGTACGCTATGAAATAGGTCACCGTCTCTTTGTTTTTCTCCTTTGATCCTGCTTTAGGAGGCAGTTTGAATAACGAGTGATGTTTGCTTAGGGTGTCATAGGGGTTTATCTTGCCCTAGTTCTGATTTTCTGAATTTCCCACATCTATGCAGTGGTATCAGTGTTATAGAGCAGCCTTATGTCAGTGTGCTGAGCAGCGCTGAATTCGCACAAGCATCCTTCCAGCCTACCTGCTCTCACGCTCAGTCTTACTGCCATGATGGGGCTGTCCGCTAGCTGGGAGTATATCCAGTCACGGAGTGTGACAGCATAGGACCTGGGGATTAAATCTGAGGATTCAGCCTGGTCCTGAGCAGTCATGCTCATTTTTGAGGGTGTTGGATCACTATCCCAATGGATCCCAATCATGGCAGCGGCACAGACAGGATGATGGGGTGTACCTGTGTAATACATAGGTCAGGTAGTTAGTACTACAGGGTCATTTAGAGGTGTTTAAGGGTGCCTTGACGTGCCTTTAAACAGACCCCTAAAGGTCCACTTAAGGGACATGCTAATGCTACATGCTAACTTTATTAAATAGGCTAGCAAAGTCTCCAGCTGCTGAAGGTGCCTTATTCTCGCTGGCTGGGTTTGCATGCTCTGGGTCCTGCTCACCATTAACACTATGGTGCGTTTGACAGTGCAATAGTGAATCCGTGAAGAACCTCAGATACATGTATGGTCTGTGTTTTTCTTTGCTCCAGTGTAGGTGTGGTTATGCTTGAGAAACACGTTTGTACCGCAGAGGAAACGTGGGGCACGGCTGCAGTCACTCAGACCTTCTCACAAAGGACCCAAACAGCATGCCTTCTCATGCTGTCCGCCCAGTTACTCCCACGTTGATATATGAGCAAGCTTCCAACTCGGTGGCTCACTCAGGAAAATCTCAGCTTTTTGGAAATCCTGCTTTCTGAAGTGTCCCCTGGTCGTGTCTGTGTATAGTCGACAGTTGTGTTCATTTCTGAGGCTTAACTAGTCTCAGGTAACCCTTGATGAATTCTGAAGACCGAAAGTCACTCGGAAAATGACCTTTTACTCCTGAATCATAGACCATCGGAAATGGCCCTCCTGAGGCACCACCCGTCTGGGGCTCCTGACCACCTTGCGGTTTTTAAGTGTCCCTTTGCGAATGAGCAGTGTGATTTTATTCAGGACTGTCCCACCTGTGCTGCTGTGGGGCTGTCAGTGTGAACAACCAGTGGCAGCTGAATCTGTCTGATGCAGCTGGAAACCAGCCTGTTCCCTGTCAGTGGGGTTTCCTGCCCAAATTCAGGTTTCACCCGCTGTCATCAGTTGAGTGGCCTGCTGTTTGTGTGGGTGCATGAACTCTTCATTTGTGTGAAAAGTGGTCTTCCAGTAACATACACTGACAGCCAGACAGAACCAAAGCCCCATTGCCCTTTTCCGGTGCTCTAAATTCATTTATTGGCCTATCAAAACAAGGCACAGGTGTGGCCAATCCGAGTGCAGTTACGGACTAGAGCTGGCCATATTTCACAGCTCGTCTGCTTCTTCGAGAAGGAGCTGAGCTTGATGAAATCATGATTTCCTCGTTTCAGAAAGCACCGTGTAAAACACAGCAGAGTGACTCGTAGTGTTTGTGCCATTAATGCTGATGTCCATCCTGTCCCTTTCTCATCAATGCCATTTGCAGCTGTAACTATTCACACCCTCCTGGTCATAGTGGGCAGATTTCTGTTTTGTTCAATGAAGAATGAATGCTGGTCTAACACTGTTCCTCACCTGGGTGGGATGAATGTGACCATGTTTGATTGACCACTGCCTGTCTTCTCTCTTCTCTGCAGTGACGTGATTGCATGATCCTGGCAGGGTTCGGGGCTGCTTGCATGGCTGCTTGCATGACTTTGTTTGGGCTGATCCTGAAAATAACCAATCAGACTAATAGCTCACCCTCACGGCAGTGTCCTCAGTGGAGAGAGGTCTGCAAGGCCACCAGCTCCACTCGGGGACGTTCTTGTCGCGCTGCTGAACCTCCGCATTCCAGTCAGGCCACACTGATTCTGTGCAGCCCATCAACACTGATACTGTCCTCCATCAGTTCCCCAGACTTCACTTGATGAAATCAGGCTTTATCGCAGCTTTGACTGCCCGTGTTTCGCTCCCGAATTAACAATGTACCGTGGAAGAGTTCCAGCTGACACAGGCTTTCCAGTGGAGGTTTAACGACCCTCTTAGTGAGACACCAGCCTTGTGACGGTCATCAGATGGACTAATTGGCCCTAACAAGCCTTAGAATTACGTTCCAGCTATGCTCGGAACATGTTTATGTGTTTTCTTCTTTTAACGTTATTTATTTTTGTGAAAGACAAATCCAAAATGGTAGTGATCTGTAGGATGTAAGCCTACTTGTTGCTGCTACCGTGTAAACCCCAAGACTAACCAAAATTGGATAGACTTCTTCCTACCTGTACTCTCCACTTGTATTTATTTGTTATGCATCTCCTGTTGTCCCAAGTGTATGGTATGACGTTCACTCGCTTGGGCAGAGTAAGCGTCACGAGCTGTGTCTCCCTTTCAGTTCTGTGCCGTCGTTCTTCAGAACCCTGTCCTTTGTACCTCAGTAGCAGTATTTGTATCACAGACACCTTCAGTGTTTACGTTTCATCGGCACCTTCGACGGGACGTTTTGGCGACATCCTCGTCGAATGGCAGCCTGCTCTGCGACACGACCCAGCTGTAAGTGCAGCCGGGGCTCGAGTGACCCGCCTTCCAGGAGATTCACTGTAAACTCTTACCGATCGGCCAAAGAAGGGGTGGTGCAGCCTGACCGGGAGCATCTGGATCCTGCGCCTCGTTTCTGAAGTGCGTTTACCTCAGATGTGCTACAACACGTCTCTGCGTCAGCGGTCCTGAGGCTGTAGCTCTCACGGCATCCCTGCTGCGGCCCGATGCCTTTTACTCCTGTCTGCTTCACATGTGTGTTTTGTATGGTGAGCAGTTGACAAGCATCTGAATCCAGTTGGGGTGAAATGGTATCGACGCACGGCCACGAACAGAGCAGAGTATGACATGTTTACTAACAAACTGTCCCTTTGGGCATGTGAATATCATGGGTCACCGTACCGGAATCGAGTTTGTGGTCCTTTACCCGTCCATGATCGGAGTACGTCAACACAACATAGAATGTGTAGCCTCAATATTTGAGATGCAGACAATTAAATATCGATGGTTTTTATTTTTAAGTAGACGTTTATAAGTAGCAAATACCTTCCATTTGCCAAGTTTTATATTGCTTGTATACAAGGTGTACATACTGTAAGTGAGAGGTGCTGGGGGAGGAGCAGGTCACAGGAGAGACGAGACGTGCTTCCTGCCACACGAGAATGTACAGCTGTTCATCCACTTGTAAATAAAGCTTGTACAAAACTTTGCTGAGGGGACCTCCTCCTTCCTGTGGCACGCTGTCTGCTGGGCGGCACCGTTTGTGAATTACGTTTGACGAGAGCCACCCCTGGCCTGTGAAGAGATTACAGATGGGTTGAAGCCACCATCTGTTGGGAAGATGTTGGTGAGACCACTGGGAGAAGAGGGTGACCGTGGAGCAAGCAGTGTGTCGGCTTGGCTGCAGATGCAGAGAAGCCTTTCATCTATCTGGGGAGAGGTTGGTTTTTCTTGTTTGTGAAAGTGTTTATTTTATATATTAAATGTGTTCCAGTAACCACTTGAATGACACCAACTCTCATCTCTCTATATCTCTCTCTCTCTCACACACACACCTTTATTTTCTCTGCTAGCTTGTACTCCTAGCAGAGCAAGCTTTTTCACAGGTACCACGATTAAGAGTTTATATGTGAAGTGCACTGTGGCATCTCAAACACCAACACACCATTGCACATGCATGCACACTCATCTTCTCTACCGTCTGATATTTGGACTTCATATGGTGTTTACACATTCTACTCTTCAAGTGTAAAATATTTCTTTTAGCATTGTCCACAAGACCACACTAGATGTATGACAACACATCATCCAATATTTACACATTCTATAACATGTTGGATACACTTCAAGAAAACATTTTATTTCATTCTTTTGTGATTTATAATGCATATGTACCAGGCTTATATCACATCAGGGGAATGGCATATGCAAAAATGTTTTTTAGCAGAAACAATGATAAATTCACACAGATTTTTGCCTTTTACTTTTCCAATGTTCCTTGTTCCAATTTAGGCATATTACTCAGTATATAAGTCAAAACAGTGAACCTCTTCATTGAAATTTTTACAAATGTTGAGTATCAGTTACAATTAAAATCCAAAATGTTATCGTATGGCAATAAGAATTCAATGCATGAGACACGATACGGCAGGTAGTATAGCGCATTACAGACTGATCCCTTTGCCCTTGAATAGAAAAATATTAGCCTACGTATATCTTAGTACTGAAAGACCTTTTTTAACGCGTACATTTGTACCCTGACTGGTATTTACACGCATTTTTTAATGCCAGTGCCGTGTCCAGATGTATAAGAGGGGAAAATGCCACGTTGAGACATATTTTCTCTTGTTTTCTGTCCCAACAGCCCTTCCACACTCCTGGCCTGCACACACATGGAAAACATAATCAAAATACTCCTCGAGAGAGATGGGGTTAGACAGTGAATATTAATCGATAAAAAACGTAGTTCACAAAACTCCAGTGCAGTTTCTAGAACTTTCTGGTCTGGAAAACGTGATTTCTTAATTCCATGAATGATTTTTCCAGGATTTTCATGTACAAACCATGTAAATTTCAGATATAACAACAGTACTAAAAATGTCTTGTCATCATTAATATGGTTTATATGGTTACCCATAATGCACTACATGGTAACATCATTAATTGTGTTGACAGCCCTATTTAAATGCATTTCTTAATCTTACAGGCTCTGCAGACATAATTGAAAATGTTCTCTAAACAGTAGACTTAGGCAAATTTTTGGTATTTTAAAAATTTTGTCATAAAGCAAGGCATATTCATGTGGTAAGCAATAAATCTGAGTATATTCATGAATTCCTGTAGTGTTCATCCACTTGGGGGATTTGAGTTGAGGAGGATTACTGGATCTGCTTCCTGCACTGACAAATGCAACATGCATGTTTAAAATGTGATAGCGGGAGAAGCCATTAAGTCAGACCCGAATCCCGTCATTTTCTAACTTAACTGTAGAACATAACTCACAGCAGTTATTCACATCCCTATTCACTATGACGACTTCAGTGACACGTAAAAAGATGTTCAGTGTTATTACTTTTATTCTGTTATTACTGTTCAATGTGACATAGCTGTGATTGCAGTCAAAGGAATCTCTCTGCCAGACAAATATGTGAAAAACTATGGTAACTGCCTAGGAGAGAGACTCATCATCCTCCACAAGGTAGGCAAGGAGTCAACAGCTGGTAGCCGGAGTGGACGCCCTTTATCATGGGGTTCACTGGGAAGAGGTAGCGTATCTGAGCTCATGAAAGTGGAAAGAGGAATGGTTTGGAAACAGATGGGGTGGACAGAAGGTGCAGGGCTCTGGAGCCTATAGAGGGTGTGCACATGACGTCACTGTGGTTAAAGTCCCTGAGTGGCAGCATTAGCGTTCAGCTAGGTCGCTGCAAAAAACACATCTAAAATGGAAACGTGCTGTTGTGTGACTGATTTTGAAATTGAGAAGTCAGCTATTTTTTTACAGGCTGCTGAAAACTAAAAAAAAAAAAAGAAACAAATGGATCGTTGCAATTCACAGAAACGACTGGGAACCAGACTCCAAAATGTGGATTTGTGGTTGTCATTTTGTGTCAGTTGTGTTGGATTTTTGCATAAAATCATATCTTAAGCTATTTAGCATCATTTATATTCTGTGTAACTAAAGATTTTATCAACATATATTAGAAAACATCCTTGCTGATGAGCCTTGCGTTTGAAAAAGTTAGGAATGTTTAGATGGTGCTAGCTAGCCAAGACAAAGCCTTAAAACCAGCTACCCTACAGAGCAAGTTTTCAGTTATCCAGAAAAGTTTCTACAATATATGTTGTCATGGTCCACTGGTCCTTTGTTAGGTGGTACAGATCCCTGTCCTTTAATTTAACTCTTACATACTCCTACAATAATTATGTTACTATGAGAAACGCCTGACATGTACCTTTGGGGTCAATTTAACCCAAGGGTAAGTGTCAGAGTTAAGTAGATAATTGCTGTTTTGCAGTTTTCCTGACTAAAATCAGCCATGTTGCAGCATGCCTATCACTCCATCTAAAGGGGAGTGTTCCAGCGGGAAAGTGACGTCAATGCATTCCTTCAGTTCTGACTGAAAGATTCCTCTGAGGAGCCTTCTCTAAAGAATAAGCTGGCGAAAGTACAAGGAGTAACTGCACATCACCCTCTGTTAATTGGGGGTGGGTGTCTTTGCATTGCAAGGATGCTTCAAGATGGGGGGTGTGGCCTTGTCCAGTAAGACCGTCCCTCCTCCACCTTCAGACAATGGCACATTGATGCTGTTTATGATCCAGTACTTCAGAGTTTATTTTAGCGTGATGTGTAGCTGCATTGAGACCAAACCCTTCTGTTTTGCAGAAGAGATTCTGTTTGGAAGCATCTTCCACTACATTTAGAACTGTATCATCTCCATCTTCTGTTCAATCAAGTACGACTCTTGGTCACTCTATGGATCATTGCTTTCTATGTCTTCCGATACATTTCACTCTTTCAACTCTGCTATACTCAGTCCAGCAACTTCCTTGATGTTGTCTAGCCAGTGATTTCTTGTGTGTCCTTTTCCTCTTTTGCCACTAACCATTCCAAGCATGACGTCCTTCTCCAGTGTTTCGCTTTGCATAATGCGTCCAAAGTAGGAGAGCTTTTGTTTTGTTATCTTAGTCCCTAATGAGAGTTTCAGTTTGGTCTGTTCCAGAATTGCTTGGTTTGTCACTCTAGCTGTCCACAGAAGATGTAGCAGATGTCTCCAGCAGCACTACTGAAATGCATCTATCCCTCGCTTGTCTGTCTTTATCAGTGTCCAGGTTTCACAGTCATATGTTATTGGGAAAATGATTGCACTGACCATTCTGCCTTTGGTAGAACTATATCCTTACATCTATTTGGGTTTAGTTCTGTAATCAACTTGTGGTGCAAGATTCATAGTGTAGACACAAGCGACTGTGTCAATCTTTCATGGAATAGTTTATGGGAGTCATCTCGGAGTCATCTACCATATCTCCACACGCTTTGCTTGGATTTCCAGCTTCAGCCCCTGGCTCAGTATGTCATCCACATACAGTCCCTCTGTTCACACAGGTTTGGGATGGGTGACTTATGTTGACATTTACGTTGAATGAATATGATTGTTTACTGTGCATTTAATGGCATGATTGATGTGTCCGTCAATGTGACTTATTCAGTTCAATTTGATCCACCACAAGTTTTATTTTTCTGATCTTCACACCACAGTCATACAGTGGGAGGTTTGCAATTGAAAAGGCACTTAGAGTCCGTATTACATGACAGTGGTCAATGTTAGAACACAACCTAGTTTTTCAGTCTCACTGAACCCATATCTGAGACCCAAATAAAGAGAAACATGAATGTGGGGGACGATGAAGGTGGACCAACGAGATGATCCAACTCTGTAGTTAGAGTGGACTGACCGTGCACCAGTGTGCATCAGATCATTTACATAAATTGATACATTTACATAAATGATCCGAGGAAAACATGCCAAAATGAACCTTATATTCAGGCAGCTCCCTTTCTACCGGCAGGAGAGGTTAAAGATTGAGACCAGCTGGTCATGAAAAAGCACAAAGTTTTACTAGTTTTTCTAGTTTTACAGCACAAGCAACCTTCCCAGGAGTTCTGAAGTCCCCTAGGGCAATGAATCATCACCACCTAATGACTGCCAGCTGGGTTTTTTTCATACTTGTGCAAGGCTGCTGTCCTGCACAGGTAGTCCACACTGTAGAGAGTGTTAAACCTGAGAGGATGTCACAGGCTGGCCAAGGTAAGGTGAGCATACTTCACTGTGAAGTGCTTTAAACTGCCCATCCCGACCGCCGCCATCTGGTCTGAAGAAGGGAACGCTCGGATGGGATCCTTCTCAGGTTCATCTGACTCCGAACGCCCGAGCGAGCGAGTGAGCAGTCAGCATGTCTGGGGGAGGTGTGTGTGCTGATTCATCACTGTGTTCCTCCATCAGTCATCATCCACATGCTCACCTCGCCTTTCCCTCAAACTCCTGTCCTGCACTCTGGAAACTTACAAAGCATTGCAGGTAGACTGGTTAGCTTAAAAGGGGCAGATTAATCAAAGTAAATCAGGTAAAACGGCTTCCAGTACCAGCAAATTTATCCAAACAAGGAATCTTCTAATCATTTAGCAGGTGCCAGATCTTTTTTTTACCTGACACTGGCTTAGTTCTCTTACCATAAGGAGGTCCCTAGTTGCCCCAGGACTGTGAATTACTGTAATTCCCATTAACAACGGGCATTATGTAACAATACGTGAAAAGAGTCAGTATTATTGTTCTTAGAGAGCATTTTGTTTTCCTGATGTGTACTAAAGCAACACCCTACTGCAGTTGTATTTAGAAGGGCCAGAACCTGCATCCACGAACCTGATGGGGAGTGACAACGTTACGCACACTGGTGCGTGCGGCTTGCTGGTGAATCAGCGGGTGTTGGGTTTGGGTCTGAGCCATCTGCGAGTGTCCTGCGTGAGCCGCTGTT
>JAODJU010000119.1:20903066-20914332 GCA_026776725.1 Gnathonemus echidnorhynchus | reverse complement strand
ACTGGGCGATAGTCATTTAGGCAGCTAACAGTTTTCTTTGGGACAGGGATAACGGTGGTCCTCTTAAAGCCCCACCCCACAACCTGACCAGGATAAGTGGCTAGAGGATGGATGGATGGAAGGAAGGAAGGAAGGAAGATAAACAGGTTATATTTCAAAAATATATATTAGTCCAAAGGTTGAGTCACATGATACATACCGTCGTTCATCTCTTATGTTTATAAAATATGGTACGGTATGTAAGAATATAGTTTGTTCATCACATCAAGGAGAAAAATGACATTTAATAATACATTATCTTTGTTACAGAGCACAGGATCTCAGACACCCATGGACGATCAACACTTGAGCCATGTCTCACCATTTGTACAACCGAACTCCCACCTGCTTTGTAAAGGATGTAATTTCTATGAACTAAAATAATTATTATGAAATGTTAGCAATTACCAAGATGAGGGTAAACGACTGTTAGATTATGCAAAACAAAACACTTTATCTGCGTGAGAGTGACCCAGTGAGAAGCCCTGTGACCTCGCTAATCATATCAGCGGCTTCCCTTTGAAGGAGAGAGTCTGTGTGGGGAAGGCAGCTCTGGGTAATGCGGAGATATTTCATTATGCATCTAAGCCCATAGCACTGCCACACAGGGAGGAATGACGCCAGTTAGTTACTTTGTTCAAGCTGAGGAGTCTGAAATGTCAACAGAAACTTTTCAGAGAGTGACACGAGTGTGAGTCACTCAGGGAAAACTGCCGGGGATTTAGCCTGCGTTTGTGACGGTTAATTCATTTTGACAGTTAGAAATGTTAAATCCTTCAGGGCTCAGCACACAGTTCCAGCTAAGTAGGTTAAATAAAACAGCATGCGATCAGTTTCAGACTCTGTATGTTCTGTTAATCTGATTTAATACATGCTGCTGTACTTTCAACACTTTTGGTCAAAATGGACAATATGCTGCATTTCTATCCTATATAAAGAGCTAGGCTAGCAATTCACATGAATGTCTGTTGTCTGAATACACAGATCTTTGAGAAATTATTGGTTGTGGAAAGAACTGCATATACATCATTTCTTTTTATTTTTTAAAATTGTTTTGTTGAATATAATAATATAATACATAATATGGCAAAAGACAGCAGCCTTTTTTTACAGGCAATTGATTATGTTGTACAAAATTTTTTTTATAAGTACAAAAAAACGTTTCCAAAGACTGAAATAATCATTACTTCCTGCAATACATTTTTCAACTAATTTCAGCAGTATTAAAAGACCATCAGTCACTGTGTTACTGGCTCAGACGTGTACTAATTATTATGGAGATTAATAGTTGTTTTGCGATAGAGGCTTTTGAGATTTTGTGTTACAAATGAGAAGTTGAGCATCACACCATTCATTTTCTGAAACCAATTGTCCGATTCAAGATTGTGGTGGTCTAGACCCTATGGACAAAAGGGAGGGAAATAACCTAGGATGATATGCTGAGCCATCTTAGGATGCACTCACATATGGGTAATTCAGTAATAATTTCTGCATATTTTTGTACTGGACCCCACAATGACACAGGGGTGAAAGGGGGCAAAAACATCATAGGTTTTGCTGACTCTCTTGTTGCTGTGGTGAACAAACACCAGTATCACAACACCAGTCACCCAATTAGACCTGACCAGACTGGTTAGAAAGTTCAGCGTAGGTCGGCCTTTGTCTCTGGTTGATTAGCCATTTGCCTGTTTGGGGTGCAAAGGGCTCGCCATTCGTCCGTTTCAAATTATGTATTTATTTTAGGTTCTAGCAGTACCTGTATCCAAAGGTGACTTAAAGATATTAGCTCTTCGTGCAGCTGAATGGTTTCAACTTAGTACCCAAAGGTAAAATACCACTGGGACTTTAACCTGTGGTCATACATCAGCTCCAGTGCTGCCTGGAGACCTCAATCTATCAAGATCTACAGCACACTCTGCAACATGTGATATCGCCACTACCAATGACGTCCATGCATCCAGCTCGCCGTTCTGCCTGTGTCATCTTCCATGTATGACCCACTCCTTGCCTTCTGGTTGCCTGGCGATGGGA
Source organism: Gnathonemus echidnorhynchus (assembly GCA_026776725.1). Classification (NCBI taxonomy): domain Eukaryota; kingdom Metazoa; phylum Chordata; class Actinopteri; order Osteoglossiformes; family Mormyridae; genus Gnathonemus; species Gnathonemus echidnorhynchus. The sequence goes on along the minus strand of JAODJU010000119.1, from coordinate 20,912,262 downwards.
GGGAGCGTCAGCACCGGCTTGTCATCTGCCCCCTGCTCCCCTTTTGTGTTTCAAATTTTATTGTATTTGACTCTCCCTGCCGGCCCCTGGAGGATGGGCTCCCCCTTTGAGTCTGGTCCCTCCCAAGGTTTCTTCCTCCTTGGGAGTTTTTCCTTGCCACTGTCGCCTATGGCTTACTCACTGGGGGCTTTGGGTGGGGATGCTGTAAAGCGCTTTGAGACGATGTAATGTTGTGATAATGCGCTATACAAAAATAAATTTGTTGTTGTTGTTGTTGCTTTCGGGGGCAATAGAAATCTGGGGGAAATCTGCAGGAATCAGTAGGATGGTAACATCTAACAAAAGTAGATCAGAGTTGGCCTGAAGTGGGGTTCAGCTCTCCAAACATGGCTCTTTGAAATCTGTAGGGACATCTGGATTTATAGAAAGACAAATGAAAATATTCCTGGTCATTTAGACCACAGTTGATCGACTGAAATGACACATTTTCAGACCAGTTTCCATGTGGCACGACTGGAAACTTTCTCTACCTCAAAAATAAAGCTCGCCTCTGGTGTTAATCGGAATTCAGCATTACCCCTGACTGCAGTTTTGAATGATGTGCTGCCTGGTAATTAGAAGTTAAAAGATTTCCTATGAGAAGCATACTGTACGTCACCAGGACATTCACCATAAAAATCATCATTTACAGTCAGCCTTCCAGAGGGAGATGTTCTGGGAGAACTTCTCTGCATCAGTCACAACATATTACATATATTTGTTCAAATAATAAGCAAAAATGCTGTTCAATGCATACAAATTTGGTTGTAGCTTTTCTGATACATTGACACATTTCTACTTCAGCTAAATTTAGCATCTTGAGCATGTGATGATGAGGTTAATATATAAATGTAATGTTTCAAACACGTGTGTATGTGACCCACAACCAGAGGCTGAGTCAGGTGGCCTTGCCTTCCACAGAGGAAAACTCTCTCCATGAGGAATACAGCAAGCCTGCACATTTTGGGCCAGGGGCTGATTTCAGTGATAAATTCCCACATTCCAGTGGATCCTATGTGGAAAAAGCAACTGAAAGTAAAGCAGCGTTTGCGATGACTCTGTTGGGCTCTAATGCACTACTTGCATGAACACCTTCAAGTTTAGATGGTGCCATCATCTCTGGTCTTACTTGTTTGTATGCAGTTGTGGCCTGAAGTGTTTAACACTTAGAGGGAGAGACAGAGATTATATTTAATTGCTCATTCTGTAATATTGCTGCAGCACTCTCTATGTTCTACCCACGGCAGAGAGCGATTCAGAATGTAATGAACAGAGTGCAAATTAAGCCAGTAACACATGCACTGAGAAATCCAGTGGCCATACTTTGTGATGTACACTGCTGCTCTGACGCAGAATCCAACACTGATATCAAACTGCATTAACAAAGGAATTTCAAAAAGGATTTTAAATTATCGCACAGCTGTGTTTTCACCCACGACTGTTAAAACTGTAATGATTTTAGCTTAATCCTTTGTACTGTAGGCAACACACGCTGATCTTGATGGGACAATCTCTCATAGAGACCAATTCATAACCTGCAGTAGATAACTTAGGGTTTTCCAATCTGGTTCTTGGGGACGCAGAGTCGGTCCATGTTCTTGCTCCCCCAGGCTCCCTGCCAGACAGTCATATTGCTTCTGTCATTTGCTCTCTCCTACGACTTTAATACACGTCTCTTCTGCTGCCTGAAGGGCAAGCCTTCAAAAATTACCTTTTTTGGGATTCTTTAGAAATGATATGAACAGAGAGTAAAAGTCCAGACCGGGATTTTGTTTCAACCAACTAGTTGAGTACTTTGTGACTAAGACTCTTTATGCTCAACTGGTTGGTTGAAACAAAACCCCGGTCTGGACTTTTATTCTCTAGACCCGAATTACCCAACCGTGGATATGAAATACTGTTTTTAATCTATAGTGGAGATTTGTGAGAATACGTTCGGTACTTTCAGCCAAACGATCTGTAAGGCTGATCTGCCCTCCCTGCAGGACATGTACCTCAGAGAAGGCAGGAGCAGAGCAGCCAAAATCTGCAGGGACACAACTCACCCGAACAACTACCTCTTTGCCAGGCTGAGGTCTGCAAATCACTGTGAGAAGTGAGAGGCTCAGGAGCAGCTTCTACTCTCAAGTCGTTAGACAGATTAATATGCTTCTAATTGCTATTGCTTCCTTATCTATGCACTTCACACTTTATTTGATCTGTTTTGCGCATCTCTGGTCTATTTATTTTTTACAGCATAACTTCACTTTTATGACTATTTATTACATTATTACATTTAATGTCTTTATGATTTTTTGCTTTCACTGTCATGGTAGAATTGGCCACCTTACATTTCACCGTACGTTATGGTCTGACTGTATATCTTGCATGTGACTAATGAAACCCTTGAATCCTTGAAAATAAATATTTGAATACCAAAGTTCACGTTCCACAGAACTTATTGACGCTAATGAGTCTGGTCACACATCTCTGCTGGCTGTCCTTTTGTTTCAAATAACCAGTAAAATTGACATAGCAGCCCTAACAATGACGTCACCAAACCCGCTGGGCAGTTTTCCTCTCATGCTGGCTCCTCACAAACACTGCGGCTGTTTACGGCTAAAATCTGCACCCACACAGACACTCTCTCTCAGTCAAACATAAACAGCAGCCTGATTTTTGCGTTTCAGAATTTGCTCGCACAAGTTTTATGGTTAGTTATAGATTTACTCATTTTCTGTTAATTTCTGTGATTTAACACTTCAGTTAACAATGTGGCAGGTAAAAAATCAGAACACTGAAGTACTCTAACATGGAATAATTTAGTGACTGTGTCAAAGTGATCATTCTCCAAAAATGACGAAGAAAGAAAATTAAGCATGACAAAGCTCTCCAAAATACAGAACGTAGTTTCAGTACCTGATCACAGCATCAATAATGTAAGGACGACCATTAATGTAATAACTGCTAGTAACATAATCATATTTTCCATTCTAAATGGAATAAAAATCAATAATATAATAACCAACCAATAATGTATTAACTTAATACATTATGGGCAAAAATTATTACATTATTGGTTCAAAAAAAGTACTACATTATTTGCCAGTTAGTTCATTATGGAATTTTATTACATTGACAGAAAAATTATTACGTTATTAGCAGTTATCACATTGATGGTAATTACTACAATGTTGGCTGCTACACTGATTATTTCTTAAAATAATCAGTGTGCATTGCATGTAAAATTAGACTGCAGCGGGGATAAAAAGAATCACGGTTTGAAGAATGTTGTGAATATACTGTAGCTAAAATCAGGCCGCATAAAGCCACAAAGCGATGACACCGAGACTCACCGCCATTCTGTTTATTGGTGCTACCACCGGTGCTTTTACACAGTAGTACACAGCATTTTATAAAATGTTATTAAACTCTGCTGTTCTTAGTACTGCAGGATACCTCACTACTGCTCTAATCCACATCCTTTGTGCAATATTACTGTAAACAAACAAATTCTTACAGACACATTTTATAATACTGCTATTCCAGCTTCAATCATTTTGCATGCTTTCTTAAATTAGATAATTTACCCCAAACCCCATCATTTCCTACTCTTGGTTAAGAGTTAATTAGTTCGACCCAGGATTTGCATAGACCAGTGGTTATGAACTCTGGTTAAGTGAGAGCAGCCTTTCATCTTTAAACCTCTAACAGCCTTTGTACTGAGAGCGAGGGGAGACCGTCCTTTAAGCAGTTCAGCTGAGGGCTTGGTTAGAGTGCTGTGAACCTGTGCACTCCTGCCTACCATGAACAGGGTTCAGATTCACATGCGACACTATTCACACCACCTGTGCACACTTTGCTTTGGTCTATAAGGGACCTCTGAATTTCCTGAATGCAGTTCACTACCAATACACCAAAACTGAATCATCCTGGTCTCTTTAGATGCTTAAAATTTCCAGTGATGGATTATCAGTAAGCCTGGGATTGGATGACACTTTGTTGAGTGCAATGAGAGGAACCCAAAATGGAAATACATGACATTTTCTGCTGGGTTTCCCCAGGTAGCCAAGGCCACTACAAGCCACCCACAGGCTCTGTTCCTTTCAGGACGTCATAGAGCTCCTTGGGCAGGATAACGTAGCTCTCTCTCATTATGGGCTCCCTGCTGGCATCCTGCGACTCCTTCATGGCTTTCATCTTCTCCAGCTGCCTCTCCTGGCGGCGACACTTCTGCTGGACAGTCTTCAGCTTCTTGCGTAGCTTGTCCAGCTGCTCCTCTAACTGCTCCACTCGTTTCTTCTGCTGCATGGTGTCCTCTACAGTGTAGTTGTGGTCGCAGGGGATTGACGTGTTTGGGAGCAGCGCTGGGTTCACCACCACCTGCAGCTGGGCCTGGGACTGCTCAGCCTCTGGGATGGGAAGCACCAGGGGAAAGGACACCTGTGGGACGTCTCGACCATCCAGAGCTTCTTCCTACCAGATAAAATTGGGGTTCATGTAACTTCGCTATGAGCAATTTGCCGTAAAGTCCGGTGCTTCCATATTTCTAGACATTGTTTATTTGCTACATGACAGCCAATTTTGTAAAGGTGTAGATTCGATTTGTGGGGTTGCTGGCACAAAGTGCAAGATCCTTTACCTTTTTCTGTGTCCTGCCGAAGCAGAAGAGTGATGGAACTGCATTCTCTTTCAGAACCCGGTTGTTACACTCCTGTTTGAAGCAGTCTTTTGTAAAATGCTGTGAGCAGATGTTGCTGTACTTTGTCGGCTTGAAGTTGTTCCTTCTCATTGCTGCCACCCATTTTCCACATATATCTGGACGTGCAAGTGGGAATCTATGGTGCGGAAGACTGACCATTACTTACGAGAAAACAAAATACTTACACACCCCCTGTTGGCCGGAGGCCAGCATGCAGTCAATTATCTTTTTTATTATTAAATTATTATACCATATTTAACAGGAAAAACATCATGGAGTGTGTAAAGTACAAGTATTATTATTTCAGGTGATAACATTAACAAGGAAAACAGAAAGGGTTACGTGAATATTCTATGTGGACGCAGTAATTTTGGCCAGCTACCCACTTCCACTCGGGACCACTCTGAACTGTCCATAATCCAAAGGTCCTCTTTACCTTTCATTCATTCCAGCTGTGCCTCTTTCTGTTCTAAATCACTATTGCAGTTTAGGGCAGAGATGCCAAACTCGGACCCGGAAGGCTGGAGGCGTACTCTCTCACCTTATCGCATTTCACTGCATGTAACGTCATATACTTTGTAATGTAATTCAAATGTGACCTAATTTCAGTGCATGTCACCTCACTTCGCCTTGTGTCACATCATGTCCCTTCGTGTAAATCTAATGTCACCTCACCCAGCCTCATGTAAGCCCCTGTCACCTCACGTCACCCAGCCCAGGGTTTCGCACTCTGCACACATGCTGGCGGCTCCATGGCTCCACGTCGTATGCTTTGCCTTCCTTTCGAAAATGCACGGCGGAACGTCCGGCTGCAGTTCAACTTACTTGTGAAAAGAAATATTTTTGTCCTTATGGTATCTGTTTTTACAGCCATACGCCGAACAAGACTGTACCATGGCTGCAGTAATAACTAAATTATGAACATTCAAATTCGTCCCGTTTATTATGTATTTCTGTTTTTTTTCACGGGGGGATTCTTATCCAGCTTCCAAGATGGCTGCTGCGGCTTCGTTTTTGGTCACATGATAAGCACTTATAATTTCTATTGGTCAACATCAAGGAAGAACCTCCTTATTCCGCTTACGCAAAAACTTTTCTGGGCAAAAAAGTCTACACAAGTAGACTAGAAGGGCGCCTACTAAGGAGGGAGGTAGTATAGAAAACATAGAGGAACTAGAGTTGTAACCGCGTAACCGCAGACATCCAGGCATGTGGTCGTGAGAGAGTCACATGACTACACCCCGTAACATTAAAAGGATGGATGAAACTCTCGATGTCTTTAATGTAATCATATTGAGAAAGGAGAATGTGAGACTTCAATATACTTTTACACATTATATGTGAAAATCTGTTGCACATATTTATAAAGAAGTACGAATGAGACTGTACAGGAATGAATACTTTAAGTTTAATATAATACGCAGAGAAATGCAAATAATCTGGTTCTGTCTGCTACATAACTTATGCGGAAGTAAGAAATGGATGATCATTGTGTAGGTTGGATTTTAGGATTGCAGTGGATGGTCCCTCCAAAGTGCAAAGCGTCTCAGACAGTGTGTTGCAAGGATATTCCTGTACCAGTGATTCTACTGAACCGGTGATGCAACCACGTCCTCCTTGAAAAGGAATATATTTATTTCTATATACCCCCATGCTAATCGGAATATTTAGGAATTAACATATCAACTAATACACCTCCGTGTGATATTTAGGTGTCTAAACTCATTCATGTCGAATAGGAACAAATAAATCTTGATAGCCAATAATGAGTGAAATAATACATTTTGGAAATACATTGTCAAGAGTGCCAATACTGTTTCCCTCTTGTGTCTTAATTGCCAATTACTCTGCTCAGAATTCCCTTATGTGTTGCATCCATTGACGTTCGTGTGATTTTCAATTCGAGACAAGCCTGCACAGCTCATTTAAGAGTTTTATTACATTTTAAATATAGTCTATATGATTTGCAAAATACCCCTTTTATGCAGATAATCGTAAGCGTATAGTGGGATAATATAAATTTTAGGTAAGATCTCTTGCGTGTGCGTGAGAGTCGGTAAGAGTGTCACGCCGGATCCGTGAGAGTTGGAAATGCTGGGTATCTGTGTTTTCCTCTTTATATGCTATTTATATTATCTGCTGCATTGCTCTATTTACTGTCTTAGTCTGCCCCTTTGCCGTGCCCCTCGTCAGGCTCGTAGTTTCACTCCTTGTGTCTATTCTGTGCCATGTTCATTAAATCCGATATACTCGCACCTGCGTCCCTGCCTCCCTTCACCCATGCCTGACAGTTTGTGACATATCCATTAATCTTCTAATTGCTAGGGTTCTTCTGCCTTATTATCCTCACCAGGGTCAAGCTTGGAGCCTGCCCCATGCAGGCAGCATATAGGACGCAAGGTTGGGGTTCACCCTGGATGGGATATGCTTCGCCGGACAGACACATACATACTTCCAGCAATTTAAAGACATCCATTAGCCAAACGGTCTCTTTTGTAATTATATAAACTATTCATTCATAATACATAACTCATTCATCATTAGGAATGGATTAATGTGCTGGAAAGCATGTATGTAAATATGTGCAAATGTTTCGTGAACAATTATCTGACGTGACAGAGTTGTTAAACCTAGTTATACATTTATATTCACCCTGAGTGTGATTTGTAAGATGTTGGATTGTGTAATAGCGTAAATACTAGGCATACACACGCATTCCATCTGCACGGCTAACAAAATACGCCTTATATTATGCAGCTATGTAGTTTCAACTTCTCCCTCTCAGAGTAATGAGAAATTGAATGTGCTGAGTGAAAGATATCTGTATTTTTCTTCGTTCGGTATTTTGTGCCAGCCTTAAATTTAACCCAGTAAAGTAAATAGTTAAAATTATTGATTAAATTAATGATTAAATATTCGTTCAAAGGAGAATTGTCATACGTGCGTGTTTGTAAAATTAGTTTTACGGCTCTAAAATGAAGATCCGGTTGATTTCCCGTACGATGTCTGGTCATTTTAATAGGTGCTCTCTCTTTTAGTAGGTGTCTCAGAGCGGAATTCCCAGCAATTCCGCGATCAGGATTGGCGCTAAATGAACTTTCACTTTCGCAATGACCCAGGTTCATTCCATGTTTTACTGGAAGTCCTGCTCTTTACAGAAAGCACCAAAACTCACTGTGGGTGTAATTACACTGTTTATGCGTCAGTGGTAACCTTCCCTTCTGCAATACAGTTAGCCACAGGTCGTATTCGTTTCGTTTTCTCTGTCCTTGCGTGTTTATTCAGTTGATTCCGGGTGTAGATGAAATAATTAAGGCCGGCAATTATTACACATTTCCAACCTCAGTTTCTCCCGGGTTTAACTAGATCTGAATGTTTTATTGTTCGCTCCTGGTTGCGTACGTAGTACTTAGTCTGAAAGTTCTGATGAATTTTTAATATTAATAGATATTATTAAACGTAACTCCTGTTCCAAATAATTTTTACATAATCTTCTAGAGTACAGTGATGAACAAGGAATACAAAACTAAAATGGATTCTAAACAATATTCCCCGTCATCTATGATGACTCCTTTGTAAGGAAGATTTCGAAAGGTCGGGGAGTTCAGCATTGATCTTTAACTACCATTGGTCATATGAGGTCATCACACCACTGGGGACGAAAATGCCGACGGTCTGGAGGAAATTCCTCAAAGTAACTTTTTAACAAGGTTGAATGCCAAATGATTGCCATTCAGTCACAAATTACAGTAAAGCAAGAAGTGGTATAGGGGAAACCCGTTTCTCAGAGGAGAAAAGACAAAAAGTCTGTGTCTCTGTGTACAGGTCCATGGTCAGTGACCAGGGCATGGCCAACAATGAACAATCGCCTTTCCAGTTTCATCCTGATTTGTTGATTGTTGGGCCGCTTGTAGTCACCATTTCACTTGAATTCCAGGAGCATGCACATTCTAGCTGAAAAGCCAGGACAAATTCGAACCCCCAACCCAGTAGCTGTGAAGCCCTGTGCATTTGTAACATTAACACACAGCAGAATCTGTTTTTACCATCAAAGTTAGCACCACAGGGACCAAGTCCTCTCTGAAATTGTTTCCCTACAGCCTACCTTAGCTGTTCGAAAGCTTGTAATTCATAAATAGAAAATGAAATACACCTGGAAATTCTTCACTGTAGTTACGGCTAAGCAGCATTATTTACATTGTGTTAAAATATATTTAAATAGTACTTATAACAGGTAAACAGACACTGGAGAGAATCCCATCCATTCATCCATCTTCCATAACCGCTTATCCAGTACAAGGTTACAGGGTGAAAACGGTATCTATCTTTTGTAGGAGGATTAAGGTTTAATACGAAAATATGACCATACTTCCAGGGTTGGGGGTATGTGTTGGTGTCTGTACGTGTGTGTGTGTGTGTGTGTGTGTGTGTGTGTGTGTGTGTGTGTGTGTGTGTGTGTGTGTGTGTGTGTGTGTG
>JAODJU010000119.1:20881060-20902966 GCA_026776725.1 Gnathonemus echidnorhynchus | reverse complement strand
GTGTGTGTGTGTGTGTGTGTGTGTGTGTGTGTGTGTGTGTGTGTGTGTGTGTGTGTGTGTGTGTGTGTGAGAGAGAGCTCTGAGGTATTTCCCTACCTAGTGTGTGTGATGCCCCCCCCCACTGATCCTGTACATGATAAACAGCAGGAGGGATGGATGGATGGATGGATGGAAATGTAGCCTCAATGGTCACATTTTTTATAATATCACACAATCATGAATTTACAAATGTAAATTACAGATAAACTCAAACAATATAAATGAAAACATCAGCCCCTTTGACCATTAACAGGAACAATAATAAAATGCTTCTTGTATTTCATAGATCAATATACTGTTGCAACGGATGCAGATAAACACGAGGGCACAATACTCTCATGCTTTGTTTGACTTATTATTTTTTGTAAAAAACAAAACAAACATAGTGCAATGCTTTAAACAAATATTGAAAAATACATTAAATATGTATTTTGCACAGACAACACAAACATGAAGTTTTGCTTAAACTGCTATAAAATATAATTTTGAATAAAAACCCTCACAATTATAAGTAACCACCTGGGCCCAGTTTCTTAAAACCATCTTAATGCTACGTCGTTCGTAAGTTCTATCTTTTAACATAGAACTCAGAAATGACGTTAAGAAGGTTCCGGGAAACCCGGCCCTAGCTATTTGAGTTGCACCCGTCTGTCTAGCACTAAAAACTGTTATATTAAACTATACTCTTGCATAAAGTGTGGCTTGAGTAAGCACAGCTTGAAAAGACTGCCTTTAGAGTCATTAGGAACCATTGGGGCAAAATGTATCTCGTTCAAAATTAATACCTTATGCAGTTCAAGAAAAAAATATATATTAATATATAAGTTAAAGATTTACTGAAACTATTGAATATCATATTAAGTTTGTCTGTATTTTCCTAGAAAAAAATCAGTGCATTTCTAATCGATCTGATAAATGTATATGTACTTTTGCACTGTACATATACATACATGATTCATCATTAAGAGATGTTATTTAAATTAGACACTGATATGTAGTAAATATATAAGCCTGATATAATCAGACACACACATGCATAATCTGCTCCAAAGAGATAGCAAACAAATAGAACATTTCAGAAAGCGATGTGACTCAGTCCAGCAAGTGGGTTGCATTTCCCATTTCACAAGATGTCTGCTGACTGTGACTTCACTGGAGTTCAGTGGAATTCATAGTGAGACGCTTTTGGGAAACGGCCCCCCTGTGCCCTTAGTCACATCACTCAGCTAAGGTCGTTTACTCTGTAAATCTAGCAACTCTTTACTTAAATTTAAAACAAGTCACACTTGAAGACTGCAGCACATTTGGGACACTAAATGTTCATAATACATTGGACCTACAACACCAATTGTCACAAAGTCAGGTGCTAAAAGTCTGTGCAGTTTAATAAATCTGTTTTAATATTCAAGTAAAGCCTTGAAGTATACATACTGATAACTTATCAAGACTTATTAAACCTTCACCATTTTCCTCTAATTTTCCTCCTTCTTCTGACTACTCAAGATCAGACAAGTACTGACAGAAGTAAAATTCCCAGGAAGCCAAGCAGTTTTCCAGTACGTTCCGTTCTGGGGCGTTGTTAGTGTCCAGAGTGCAGAGATTCCTTTTGCCTGGAATCTTTGTGTCTTTCTGCCCATGTTCCAGTGTCAGTTTCACTTTTAAAATTTGCAGTGGATGTTTTCCCTTTTGTTACTGTCTGTGGTGGAGAGACAGTATCTGCCCAAAGCACCTAAAAAATAAGACCGTGAATGTGTGACACACTCCACTCCTCAGGCATGTGCCAGGCAAGGCAGGCCAGGCAAGGCAGGCCTCTTCCCAGACACTCAGAATCATTAGTTATGTAGTAAATTCACCATGCTGTTATTCAAAGGGCTCAGGTCCCTCCTCGCTTAGCCACCACGATCTGGCATCCACTGTTGACGTGACTCGTGACTTTCTCTTTCAGCTGTGCCACCTGGTCCCTCAGAACACTGGCGGCGGACGCCAGGTCAAAGTTCTGGGTCTTAAGTGCCTTCACTCTCTCTTCAAGGCGCGAGATCCTTTCCAGTTTGCGCTTCCGGCACTTAGAGGCAGCTATGCGATTGCGGATCCTCTTTCTCTCTGCCTTGATCCGCTCCTGGGACTCCATATCTATGGGCGAAAGTGATTTTGGAGAGCTGGTAGATTCCGCCGGTGGGTGGGGCATCTCAGGAACTATTTGCACTGCATCCAGGCCCCGTCTCTGGGAGTGGGACCCTTGGCCTTGTCCACTGTGACCTGAGCAGTGACTGGCAGTTGCGAACGGCAGCTGGCTACCAAGATACGATGCAGAACCTGTGATCTGGGTGGGACTGTAGCTGTTCATATTAGTGTATGTCAGCAATTCACCAGTGGACATTATGTTTCTGTGGTAGGAACCCTGAAGGGCAGAGGATGGAGAAATGGACGCCCCAACAAGCTGATTCTGCTTATTTAGATCAGCCAAAGCCCGGTCAAATCCATCTGTAAAGCCATCTTGTTCATTGGTGACTTGGTTCCTGTAGAGAAAGGTGTTTCCTGCACAGTTGGGGCCTGGATTGGCTGTAATCAGCCCTTGGTTGGACTGGATCATCAGCTGCTCTAAATCTGGGGACTGCAATTTCAGGAGGTTCATGTCAGAAGCAGCCATTATCGAGCTGCTTGTGTTATTAATTCCTGTGCTGTTAGCATTGAGGTTACTGCTGTTTGCTGGCAGACCCTGCATGAGTTTCAGTTCAGACGTGCTTACTAGCATATCAGGAAAATTCTGAGCAATCATATTCTTTTTTCCCATCATCTTCTGGCTTTGGTACCCTTCAAAATCTGACACCTGTCCAAAATTTGGGATGCTTGGATTGTCATCATGGTAAAAAGCAGTTTCCATCTTATTTGTCATTGGCAGTGTAATCTCCCTTACAAGACTGACATATATATATATCAGAGGTTTGTCATTACAAAGGCATTTTAGGGATCCAGACGATGAGATTCCAGGAGAGTTCAGTATATTACCCTGTGGACAAACACACATACACGTATATATCGCTGAGCAAAATAGAAACATTATAAACAGGTAAAATGACGCCCTTTTGAAATGAGTCGCAAATTTCAAAGACAGTCCGCTTTATTAAGAAACAAGTTTCAAAAGGACTCCAGAGTCGCCTTTATTGTAATATTTACTCACACGCCTCCGTTTTACGCTAACAATGAGTCACAATTCCAGTTTTTCATTACCAATTTGCTGAGTTATAAGCCTACGGTAATAACAGCGTACTTTCTAAAGAAAAAACAGGACCAGTGTTAACACGCACGATTTGTTAACACAGCTATCAGTTAAACACAGCTAGTTAAAAATTATACTCCGTGAAAATGTTAGTAATCCACGTGTTAGCGATTGCTATGATTACTGCTTTATGTGTCACTGTCCTGCTACATTTTAACGATACGTATAAAACAAAACATACACACTTGACAAATACTTACATTAAACTCCGATGGCACGCAGGCAGTTTTCTGCTGAAGCAGATGGTTACTCGGTCTTCACTTCTTGGTCTTCAGGATGTTCTTCACGTGAAAGGTCCTGTAATTCCCTGACTACACAGCCGCGTTAGGGCTTCTAATAATACCCATCCTTTTTAAGACTAATTTCCCGAATATTCTCCTAATCCAAATCACACGAATATAAGTTTACCGAAGGGATCCGAAGTCTAAAGGGACGCTGAAACGGTCGAATTGGCGATCTTTTCACTGTTTCGGGTGGGTAAAGCAGAGCCGTCCGCTCCCCTGCTTCGCCGCGCTGCTGTCTGCTGCTGCCGGGGCTGCGGGGCTTTCTGCTGCTCCGCTTACTAATAACACCCGCCCCTTTACTTCCCCTGGTTCCTCTACCGGCGGTCACACATCTGCTGACACTTCGCGGCGAAACCTGCCTTAAGACGTCTCCTTCCAGCGGCCACACACCTTCCAGCGCCTATTATGCTGACACCTGTTATTGTAAAGAGTCCGTTTCCAGGACGGGCTGACACACGGCGCCGTTTAGCTGGGGACACAGTGCCATCATGCGATGTCATGAGTCGCCGAGGCGTATCTAGAAACTTACTAAACGGACTCACTTTTACTCTGTCTTCTGTGCGATTTACGCAGTAAAAGATCACCGTGATCCTGCCGGCAATATATCCCAGGAAGGACATAGAAAAATATAAAACAATAACTTAAACGTATTGGAAACATGCAAAACATAAACGAAAAAAAAAAATCGTTTTTCGCACTATTTAGTTTGATCTAGTTTACCAAAATGTAATCATTGCGATTTGTACTTTAACTGATTTCGATTTACGTGAATTTTCTTTTTAAATAGGAAACGGCTGTCATATTTCCGACATGCCAACACGCTCAGCACAGACTGTTTGTAACCTTAGGTCATAGTGATGTTTTCAGCAATATTCTGCTTGAAGTACTTACCGTTGAAGGGGAATAGCTAGTAATTATGGGCCCCCTGACAAAATGTCCTTCTCGGTGGATATCGCCAGCCGGGCCCCTGAACTATTTCCGGGCCCCTATAATGTTCTGGCCCCTGTGACTCTGCCAGGGTATCCATGCTCCTCCGACTGCCCTGAGTCCGAACTGACAACTCAAAAAGAGATAAGAATGGGGGGTCAATGCTATTCGCCATGTCTGTGGCATGTTGTTTTAGTCTCTTGTCGACTGAATTATCCATAAAAACTTCATCAGATTCATTCTCGAATAACACACTGGTTCATTTGCTAAGGGATTATTAATCGGGTAATACATTGGAAATATAATAGGTTATATAACAAATGAAGTAAGGAGCCAGTCAGATTGTGAAGACCCAGGCCAGTGGTCATCGACAGTGGTGCAGGATTTAAAGAGGAGACCTCTGGTTTATGGGGAATAGATATGGGGAAATGGAAATTGGCCTGGGACAGAGGCAGCAGACTATAATTAGCAGTAATGCTAGAGGCAGTACCACGACATGTGGGATAACAAATACCTTCCACTGCAGCCTGTCAGTGCAAACGGCACCTCAGCGAACCCGGAGCAAATCAAGACTTGTGTATAGGTGTAAAATATTTGATTTTCATACAGTGGCTTTAATTTTTATGACTTAAGTTATAGCATAGTTTAGTGTATAGTATCTACTAAATGCGCACGTGGGCAGCAGTGCAATACGGTATGTGAGATTAAGATTCAATTAATAGAAAAAAAACCTAGAAAATACATTATAAAGATGTTTGTAACCCAGTCCATAGCGCAGGGTTCCAGCTTTCAGCAGCACAGTCAGTGGTGAGGACTTGGGTTAGCGAAAGTCTGCTTGTGCATTCTGTGAACGGAATAAAGACCCGCTGTGACACAGCATTTCAAAAAGTCACGTTTTGTGATCTACAAAATACAAACACAAAAACACAAGATAGAAAATTATTTGCACGCTACAGAGTTGTATAGCTGTTACTAATGAAACAAGATAAAAGCTGCCTTAGATTCGCAGAACAGCCTGCCAGCGTTATTTAGTGGTCTGGTATGCATTAGGAAAGCAAGCACACGAGCGCGGGCATATTGTTATGCGCTACATTGGCCTGTAGAGGGAGCCATTGCTACAACTTCTGGAGAGGCTGCTTTTGAAGTTGGTTGGATCAGGGGTGATGAAATGTTTTATTTGCCATTTGCACAAGCAAGTACAGGTACATTGGAATGCTTTAAAATATACATTCTTAAAGAGTTGAGAGTGAAGCTCCAGTTCAGGGCGCTGTGTCAGCCATTTTGATGATGCGTCTGGAGCATTTTTCAAGGGGTCAAGGGCCCTTCTCAAGGGCCCAACTAAGATGTGACTGTTTTGCTGAGGATGAGATTTGAACCCACGACCTTCAGAGGGATACCTAGCTGTGCCAAATTCCTCCCTACACAGTGTCTTTGGACACACCATCATGGTTAAAACTGACAAGGTAAATCACTAAATGATTCAAATCACTAAATGATTCAATAAAACCGACTACTCAAGAATTTTATGCATATTTGTGGTATTTTTATTTAAGGCAACTATCTAAATTTCTATTTTTATATATATTTGGGATACTGGTGAAGTGGTCACAATATATCTAGAAAATAATTGCAAGAAAGAGCTTATTCATAAAGTTGAAATGGAAAGATAAATCACCTGAAAGCTTTCACAGAAACACATAACCCTAATTACAAGATCCTGCAAGGCTTACACTAACACCTAAGGGTTCTAATTATCTGACTGCTCCATAATCTGATAAAATAGATTTTGTGCTCAAATCTCTAATCGTCTTACTGTCCTGAAGGTGACCCTAATTACTATCTCACTACTAAAACATCGACTCGTTTAATTATTAGTTTTGCCTTTTTCTCTTTTCAGGTGTTTATATTATTATTATTATTATTATTATTATTATTATTAGATTAATTCTTACCAGTGCTTTATGCTGCTATCATGACAGCAAAACTGCAAATTACATTCTCCTTTGTAAAACTATTCCCTTGAATTATGTAAATGCTCTAAAAATGTTACTTTCTTTTTTTCAGATGATATGATGTACAATTTAGTACTAGGCTTCTAAATGATGAGATGCATTTAATGGATTACTGTATTGGACTTCATCTGGTATTAAGAGACAGTAGGTTAAAAAACAACAAGCCAGTCTTAATCCGCCATGGTGAATTTCATCACCGTACAGAAATCTTGCTGCGGATTTCTCTAACGGGACCCCCCTTCTTAATGCACTGTGCTTAGATCAGAGCAGCAGAGCAGACAGCCAACACCACTGCCGCCCACAGGAATCCACTCCTTTCCTTAGAAAAACACGACAGGGCTGAGTGACAGTGAAGGTTTCCTGGACACGGCGTTTTCACCATGACCGAGAAGACCAGCCCACCTGTGCACGTGCAGATCCTGTCATTGGTAGCTATGGTGTGCTTTGGGCTCTATTGTATCGCTAAGGGAGCCTCTTTTGGCTTTTTCAGCTGGTGGTTGATCCTCGGCGGCTCCTGTATAGTGGCGGCTGCCTTTGCCTCCTTCCGCGTGTATGAGGTGTGCAGAGACACGTCTCTGAGGGAGCCCTCTGTGGGACTGGAGAACCAGCCAAGGTGAAGGACATCATAGAGGCTTCCAACCTGCTCGTGGGGGCTTCTTATGCATTTGGCGGGAAGCCACTTTCAAAATGAGACATTCCAAATGACAATTCAGTCATCTCATCTGGGTTTAGAAATAATTTGTAGGATATATTTAGCATGATAAAATTCTGGTAAAAGAATCTAATTGTACCTTTTTCAGTGACTAGTGTGAGTATTTGTGTACATTGTTTAAAAAAAAAAAACAGTATACTGAATTATTGTTTCTTTGTCCAAATACCCTAAATGTTAAATGTATCAGCTTTTGAACTGAAAACAGAGCAGGATGACATAATCCAACTTACTTTTGTAACCTACTGTGTCAATTTTAATTTATGTTTGAATCTATATAGCTGATTTAATGATGACCATTATCTTGTGGCTGTAATTGATACTCAGAGTTGTTACAAAATACATGAGATTTCCCCCATCACCCCCCGCCTTTTGAATAACTATATTCTTGCCTATCTATCTGAAGTTGGTGGCATCAAAAGTCTTGTGTCACTTTCTCGTCGTCAGTTTTAGCGTCATGGTGAAGCAGAGGCACTGAGTCAGCTCACTGTGGCACCTGACAAGCTACCCGCCGCAGATCACGTTCAATCGTCTTTATATCCTGTGAAAAATGAAAGATCGATCTGTCGGCCAAATTTAATAATACCTTGTGCGTCACTGCAGAAAATGGCTGATCATAGTTGTGTCTTTAACTAACTTTGCTCTTTGCTAATTTTGAATATTGATAACGTTTAAATATCGGGCAGCAATTTCAGTTTGCTAACCGACATATCGCACATCTCTATGTAATGTTTGTTCCACCTTCATAAGGACAATGTGTGATGTAAAACAATGATACTGAAAGAAATATATTACTCAACTGTGAGTGAAAATCACAATCTTGATTCAAAAGTGAAAAAAAAATGTGATTCATATTTTACCCAGAATCGTGAGGCCCTACTCCTCATTTTAGGTTTCTGTTTCAGACATAATGAAAAAAAGCCAATTGCATAGAAATTCTAAAAGCCAGGAGTATGCACAGTGCGTACAGGTGCACAGCTGAAGGCGTCCTTGATAAAGGCCTTTGATGGTAATATACACCCACCACAGGTCACAAGGCTGCTGGACCACACTACAGATTATGTTGATAAAACAACGATAACTCCTACAGAAATGAAACTGGAGGGGATCGTTTTGAAAGAACCACATTTACACAGCACACATGATAAAGATTTTATTTACACCAAGGTGATGCTGGTGACTGTCAATTCCATCACTGAGAACTAGCATTTCACCCTCAGGAACATGCCATAAAACAAACATGAGCACCACATATAAAGTCAGGGAATAAAGCTTGATTGTGTCTTCCATGTTAGTCCATCAATTGAAATACACAACGTGTGTAAAACAGTAGTTTATGAATTCCCAAATAGGGATTTACTAAAACTGTGTACAGCATGTTATGTCTATGCATATTTTGCTGAAATAGGGTACAGTGCATTACACGTCTTAGGGATATTTTACTAAAACTGCATACAGCATGTTACACGTCTTATGTATTTTATTTTATTTTATTTTATTTTTTACTAAAAACGCGTACAGCGTGTTACACATCTTATGGACATTTTAAAGAACAAACCGAAAGTATCATCCTGCTTCTTCTGCAGAACAATCAATCCCGGCGTAGGTGAACTTCTCATACAAGGTTGTGTTCACATAGGTCTGAAAACAGGATGCATAGCTTTCTTACTGGACATGTGAAATCGGTAGAGCTGCTCAAATGCATTATTATATACATAATTGGAGGAGGGGGCAGCAGTTGTCTCTGGGTATCTGTGGAGACTTACCTTTCTCTCTTCAAGCATCCTGCTCAGAGACACCAGAATCTGGGCAAAGGAGGGCCTCTCGTAAGGTTTCTCTCTCCAGCACTGCCTCATTAGGTCATATCTGAGCCAGAAGATGGGGGTTTCACTCTTATTAAACAGTATCACACTCACCTCATAAATCAGCATCTACTCAATGCTTCGCAGAAGCCTGCACGCCTTTACCAGGCCCATAGCTGTTGGTTTGGTCTCCCGCTGTAGTGAAGTGTCCAGGGGATTCAAACCCGTGAGTTTAATACATGGCTACAGGCCTGGCCTTCACTGTAAAACGTTATGAACATTATTTGAAGTGCTTTTCTTGAATCTCTGTGCAGTGACGCCTTATCCAGTGCATGTGACGGTGGCCTTACACTTCGTCATCGCAGTTGAGGGGTTTCTCCAGCCTGTAACCTTGGGGGAGCTTCTCGTAGAGCTCGGCGCAGCTCATCCCACAGTACGGCGTACCCCCTGGTGTGGCGGCAAGCAGTCTGAGAACCCCCACCCACATCACAACACATCAGCGAACGGTGCGTAAGCAAAGCCGTTACAGACCTAAGCTGACAACCTCCCAGAGGAACACGCCATAGGACCACCTGTGGGTGAAAGAAAGAGAGACCGCCGTGAGCTGAGTCCGGCTGCCCCGGGGGGGGGGGTGGCGGCCGGCTGCACATGCTCACACGTCGCTGTTTGTGGTGTAGACGCTGTAGTTTAAGGACTCGATTGCCATCCACCTCACAGGTAGGCGCCCCTGTGAGAAACGGCCAACAGGAATGAGGAAAACCAGTCCAAAGCGCTGGAAACCATGAACGTGCAGACCCAGCAGTAGGCCGGAGAATCTAACCCCATCTCCCGAGGCTGGTTTGGCCGTGAAACAAGAATGTGAATCTGCAATGCTGGACATACCATGGTCTTCTTCACATACACCTCCTGACCTCTGGAGAGTCCAAAGTCTGCTATCTTCGCCACAAAATTTTCCCCCATTAGGATGTTTCTGGCTGCGAGATCTCTGTGGATAAACTAAAAATGGACCTGCGTAAACATCAGGGTCCAACTGGCAGGTTGCTGCAGAATGATGGGCATGAATGTGTAGTGCAGTGTATAAGCGCATTAGCATATGAGGCACTGTGAGAGACAGTGACACGGCGCCCTGGGTGACCGCCACGCTCACCTGCTTCTGGCTCAGGTAGTCCATGCCTCGAGCCACGTCCGCAGCGAAGTGCAGCAGCTGCTGCGAGGACAGGGTGGAGGCGGTGCTGTTGGCGATGGCGAAGGCTGGGTCTGTCTCCAACACCCGGCTTTTCCGCAGGAAGTCCAGCAGGTTTCCATGAGGAGCGTACTCAATGGCCAGGTACAGATAACCTTCACCGCCAAAGCATGTCAAAGTCAATTTAGACTGATGTACAGGGAGTGAGTCACCATGTTACAAGATCATACATTATTGCAAGGGTATATTAAAAGTCACTTCAACGCCTAGGGTGACACAGTAGGAAGCGCTGATGCTTGATCTTCAGGACCGGGGGTTTAAATCCCACTCCTGCTGTGTGTGAGGTGTGCAGGTTTTAGAATCCCTCCTAAAATCCACAAACATCTGCCTAGGTGAACTGGAAAGGTGAACTAAGTTCCCATTGTAATGGACTGGCATTCCAGTCAAGGTATCCCCTTCACTGTGCCCCATGCTTCCTGGGATGGGTGCCAGACCCCATCTCATACTAGATTAGTGGTCGGAAGATAAAAGGATGGATTTCAAATCCTATGCGCAAAGGATGGGGTTAGACCAGGGGTCTCCAACTCTGGTCCTGGAGAGCTACCATCCAGTAGGTTTTCTATCATACCCGGCTTCTGATGAGCCACACCTCTTCTCAGGTAAATACCAGGGCCAGGTGTGGCTCATCAGAAGCCAAATGAGACAGAAAACCGACTGGATAATAGCTCTCCAGGACCGGAGTTGGAGACCCCTGGGTTAGACATTACAGAGTCAGCCCTACCTCTGTGCTCACAAGCACCCAACAAATTGATAATGTTCGGATGGTGGCCAAGCTTGCAAAGCACTTCCAGCTCTCCTGCAAAGTCCCTGTGGTCGTCTTTTGAGGCATATTCTGAGAAATATCAGCATGAATAGAAGTAAAATGGATCAGAATGATCTACTGTATCTATCTGACACAAAGTTTCACCACAACATGGAACTTATCAGTATCTTCTTCACCCTAGATAACATTTCTACCCCCCGTGTACGTTAATTAGCATGACAGTTAATGATGCACCTTTCATTCTCTTGATCGCAGCGTCCATCCTCAGTCCGTCCTTTTTAATCCGTGCCTTCAACACTTGGCCAAAGTTTCCCTCACCAATGACATCCTGAAACTTAATGTCGTTCCACTGCAGAGCCGGGTAGGGCACAGGCTCCGGCTGCTTCTTGGTCTTCTTTGTCATGGTGAGAGACCCGGAGCTGAACTGAACCACGGGCTCCTCTCGCTGAATGGAGGGCAATGGAGATACTGAGAGCCATTTCCAGGAGCTCAGGACATCCATGTCTCTGGGAAAAATGGAAGCTTACCACAATGTTCTGGAAAGCCTGCACCATCCTACGCTGGAAACTGGCTCTCTTCAGCTGTAACACGATACAGAAGGCTAACAGTATGGTGATGCACGTCATGCCAGCGGAGCCCAAGATGGCAAAGAAGAGCATGTTGCTGGCACTGCCAAACATGTAGAGCCCTAAGTGAAGACAAGCAGACCGCAGGAATGCCGGTGGGTGTTGTGAAGGTGCAGACTTGAGGGTTAATCTGAGAGCCCATGTTAACGTGATTATGCCCATATTTGAATACCATTCTCAACTCACCAGAACCATTTTCCAGTAAGGTCTTGAGTTGGATCCGTGGATTCTTAAGGCTCTCCCCAATATTGTTCTTGACCCAAATCTCCACCAGATATGATGTGTTGGCCTTGAGGCCCGTGACCTGGAACTGCAGAGCTGGAAGGTCTTGTATGTTTATCTCTGTCATCTGAGAGATAGCAAGCAGTTCGGCCACCTGGAAGCGAATGCTGACCTTATAGATGGAGTTCCCTTCACTTAAGTTCCATTTGATGGTGGCTGAAGAGTCCGTGATGTTGCATGCCTCAACATCATAAGGTGGAGGTGGAAGCACTGGGCAGACAGTCAATACCATTTCAGATTTAAAGCAAATATCTCAAGTATTAAATCACATTAAAGGGGAGATCGAGTGCTCATTGTGTGTGCGATTGTGTACCTGCGGCCCAACGATCCCCTAAGCCTGACAATAAAGTTCCCAGCATTCCATGGGGTGATGAAACTATTCAGTACCTTGCGGTGACCATTACTATTAACATACTGCCTGTTTTCATAAATATCTAATCAAAGAAAACCTTTTTACAAATTCTGCATCATGGAAATGCTGCTTTGATTTCATGAAATACAGACTATGCATCATATTCACTTAAAAGCGATTTCCTGTTTCCTTTGATCTTGGCAGGACATGCTAACCTGCTTCCCGTCTGCTGCAACATGAACCCCACACTCACCATTGCTGAGGGTCCACGCCACCACCTGCTGCATCTGGCTGTACCTGCATCCTCCACCTGCCATCACACACACTGTGCACTCATATTTTTGCTTGGGCTTCAGGTCTGTGAGCTGAACGCCAGTGGAGTTCCACGGTAAATGATGTGTTTTATTGTTTGCCGGCTCCACAGTCTCACGGCAAACTACTCGATAGGTCCATTCCTCCTTAGTCAGCTCTTCCACCCTGTCCCATGACAGCCTCAGTGAGGTCTGGCTCTCTGGAACCAGCTTTACTCCAGATGGAAGTGGGGGGTCTGGCAACAGAAAACCAAGAATGATGCAAACCCCTGATTATTCTCAGGATAGCGCTGAAATATTTAAAATGTTCCTCCTCTTTCCTGACTGATATGAGCAGGTGAGGAGTCCCTTTGCCGTTCGGTGGAACTAAAGGGGAATCGAGAAGCCATGTTTTGGTAACTGCAAACGTGCCGACGACGTTGAGGTCTGGGCCAGCTGAGCTCCGCCCCCCCAGTCCCCTCACCTTTCACGCTGACATTAAAAGGCTTTTCCTGCTTTCCCGAACTCGTCGTCACCTGGCAGAACCAGACCCCATGATCCTGCAATGAGATCTTCTCCACTCTGAACTGGGAAGTGGTTTGGTTGTTTAAGGTTTCACTGTCTATTGCCTAAAAGAAAAAAACAGGTCAGCCTTGAAAGGCATGATGGTACCGTGGGAGGGAATTGGCCCAGATCCCGGTACGCAGGAGCACTCACATTTACGACGGTTCCATCTGGTTTGATCAGGATGATGTCCCCATGCAGGGGAGCAGGAGCTGCAGCAGCTGTGCAGTTGGTTGTGTACGTCAGCTCCAAGTTCAGCTCGGTGTCTCTAGGCCTGCTAACCACAACCGGGGCTTCATCTAGCAGAAGAACACCACAGATTCCATTAAAATGGTCAAAATGTACTGACCGACCATCTGATGGTCAGCTGCCAAGTTTGATTATAGTTAAGTTTAAAGATATAGAATCAAGTGCGATCAAGATTTCAACATTATAGTAGCCTTCCCGGGTATCTTGTCTTATGTTCAGCAGAGACATGTTCGTACAGCTACAGGGACCTGCTCTGGCTCATTTTAACATGGCTTGGGACATGAGTGCCCAAAGTGACCCCGTAAATTGTGCCCAGTAACCTCATACACATACGATCTCTTAAGGGGAGAAGAACCAGCTGATTAAAGATTAATCAGGGAGAGTTTAATTAGTATAACAATCAAAGATGCAGAGCTGTTTCTGGAGACAGACGGCTGATTTTACCCTTGTTCTCACAGCGAGCCCCGTGTCGTCCAGCACAGACGCAGCCGCGGAAGCGATCGCACGAGCCGTGGTCCCCGCAGGCACATCGCAGTTTGCAGCCGGCGCCGTAAAACCCGTCAGGACAGGCTGGAAACATGCGGCCAGCTCAGCTCTGGATCGACGTCGCATCGCTGACGCGTGAATCGAGCGAGGCGGCCTCTCACCTTCGCTGCAGTTCAGGCCTCTCCAGCCAGTGGCACAGGAGCAGCCATAGGGGTCCTGGAGGCAGAAGACTACTGCGCGACAGCTGCTGCCCTCGCAGCTCTCCTTGCAGGTTCTCCCGAACCTGCCGCGTCCACAAACTGCAAAACATTTCTTTTTTTTTTAAAATCCAGATGATGACCCGACCACAATGACATTTCCACGCCCATAAGGGTTTGGCATGAGGCATCCCGCTAATTATTGCTGGGGAGCAGGAGGATCTTTACCTGTCTCACAGGTGCAGCCTTTGAACCCGGGGGGGCAGATGCAGTGGCCTGTTTCGTCATGACACACACCTCCGTTCTGGCACCGTGGACAAGACTGTGAACAGCCGTGTCCCCACATGCCGGCTGGACACTCTAAACAGAAACAGGGGGGGAGTCGTCTGATCCAGTGTCTGGCCAACCTGGGGCGCGTCTAATCACATATGCTCAGGATGGATTGTATGGATTAGAATCAGACCTAGAATGAATTTTATTGACCCCAGAGTGAAATTCTAGAATGTGTACGATAAGTGGGGGCACTAACTTCTTACTATCAGCCTGGTGATAGCAGATGACGCGTTGGACCCCGAGATGTATCTGGCCGTGTACAGGCCTGCATCTTCAGCCTTCACGGCCCGGATGGAGTGCAGGACACCTTCTGGGACTTCGGACTTTGGGACAGAGTGGATGAAGCACCACCCTGCAGGTAAAAGCAGTTGGAGAGAATGGTGGGAGTTTTACTTACACAAAAATATTCTGAGGGCAGAATGAAAAATGATTGGTTCAGAGAGTGAAAACCAATCAAATCGTAGAAGAGGTGGGTCCAAGCAACTAGAGGAGGTGGGTCTAACCAATAAGATATCTTGCATGGACCCAGCTACTCTATAATCTGATTGGTTATCTCTCTGAACCAATAGTTTTTCATTCAGTCCTCAGAAAAATTTTCTGCAAGTAAAACCCACATGAGCTGAAAATGAGTAGAAGGACACTATATGAGTTAAACAATCACATTCTGACAGAGTGATTTGTAGGAGTTTGGAAACTGCTTTAAAATATTTTCCGTTAGAACACTAGGTGTAAAATAAACCTATAATTTTGTTTCCAAGAAACTTTTGTTTTCCTAAATGAAAGTGATAATGCTATTAAAATTTGTTTTGTTCAGTGATTCAGTACTTTAGAAAAGGAAGAAACATAATAAAAAAATATTTTTAAAATAATTGTACATGGGGCAAAGATTGGCTCTTCTCGCAGGGGCTAGGTGGAATTCATACTGCAGTCCAAAAGAACATGAATTTCAGTTGCCATCCATAAATTGTTCATGGTGTATGACAGTGTGTGCCTGTGATTGATATGTGTCCCATCCAGGGTGTCCCCTGCCAGGACCCTCTACCAGTTAATTAGTTGCAGAAGATGGGTGGATGAATGAATAAACTAGGCGATGACACTTACAGTTTTTATAAATGACTGCATCCTCTGCTGCAAGGATTTTGCGTGTGAAAGAAATGTTGACGTTTTCGTTAATGCTGGCAGTGATAGTTAATGATTCTGGATGGAAGGCAGCTGTAAAGGAAGAAGATGCTTTTCAGATTCCACGTCTGTTTATCTGCTGTCATGTAAAACTGCTGTGAGCTTAAGGATGCAGGATTATAACATTAAACATTTTAACATTAAAGCTATTTGACCAGAATCAGTGCTCTGAACTCTCAGTTAAATGCTAATGCTGTTTATATTAACATGCCAATAACTCAAAATACACCACTAGCATGTGTGTCTGTAATGTCAGATATTCAAAGAGCCCCCACCTTCATTTGACATCTTCAGTGTGTAAACTTTCTCGATGGGGTCAACGCTTTTCACCCTACAGTAGAAGGCTCCAAAGCTGATGTTTTGCGTTACCCATGTGATCTTGGAAGCCGCTTTATAAGTTGTGTCCTGAACGACATTGAGGGCCTGTTGGCCAGGCGAAGAAAATTCTGGGCCTATGCTGATGGCATCTGGAGCCTTCCAGTCACTACTGACGCAGTGGAGTGAGGATTCAGGTGACGTTATTATGGTGTCTGGGTTTATCAAGGTCAGGTCTGCTATGTCAAGAGCATCACCTGTAACATCAGAAACATGAGTGATTCTCAACATCACGTTCCTTTCAATAAGAAGGTCCCCTCGCCCCAGAGCAGTAGCTCTACAAGGAGCTGCTCTCTGTACCGTCCAATTAGCACCTCACGATGAATGAAATCAATTTGTATTTGCAATTTGCAAATAATGTGACTGTTCAGCCAAGGCTCTGAACCAGCTACCATCCGGTCCCAGATATAGGGGCCTAACCCTCAGAGCCACACAACAACATGCATATCATGTGCTCAGACAATGAAAGCAAGTGGATGGTTTCTCATGTTAATCGAAAACATAAAATAAGAGTGGAGGCAAAATCCCCGGCAAATCGGCTTTATGTTCGCCCTGGGCTGCTGCGAGCTGAAGGAACGGCTTTCCTAATTAAGAATTCTGGCAGCAGTGGCACAAAATAAGCGCCATACTTCCATAGCTCAGTTATCTGATTATGGTAAGGCTACCGGCACAAGGCAGCAGACCCATAAACTGGCACATAGCGCTGGGCGGGGAGCCCAGGGACGGAAAGCTTGATTATTCGCAAAGACAATGGAGAACAGAGGACAGAGGAAGTGACTGGCGCTCAGCCTCATGTCTGAAGATACTTTGTGGATTCGCTTCATTCTCTTGCCGTTCTCTTGTCCGTGGAGTCTTTGATCTAAATCTGTGGTATTGATTTTATATGAAATTTTTTTGTTTTGTTTGCCAACATACGATATCGTATTCCAAGTAAAAGTAAAAGTATCTCTGAGTAACAGTAGACGTACCCCTGCACCAGCCACTGTTTCATACCACTGAGTGCAGATTTTCTGTTCCTGCCCTGATTTTAGTCGGCTCCATGCAGGCAGTTGCACTGTGCGCCCTGTCACCGCTCTCTGTGACCCCGACCCTGAGCCAGTGGCTGTTTGTTGGGTCACAGCTCACAAGCAAGTTTTCAGAAGCACCTCATGTTTCATTTTGAAGTCTATTCAGTCTTGATTTGGACTTACTTGACAGAATAATAAAATAATAAAATTACTTCACAACATAATAAAATAAAAGGTACCACTTTAGAATAGGGCTCCCTTTTGACTCATTAATTAAAAGAAAACAGTGTTATAACTTGTTTAAAATCGTCTAATAATAATTTACAAAGTGCTACAACCTAATTAATAATCAGATTATAAACCATTCATAAACCCTTTATTGGGTAGCCTTATTGTAAAGTGGCACCAAATAAAATAATAAAATTAATAAAAATACGTAAAATTATGTGTTTGACACTTTAAATACATATAGTATTTATACAATCTGTAAATATACTATATACTATAAATACAAAATATACCTCAATTGTTTATCATAAATAATTGTGCATCATTTTAGAATTTCATTTTTAATTGACATGCCAAGGCAATTTAAAATGTTATTTTCACATTACAATTAAATATGGTTGTGTAACTTCAAGATAATTTTAGAGATGCAAATAATCAATAAAGAATCATTTTTTACACAAGCTGTGAGGGAGGCAGATGGTGGAGACGTAAAAACAAAGCATGCCAACGAGGGGACATACATATGACACGCAACAGTCTTCATTATTACTCAGTGCTACAGTTCAGAATGCGTCACGTGTACGCAGACACACATTTCTTACTGACATCGCGCCGCTTGATCCAACTCCTACTCTCACACTAATTGTGCGTTTTCAGTCCCCCACAACCCAGAGGCTTCCCAGAACTGCCTTGAAATGCCGAATGCTGGAAATTTTCACTCTACAATGGATGGGTATTAATGTGGACGTGTGATCCAGTTTCAAGCCACTGTCCCGCATGACAGCAATGCAGTTTATTTTTAAACGGAAGGGTTATACACAGAGCATGCACAACTATGTCTTTTATTTAATAGACTACAAGAAATGAACAAAGCAAATTTCAAAGTCACAAGATGGCAGTAACTCAATCGTACTGTCGCTCGCAGGAAAACCTACAAGTATATAACATGTTATGAATGTCCTGAGACGACCAGTTTACTGCAGATAAACGATGGCTTTTTGGTTTGAGACAGATGAGGAGCACATACTGGTGGAAAGATAAAACGCTGGTACCTACCCAGAAGAACACAGCTGAGCAAACTCAGGAGAGCAGACACATAGTCCATGGTTATGCACTACAAAGCTGGGTGATGTTTGCAGTGAGGTCCACCTCAGACGCTATTAGAGAAGCCCGTCCATCCACATCTCCACACTGGCTGGAAGAGCAGAGCTGCAGCTCTTTATGGCCCCCCGCCTTTTCCTCCTGCTCTGACCCCCTCCCACGTTTACTTGTACTGGGAGCTTGGGCTCCATTTCCTGTTTCCTTTCAGTGTGAGGATGGGAAAGGCAGACCTAACAATCCCCCGACATAAACTGGGCGGCTCCCTGATCAAATGCCAGAAAGGTCTCCTGCAGCATTAGAAAAGTGCAGGCGGCAGACGCACAAACTTTGCAGCCTGGATGGTGTATGTTTGAAGTGGAGGTGTGGGTGAGACTATGGGAGAGACTATGGCAGGGTCAGGAGGAGGTGTGGGTGAGACTATGGGAGGGTCAGGAGGAGGTGTGGGTGAGACTATGGGAGGGACTATGGGATGGTCAGGAGGAGGTGTGGGTGGGACTATGGGAGGGTCAGGAGGATGTGCATTTGGTCGGGGTGTTGGTCAGGTGCAAAAAGACTCCAAAAGCTATTGTCTGGAGCTCGGCAAAATCTATCGAGCAGCCCATAACATGCCTGGTCCTGAATGTATTATTATTATTCAATAGCCTAATAATCATTGTTAAATTGCGATGAAATTGTATCTCTGCTGGTGCATAGTTAGGCAGCTAATGAACAACTAATCAATTGCCGATAAAAAAGCAAGGTGTGACTTATTTTGGTTTTTACTGAGAATTCAGTTTTGTCGTACAATTAAAAATACAAACAAACTAGAAAAGATGGTGCTGGAATGACAACAGTGCATCAATGTGAGGACAGCCCCATCGCCCCCACCTAATCCCACACCCCCCAACCGCTACAATTTCTATAATTACTGAATGGGTCAACTGGAAACGTGAAAGCCAATAAACGTGTTTTTTACCGAATGCTCTGAGTCCTAATCGTGACACATAACTCTGAAACTACACCTATTCATTTATTACATATTACACTTACATACCAATTTTCCTCCACCGATTAAATGGTTAACAGTATTTCTCTGTGGATGTCTTAATATCCATGCCTTAAAATGTCATTGATATTATTTATATGTTTAAATATTTAAATATTTCTCATTTGCACTGTGACCAACATTTTCCGTGATGCAGCATTAAGAACCGTAACAGACACAAAAACGGTGTGACTAACTACCATGTAACGGCAAACAGACACACATACAGACTACAATGTGATTTTCTGCTGATATCAAATGTTACTGCTACCTAGATTGCTTTTGACTGTGCACACACAAGCTCCAATTAGCTGGCAAACAAAATCTATATAATGTACCAGATCCCAAGCTTATGAAAATTAAACACTATCAAACAAACAAAAAGTTGTTATATTTGCATTTTAACTTAATGAACGTTTATTTATTATGATGCTAGACTAGTTAAGATGAGAATGCATACAAATGCAAAGAGGCTGACAAAAATAACAATGATGTATTCTTTGACTGGCCAAGTTGCCCCCAATCTAATTATTACTCCTCCCACACCCCCCAATTTCTATCTCTAGGGGTCTCATAAGGGGGTTAACTTCACAGAACGAAAATTCCACAGTAAACTGAAAATATTATCGCAATACTGTTGTTTCCTACCTTACACACTCTACCTACCTCTCCAAAAATCTTTAGCCATAGCCCAGCTGAAATGAAATCATCCATTTGCACAAGTATGAGCACAGGTACGTTAAAATGCTTCCTTTCCCAAATCGCCTCTCATTCTCCTTTTGTTACATAAGCCCACTTCCCTTTGCTGTCACATTCCCTTTTGCTGTCATTAAGCACCTTTAATTTAATTTTGGAGCAATTTGGTCAAAACGTGAACAGGCCCAGTTCTTCATCCATACTACTTGTCTGCAAATGTTGAAAAAGGTCTGTCAAGTTTTTTTGAGTTATCACAGTAACAGGATCAAGTGTCTGAAACGGTCTGTCTCAAAATTTGATTACTTCCAGCATGTCACCCCTACAATATGCATGCATGGTTTGAAAAAGATCTGTAAAATATTGCTAGAGTTACTGTGTTCACGAGATCCAAGTGTCTTCAATGGCTGCCGTTTCCTTCCTTTGCTGTAACAGAGTGCTGCTACTTCATTTTTGGGGTAGTCAATAAAATCAAGTGTAGATCTTCCATCCATGTAATGCTTTGTGATGCATAATAAGATCCATCAAATACTTTTCAACTTATCACATTCACAAGGTTAAATGTCATCTGCTTACACCCTTCCCTTGGCTGCTACGAAGTGGCGTTGCTTCAGTTTTGTTGCGATTTGTCTCAAAATTTGATCAGTTCTAAGTCCTCACCTATACAATGTGTCTATAAAGTTTGAAAAAGATCCAAAACTATCCTTTTCTTTGCTGTAACTATGTGACGCTGCTTCGGTTATGGAGTGATCCATCTCAACATTTAGTTAGTTCCAGTTCGTCACTCATACAATGCCTCTGCAAAGTTTGACAAGTGTCTGAAACTACCCTTCTCTTGACTACCACTATGTGGCACCATCCGGGGAATACAAAAACGTACAGTACTGTGCAGAAGTCTAAGGCAGTCGAAAGATATTTTAAGATGTTTAAATGATCTTCATATTGATGTAACCTTATCATATTATGTCTGTCAATGTGTGTCAGCTTAGCAAAACCTCTCCTAATGTCATCCCAGTCTCTGTAGCTACCATCCAGTGTGCCAATGTATTTTTTTGACTTGACCACTAGCACACCATATTATAAATACCTTATTATGTTATTTAATATGCCCCGAGACGTTTTGGAACTGAAGTCATGTTAACAAGATATCAGTAATGTTAAGAAGATAGTAACTTTTTGGAGAACAGAATAAATTCTTGCTTTTTTATCGTCACGTCAATTTGCATATGTTCAATGTTAAATTGTTTTTTTTAGCCAATATACACTTAATACATTAACAGCTTTAAACACTTTAACTTACTGCTTTTGCACAGTACTGTACATTGACATACATGACTTACAAAAACATATTTTCAGGTTTCGTTTCTGTATAACCTATTTCATCACATATGTGTCACATGTAATGTTAACTAAATGCCACCTAGCTTTTGCGTGGCTTCATTTAAAAGTGTCATAAATACGATTGGAACATCCTAACATTCTGTACAGGTTCTGATATGATTGACTATTTCACAACTAAATACTTTCTACGTGATGTTAAAATAAAATACAAACCATGTTACTGACAAATCATGTCCAAAGGTCAGCATCCAAATAAAACGCGCGGCTATAAACGACCTCCACAATGCAATAAACAGCATACAAATCCTCCCCACCTCAGCAAATGTTATTGTTAGCATGCCCCCCCCCCCCCTTAGCATTAGTTGTGGTTGATGTATGAGCCTTTTAGGCCTTTTACCACATTTGCTTTTATTTCATTACCTGCAGATTTTGTTTTCTTGTTAAGCATTGGAAAGTTGAGTGAACAACTATAAATGAAAATATAAGTCAAATAAAACAAGTTTCCTTTATAACATGGAAAGAG
>JAODJU010000119.1:20857086-20880960 GCA_026776725.1 Gnathonemus echidnorhynchus | reverse complement strand
CCAGGTGCAGTCTGATGTAGTCCAGGCGTTCGCTACTGAATCATGTTCTTCCTCCATTTTCTTCCACTGATTGAATGCTATAATTTCTCTAATTTCCAAGGTGTTGTGCATTGTGGTGATTGATGCGACATGACGTCACTTCCAAAGGACCAATGAACATGTCTGACTAATTTCACAGAATGTGAAAACGAATCTTGAAGCTTGAAACACTGATCACTGAGAATGTGAGCTGGAGCCTAAGGACCACAGTTCAAATCCCCCATAGCTCCCTGTGTGTGGAACCTGCAGTCAGGTAGTCTGCACACTGCATGTGGGCTCCCAGACACCCTCACCACACACAGCCCCCCCCCAGTAGCCTGAGAAAACAGATGGCCAGATCACCCCTACTTTTTCCAAAAGATACCAAACAACCCTTAATGTACAAGGATCTTCACAGACCAACAACCCAACTGAGCTCCCATCCAAGCACTGGCCAGACCAAATCCTTCTCAGCTTCACACAGACTACCAGGTCCAAACTGCAGGTACCATGGTTGCTGACAGTTTAAAACACTGATCACTGAGAATGTGAGCTGGAGCCTAAAAAAAGCAAATACATCAGTTACCTACAGAGGACAGTTGGAGGGGGGTGGCTGGATAGTACAGTGATTAGCACTGCTGCCTCACAGCCCAAGAACCAGTATTCAAATCCCTCATAGCTCCCTGTGTGTGGAACCTGCACAGTCAGGTAGTCTGCACACTGCACATGGGCTCCCAGATGCCCCCTCCCCACAGTGAAAACAAATCTCTTTGGCACAATGAATAACATCTTAATTAAACTGGGATTCAGTGCAATTCAATTGGTTTGTTAGCAAGGGAAAACAGAATGAAGTGATCTCCAAAAATGAACTTAAAATGATTTACTTTTTTGACTGTAAATAAAATTGTAAGGAGTAAAAAGTACTTTTTTTCTTTAAAAATGTAATTAAGTAATAGTAAAAGTATTCATTTTTAATTGTACTCAAGTAAAGTAAAAATTCCCAAAAATAATACTTAAATACAGTAATCAAGTAAAATTACTCAAGTACTTTACACCTCTGGTAAATGTTAAGGGAGTTACATGCAAATGTAGAAAATCTCTGTGTGTGCAAAAACATTTGCCTGGTAGCGTAGGGTAGGTCATCCAAGTTGCTGTTGGAAGAGTGGACCCTTTGAGGTCAGCCTGCACACCAGAGCACGGCACAGCACGGCAAAGGAGCACCATACTAGGAACTGAAGTTGGTTTGTCCCACAACAGCATGGGCTGTGCACGCCATAAAACAGCCGTACTTCGGTGTTCCCTTTAGCTAGACCACAGCTTTATTAAGTTTGGACACAAACCCAAACGGCAGCAATGAATTACCCTGGTCTGGGGATGTATGTTTGCTTTAGCTTGAGGAAGGTGGAGGTGCCTGACTGATAGTTTGGTTCTTGGCGGAAACTAATATGGTTAAAACAATAGTGTTATCAGACAGCTAAGTTCCTGTCTGCTGTTAACTCCTGCTGTAACCTATCCTCCAATTGTGTGGCTGGGAAAGTTGGGGTAGATAGAAAACTGGGCGTCGGAGCACAGAGACTCAGCAAATGACCACCGCACATTAGTGCTGTGTTACAAAGTCAGGCCCTAAGCGAGGGGGTAGGAAACCTGTCCCTTTAATATCCAAAGCATTAAAAACTACTTCAGTGCTCATGATGATGTCTTAATTCCTTTTAATTTGTTGATATACAGTTCAAGAACTACAAAAATAAAATGCCTTCAAAGCCCTGTGTTTGTCACAGTATCTGAAAGCTGTAGTGCATCCCCCCCCCCATGAAGTTGGGGCTCCTGTAAAGCCCACTCCCACAGCAGAGCACCCTCAGCCCCTGTTTCCCTGAAGCGCGTCGATGAGCGCTTGATTGTGTTCACTCAGCTGTTTGGTCACACTCCTCACAATGGGCCGATAGTCACTCTCCATTCCCTTGGAAGCAATGACTGAGCAAAATGTTTAAGGAAACGTGCTGTGATGTGGAAGCATGGGACAGTCAGCAAGTGCACTGAGTGCAGAATGGAGAAAGGATACATTCCTTCATGACAAAGTTGTTCTGTTCATGATGCTGCCATTTCCTCTCTAAGTTGGTAAGCTGAAAACATGGGGGGAAAGTTGGGGAAAAAGTTAGGCAGGGCCTTGTTTAAAACATGGTTCCTTACTCACTTTCCATTTAAAAGTTCCACACTTTCCTTGCTGTGTAGGGACCCCATTAAAAAGACACTCCCGCAGGATTGGCTGCATTCCCTCACACGCTCCCGCAGGATTGGCTGCATTCCCTCAGCCACCTCACAGTAACCTGATCCGGCCAATCCCAGGATCCTGAGCACCGCCTCCCGCAATCTGACCTGAGCATGCGTCTCGTTGTCCAGCAGCCGAGCCTTCAGTGCTTCTAATTCCTCATTCATCTTCTGCACAACTTTTTTAAAGGCTTCCCTCCTCTGAGTGAGGAGCATCCTCTCCTCCTGCAGCCTCTAAATGGAGGAGAAGTCTGTCTCGTTATTCTGAAAGCAGGGTCATAGAGAGCCAGTTATGAAAGCTGAAAATGCTCTCAGGTATAGCTTTTCGGAGACCTGCCTCTGTGCTCCACCAGGGCCCTGCTCATCTCCCCACACACACACACACACACACACACACACACACATACACACACACACACTGCTAAGATGACCCTTCTACCTTTTTCTTCTCCCCTCCAGCTGTCTTTAGGGCCTCCAGGTTGCTGTAGGTCTGGAGGCCTTCGGTCATCTGCTGGATCTGCTCCTTCAGGCTGCTCAGCTCCGTGCTAATTTTGCTCTCGAGCTGTTCCACCTTCTGCAGGTCTTGCTGCAGGCGTCGGCTCTCTGGTGACACCCCCACCACACACGGCCATCCGTAAAATCAGCGTGTGGTCTTATTAAAGCCACAGCAGAAGGACAGCAGAAAGCCCCCCCCAAACTGATTCATGTATATTCTAAAGCAGTTTTTACTTAAGGATATAAAATGAGCATTAAGACACAGATTTTAAATGAGCAAACAGAAAAGTGAGCCCTCATCAGAGGTGGCACTGTACCACACAGACCACACACACGAGAGGTGTCAAGCTGCAGCTCTCCTATGTGACCCTGCCACTTGAGTCAGTATAAATAAGAATAAAAAAGAAATAATTAAGTCAGAATTTGAGTGCCAAGTCAGGTGCACAGTGATAATGTGTACCAGTACTGACAGTCACACGAAATGGGATTGGGTGTCGAGCGGTACTGTTGCTACGGAGATCAGGGGACAGGAAAGGGAAGTGGGCTGATTCCTCTCGATAGGAGCAGCTCTGTGCAGGAGTGTAGAGAGCTGAATACAGAGCAGCAGAACGCACAAAGTGCTCCATCAGCTCTTCTGTGAAATCCGGTCATTTTCACTTACAACCCGCCTTTCATGTTCCCTCTGAGCATGCTTGTGGACACCAACCAATCGGACACTCTGTCTGATATGAAAGCCGAGTACTCTGTCATTGACCAATCAGATACTCTGTCTGATACTCATCCTTTTTCATGATTACTGCCCTTAAAGTAAGCAGGAGTAGTGAAACTCACTTTCAGCACAATGCTAAAAGCACAGAGATAACAATGGCTTTCTAGCTCATAGCTGTCTCAAGGAAATGCTCCTGTGGCTTTTCAGTGGATGAGATAAGAAAACATAACGGTGAAAATGTTGAACAGAAAGGAAGGAAACCGACAACAGCAATGATTACTTAAGAAATATAGAGGCGACTGAGGAAATTACTGGGGAACAGTATTCTTTGTACAGGTATCACAAACAGTTCAGCACAGTAGGCCTTTGTAACGTGGGGATTTCAGTCCCTTCTGTCAAGCAGAAGGATTCAAAGATTCAAAGGTTTTATCTGTCAAATGCAAGGTATACAGTCAGACTATAATCTGCAGTGAAACACAAGGTGGTCAGCTCTGCCAGAAGCCCTGTTAGACTGAGCTGCTTAGGACAGAAATAAACGTAAATGTGAATATAAATGAAAGACTGCTGAGCCCGACGTCATGCTGCCCTGGGCACTTTCTCCACCCAGCTGCCGCTGCATTACGTAGCCAGATTTGAACAATTAAACTTAATTATGCTTTATTTCCAAGTGTGGCCAGGGCTGAAGAACAGCCAGTACCCAAGGCTGCCTGCAAGGACCAGCTCATAATAAATTAAAGACATGATATAACAAGACAGAAGAGAAAGTGTAACGCCAAAACATTCAGTTCGCTTAACATCTTAAAAGAATAATCCAAGAAAAAGAAATAATCCAATATGCTGCCACCTTGTGGCCACCTTGTGTCATACTCGACTGCTGCTGTCCTTATTAGAGGCTATCCCTTCCTTCCTGTATTACTGCTGATGGCCGCTGAATCTCATATTCTCCTGGTGGCAACACACTTCCATAAGATGGGCTGTCTACCACCCAGCCCATCCTTCCTGTGCAATAAATGGGGCTGGTACCATCTCAGGTCAGAACATCGCGATTAACCCTAAAACAACATAACATTATGAGCCAATGAATAAATCCCAAAAGAGCACAGTATTTGTCACATTTTTCTGTGCTCTTTTCTAGATCAGTCTCTAGAAATTTCTACTATTTTCTTATTTTCGACATACATGACCTGCTTTGTCAAGTATAGGAGCAAAAGTATGTTTCCACTAGTGGACATGTCACAGGATAGACTAAAGTCAACACAGAAATGGAATGTAACTGGAAACAGAATCTGGACCAGCTTACTCTGAGTAACCTGAACTGGAACAGCTTTGGGTATACTGAGTTCACCTTGTGCAAAGTACTAATCCAGGAACCCACACGGGAAAACCAGCTGAATACAGCCCTTTGACCATGTTAACCAGGGGCCCTATCTTAAGATGGCCCATTGATCCTGTTAACCAGGGGCCGTATTTTAAGATGGCCCATTGATCGTGTTAACCAGGGGCCCGATCTTAAAATGGCCCTTTGATCCTGTTATCCAAGGGGCGTAGCTTAAGATGGTCCATAGATCCTGTTAACCAGGGGTTGTATGTTAAGATGGCCCATTGATCCTGTTAACTGGGAGCCCGATCTTGAGATGACCCTTCGATCCTGTTATCCAAGGGGCGTATCTTAAAATGGCCCCTTGATCCTGTTAACCAGGAATGTAAATGGAAACAGAATCTGGACCAGCTTACTCTGAGCTCACTTACTAACCAGTAACCAACCCACATGGTGGAAAACAGCCCTTTGATCCTGTTAACCAGGGGACCTATCTCAATAAGGCCCTTTGATCCTGTTAACCAGGGGACCTATCTAAATAAGGGCCTTTGATCCTGTTAACCAGGGGACCTATCTAAATAAGGGCCTTTGATCCTGTTAACCAGGGGACCTGTCTGAATAAGGGCCTTTGATCCTGTTAACCAGGGGACCTATCTGAATAAGGGCCTTTGATCCTGTTAACCAGGGGACCTATCTTAAAAGGGCCCTTTGATCCTTTTAAGCGGGGGTCCTAGGTTAAGGGACAGAGTGGTGGCTCTGAGGCTAGGGATCTGTGCCAGCAACAGGAAGGTTGCTGGTTCAAATCCTGTGAATGCCCAGAGTGATTCTACTCTGTTGGGCCCTTGAGCAAGGCCCTTAACCTATATTTGCTTTGTCCTGGGTATGATGTTAATCTACATCCAGCCCTATAAGGAGGTCCTCCAGCTTACAGGGAATAACTTGGGGGTTGATGACAGGATTGGCACTCCAGCCACTGGAAAAAAACTCACACTGGACCATTCGGACTAGTGTGGTGCTGAGGTATCACCTGCCACATGGCCGCCCTCAGGTTCTCATCCCTGAGGTGGTCTGTCGTGTGGTGGGTGTGGCAGTGTGCTGTAATCAGTGCATGCTCCTTACCTCCTCCTAGCTTAAGAGAGCCCGTTGATCTTGTTAACTGGGGGACTCACCTGAAGACAGCCCTTTGGCCGTATTCTGTGACTTGTGCATCTCAGTCTCTTTGAAGCTGAGATCCTCCTGCATAGACTTCAACTCAGTGGCCGTGACAGAGGAAATCTGCTTCATGTGGTTGATGTTCTGTAAAAATAGAAACAAACACTTTCATGCTCAGTTTTTAAATGCTTTTATTTACAGTTTTACTTTGCAAAAATGGCCTCATTTCTCGCTTCTCTCTTCATCATGGAGGTGCTGATCACTGAGTCCTATCACACTCGTGTTCTTCTCAGTTTTTGTTGCAACCCATCAGCTTAATCATCTCACAGCTCTTATGAGTAGCTATATTAAAGAATTATTACCAATAAACATAAGCAGATCTAAAGTTTATGGATTACATTTACATACTTAACTGAAGCTTTTGTCCAAAGTGATATACAAGCCTGGCTAACAGCATACTGCAAACATTCTTGCCTTCAATGAGTCGATTAGGTATAAGTAGCTTATGACTCCCCAGGTACAAGTGTAAGCAGTATTGCAGCAGGAGCCACACAACAATAATTAACAAAGTAAGAACCTAATAAAATTTCAAGGGCCATTACAACATAAGAGCAGTGCGACATAAGAGCATTCAAAGAACATAAGAGGCAGTAGAGGAAGTCATGGAACAAATAGGTCTTGAGGCATTTCTTGAATAGGGCCACTTTCAAACGGCCAAGTAAACAATAATGATGAGGGAAAAAAACATCAGAGCAAAGTTCCTTACGAACTCAAACTGCTGTCTTTGGATGAAACCTGACAGGCCAATGGCAGGTGACTAACAGCTAGCAGTAATGACTGCAGAAGCCGTAGGACTGTGGACAAACAAGTGTCACTCTGTGTCTGTGTCATCGCAATATTTTTTTCAGACTAAAGTATATGAATACCAGATAGCTGTCGATTAGATTTATAATATTCGATATTAAAAAGGAGTAGAAATAAAATTCTTTCCAGCAAAAGGTAAGGTTAGGATGATGTATGGCAGTGCTCACCAACCTTTTTTACAGTGAGAGAAAATAATCTAGGGAGCTACTGAGACTTTGTGTCTGATTGTCACGATCGACTAGTAATGTCTTCAGGATTAACCTGTCAGTCGGCCAGTTGGTGACCACTCATGTATGGGTTACAGTCCCTGCTGGTTCATCTACACTCGTGTCTGTCTCATCCAGGCCACCCCAGGGCCAGCGGTGTCCCCGGAGCCCTTACCCTGCTCGAGTGCTCCAGCAATGCCACGATCTCAGCCTGTACCTGCAGGCTGCGCTGCACCTCCTGAGCTTTGGTCTCCTCAAAGGTCTCCAGGAAATCTGTGCCAGCGACACAGGACACGCCGATCAGCACCTGTCCAGAAGACGGCGTGGTGTGGGGCCTGCGAGGGTCTGACTTTCTACTCACTGTCCATGTTTTCCTCCCTTTTTCTCAGTTCCTCGTACTTCTGCTTGCGTTCTCCTACCAAGACAAATAAAACCGCATGAATATATTATTTAACAAACAGCCAAAAGAATACATAACTAACTGACATCTGGATATGTGAGAAATCAGAAATCGTACCATCTAAATAAATTTATCCTCTATAGTCTTTTATTTATTATAAAAAACTTACGTAAAACATTAATGTTAATGTGGAAATAAGAAGAGAAGTTGAATGGCAAATTAAATAATTATTCCATTATTCACATTCACTAATAGGATTTAATCTCCTGAATTCTGAGAGGATCCCAGTGTCCTTGGGGGACCCGCCCTTCACGACTTCGGGACCTTGGGACCTGTCCTTCACGACTTCGGGACCTTGGGACTCACCCTTCAAGACTTCAGGACCTGCCCCTCGGGACTTCAGGACCCGTCCGTTGGGACTTTGGGACCAGCCCTACGGTACTTTCAGAATTTGGGACCCACCCTTCAAGACTTTGAGACCTGCCCTACGGGACTTTGGGACCTTGGGACCCGCCCTTCGGGACTTCGAGACCTGCCCTTCGGGACTTCGAGACCTGCCCTTCAGGACCTTGGGACCTGCCCTACGGGACTTCGGGACCTTGGGACCCGCCCTTCGGGACTTCAAGACCTGCCCTTCGGGACTTCGAGACCTGCCCTTCGGTACTTCGAGACCCACCCTTTGGGACTTCGAGACCCATCCTTTGGGACTTTGGGACCTTGGGACCAGCCCTACGGTACTTTGAGAATTTGGGACCCACCCTTCAAGACTTCGAGACCTGCCCTACGGGACTTTGGGACCTTGGGACCCGCCCTTCGGGACTTCGAGACCTGCCCTTCGGGACTTCGGGACCTGCCCTCCCACTCCAGGTCCCCGGCAGCTGGCTGCTTTCTTTCCCCAGACCACTTCCAGTACCTTGGTGCTCCTCCATGTCATCGTGCAGGTGCTGCATCTCCTCACTGATCTGGCTGATCTTCTCTCGGATTTCAGTCAACCTGCATTCCAAAAGAGAGGCCTGCAGTAACTCCACGTCATCGATATGAGACGCATGTGCTCTCAGTAGTAACGACCGGCTCTTACTGTCGATCCATGCTTGCTATCTCCTGATTGTCCTCTTTGACCTAATAACAGATCAGAGACAGTGAGAATGCAGGGTTATCACCAGTACATACAGAACCTGGACAGACGCTCTATACTTCTTGCCATGATTATACTGAACCCTCTGAGGGTGACCCGAACAGACTACACTCCTGGGATCGGCAGTGGGGGCCAGCCTGCCTGTCTGAGCAGCCGCTCCCGCTCCTCCTGTGGGGATCCCAGGCTCTTGTCTTCAGAAATCATGGTGTCCCTGCGATGCTCCAGCTGCTGCAGCTTCTCGTGCAGTAACACGGCTTCCTGCTTCACCTGCGAGTGAGCGATCTCCTGCAGAACGGCAGCGTGCAGCGGTTAGCGTCCTGCTGCGTGCCGAGACGGCCTGACCTCAGCAGCCCAAACATGAAGATGAAGAGTTCTGCACTCACTGCTTCCAATGCTTCCTTCTGAGTGATTAGCGCATCAAGTTCCTGTTGGTGACTGTCCAACACCTCCAAAGAGAACAAGCCAGAGTGGAAATCAGCTGAGATGGTCTGTTTCTGGCTACACTGAAGATATTAATATCCTTCTTCTGTCAGGTGAAGCAATTCACATTAGTCTGTGCCAGTGACAAAAAGTCAGACAACTGCAACTGTAACTAACATTCAAGTGAAATTGCTTTTCCCGGTTAACCAAATTACTTTGTAATCCATATTTAATCCATGATCTGTTCTGTTGTGACCTCCTTTTCCAGGACATTTGTTACACCATATAAACATAAAATGGTAGCCTTAGTACAGCAAGAATTGTGAGAAGAACTACAATGATCACATTACTATCAGCGTCAAGTGTCATCAGCAAGATCCAAATTCAAGGCAGAC
Source organism: Gnathonemus echidnorhynchus (assembly GCA_026776725.1). Lineage (NCBI taxonomy): Eukaryota > Metazoa > Chordata > Actinopteri > Osteoglossiformes > Mormyridae > Gnathonemus > Gnathonemus echidnorhynchus. The sequence continues at coordinate 20,871,583 of JAODJU010000119.1, read as the reverse complement.
TTCTCCATATGCTTCAACCTCAGTGTAGGTTTAGGCCGATAGGTCGTAAATGTCTGAAATGACCAGCTAATTCCTGCTGCTAACTTACTGACCAGATGTCCTGACTCCCCCATTTTAAGTTCTTAGGAGCTCAGATATTAGCAGAAGCAGAAGGTCACACCTGAAGAAGCTCTTCATTGGCTGCTCTCATGTCAGCATACTTGTCCTGGTCACCAGGCAGCATCTTCTTCACGATGCTGTCTGCTGTCTGTTTCTCCTTATTGATTTCCTCCTCTACCGTTCGGATCATCTCCTCTTTACTGAAAGTGTAGGTGAGCAAGCAGAATCTCTTTAGCCATCAGTGCTACGGTCTGACTGATGTAAAAGCACACAGAGAGCATCATGGCGAACAGGGCTGGGCCATTAATCAAATTTCAATTTCAGTTAGGATTTTGGTTTCCAAAGACTATCAAAAGAAAATAATTGGGATAAAATGATTATTGTGCCACATTTTGTCTCGCAGTGATGCTCCCGTTTTTTCTGGCATTATAAATCCTGCGCACCCCTTTCCAAACCCATTTTATTTGTCTCTCAGTGGAATTATATTTAGAGTTCAAGGAAATCCACCGTCAAAAAGACATTTTTAAGAAAAAAAAGTTCAATGAATGCGTGATATTTCTGAAATCAATGAGTAATCGTGTTAATCACAGTGTCAGTATTGACCAAAATAATCGCGATTATGAATTATGAATAATCGAGCAACCCTAATGGAGAAGACGTGTGAGAGATGGAAGCATGGGTGCGTGGTTGGGTGGGTGCATGGACAGATGGGTGCATGAAGGATGGATGTGTGGATGGGTGATTATTACAGAACTGATGCTGATACACTTCTGTTGCTACCTGGTGGTCATGTACCTATGCTGAACCATAACGTGGAACCTGCTTTCATTTATTTGGCTTTCTGAATGGATGGAGCACATGCTGTAGTGGAGGAAGCTGATATAGTCTTAATGGGAGGCAGCTTCCATGGTTTACAAGATCTGACACAAAGCATATATATTCTAAAATACTATATTCATAATACTGACCTGCGTCTCTCTGTGAAAATAATATCCATGCTCTGGGTCTCTTTGTCATTCTCTGCTTTGAGCTGCAATGAAACGTACAAATTAATGTTATAGTTATGCATGTAATTAAAGGACAAAATTCATTCTTTACTTCCCCTATTTCAATGCTACTGATATCTGTACAAGTAGAACCAAACACATTTACGAGAGCTTAGAGAAAAAGAAGTAAACCCACCATGTTAAAATCATTCGTTATTTCCTCCATTTCAGTGTTAGTGTTCAGTTTGTCCACAAGCTGAAATTCAATGAGAAACATGGTATTACGCAAGTGAGCCGTGGCCAATGGCACCACAGTATCTGGAATCCGTGGCTATGCACAATTATTTACTGATTGAAATACCATGTTGTAATCCGCCAACTCTCCCTGAAGATCTTGTATTTCACCAGCAAGTCCTTCAGCTCTAAAATGATTATAAGCAAATATTAAAGTCTTTCTTTAAGAAGGCAACATTCTCAGGAATGGACACCTTGTGATATAGGATGCAACTAAATACCTGAAAATACAGTTCGAAATGCAGCTTCCTTAAAATTTATATTAGAAATGAATCACAATTAATTAAAAGTCAACAGCAACAGTTCACTTAAATTGATGCATCTACCTTTTTTCATAGGACAAGTAGACAGAGTTCTCCTGATTAAATGCATCAATTTCCTTTTGCAGTTTGCAGGACTCTGTAGTTAGTTCACTTATTTTACTCCTGTTATGATAAAAACAAACAGCACACATTAAATCTGTTCCTCTTGCCCCATGACAGGAGGATAACAACTCACCAAGGTACATCAATGCAAATGTGAGGAACTGGCAGTGATCTATGCTTAATAGGACAAAACATGTAACAAATGTGGATCTATATCATTTAAATCATACAACTGAATACAGCTCATCAGCACAGACATGGCTACCATGACATTGAAAAAAAGAATTTATTAAAATTGACACCCAAAATCCATACTAGTACTAGAGCACCTTTATATGCTAGAATGATTTTAGTGGACTAGCAAGATAATCTTATAACCAACAACAAGTAAATGTGAGTGACAGTAAGCAAACCAAGAGCTTCCCTCAACTACCAATACTAAGGTAAAGGATAAACACCTTGTGATAAAAAGTTACCTGAGCAATCCGAGGTAATATGATTTGTCCAGGATTTGTCTCTGAGGTCCTAAAAAACAAAGAAACTGTCCACTGCAACATTCAGGAAGGCACCCAAACAATGTCGCTAAAACTATCCAATATCTTTTGGACTGTTTCTGTTGATTAGAGCAGTGTTTCCCAACCCAGTCCTCGGGGAACCACTTTTTTGCTTCCTCTCAGCTCCCAGCGCACCTGTACCAGGTATTCGGTGTTCCTGATTGGCTGGGAGCTGGGAGGGAGCAAAACGTGGTTCCCCGAGAACTAGGTTGGGAAACATTTGGATTAGAGAGTATGCAAGTCCCTCCCATACTCTCTAATCAAATAACTAACCTTAATGCCCACACACACTCTCTAATAATAATAAGATACTTTATTGATCCCCATGGGGAAGTTCTCCTTACACCTCCAATGTGCTCTCTGTAGGGGAGAGCAAGCTGGCTGCAAATGACAGCCACCCATAGCGGCGCCCAGGGAGCTGGGGGTTAAGGGTCTTGCTCAAGGACCGGCCGATGTGCCGAAGCCGGGCTCAAACCGGCAACCTTCTAATCGCAGGCACAGAGGCTTAGCCCGAACCCTGACCCTCGACACTCTCGAATCTAATAACCAGCCGTTTACCTTTCATCCCGGTCTTCATGCCAGTCAGACCCTGCTGAGTGACAGGCCGCTCAGTCACTTTGATCTGAGCAGACAGGACCCCCGGGGAGGGTATAGGTCCTCCTCTGGTCCCTGGACGCCCAGTTCCAGGAACCATCTGCACACAAAAAGCTTTTTTGTTGTTAATGAAGACGGATTTCAGAGCTATACACACCTGAGCGAATCCTCACTGTTCCCTGTTTTCCCGTCATACCATCAGCCACAATAAACACAGGCAGGTAAAGCCCCACGTTATCAACAATAGCCCTGCTAGGATTGATGGCTGTAGAGACTGACTTAAGACCTACCACTGAGCTGACACTGTGTACAGTACACAAAAACACACTGCACATTATACTTCAAAGCTGTAATTTAATTGTTAAATGATGGCATGTAATAATGGCAGAAAATAATAAACGCACCCCAGTGCCAATCCGGGCTGCAGTCGGCGGAGGCCTAATGGCAGTAGGGGGTCTCCCAGTCCCAGCCGGAAAAGTACCACGGATTTTAAACTTCCCAGATAGTGGCCGCTGGCTTGCCATTACTATGGTGGAAAACTTAAAACATAAAAAGCAGGTAGAGGACAGGATTGTGAGGACAAAATGCTTCATTACATACTTTGGTTATAATTGTCATTCTATATAAATAATATATTCTCTGCAATAGTTCAGTGCTCATATTCTCATAATTTCCTCAGATATAGAAAATGTGAAGCGCCGATCAGAAGATTCAATACACATGCTTAAAATCTGAATGATCTATGTTTTATACTGTTTACGCTTGTCTATTAAAAGGAACTGAAGTCAATCATATGAGCTAATGAGTCAAAATTTGAAATATTTGGGTCCTGTCACTGTGGTGAGCTTTATCAAATCCATAGCTATCACAGCTTACTTCAAAGGCAGGACATTCCATCAGGATTATAGCCAAATGGGTGATTATTCATTCTTCAGAGTGAAAGAGACCCATGAGACATCCCAAAATTGTGGAAAAACTATTTGACAAAAAAGGAAAGAGAAGGACGTTTCAAGCTAATGAACTGGCCTGCTGGGTCCCCAAAGCTCAATCCCAAAGAATACCTATGGGATGGCCTGCACAGAAGAGTCAAGGCAAAGAACACGAAAGGCACCCAACATACATCTTCGAAAATTGCTGCAGAAGAGCTGGGAATATGTGTCAGGAGATTTCCTGCTGAAAATGAATGCCTCTTGTTTGTGAACCATTTATCAAGGCTAGATAGAGCAATCTAAATGGTCTGTCAATTGTATAGTTTAGTTACAATGCTCAGTTTTTCCTGTTGTATTTTTCAAATGGCTGTCACTAGCATTCTGCTATAAACCAGGGACTCAACAGTGCATAGCAGGGGCATTAATAGGGCTGTTTTGGGGGGTGGGGGGCTTCAGACACCTTCTTCAAATAAACGTACACTGTACACTATTTATTTTTAAGCGTGTGCTCTCATTCATTTTAATTAAATCCGGCCCCCTTAGTAAAGGCTCAGCCCCGCCACTTTCACGGATCTTTCGAAACGCTCCCGATGCGTAAGATTTAAAGTTAAGGTAAAAGTACATTCATGTAGATAAACAACATTAGAAAACAAACAGCTTACTCCCCAAAATTATTAGAGTTTTTAGGCAGAAGGCCATGTACATACAGACAAAGACGGGGTAGGTAACTAGTTACGTTAGTTAACGGTCCGTGGAGACATGTCATCATTAATACCGTATTTCGAGATTAAATCCAAATCTCTTCACATGGTCAGCTTTCCCATTTATTCACCACGTCAAACTAAGTTAACAAGCACCAGGTAAGTACAGTGTATTGTGACATTAACTAGTTTGTTTTTCTCTGTCTCCTTCCTCTCGCTTTCTGGAACCTACGTACATTGCCCCACAGAACAAGAAATGTCCAAATACATAAATATACATGAGGATATAATTAAAGTAATCAAATCAGTGCAGTTAAATACATCTAGTTACAGCTAACCAGCATCATCTTTACCCGAATAGTCCGATGCTTTTAGTTGCTTTTTCTCCGTCAACTTCTCTTACTGTCGCTTGGCAACCTGAAGCGGCACTTATCGCGAGACTTCTCTCCCAGCCTTTTGGTCGCCGAGCTGCCATCCGCCCAGCGAAGGAGCGCTTCACCACAGCGTCCAATGAGCACAGAGGGAACGAAATCCCCGCCTCCGCAGCCAGCTTGGCTGCTCCCAGCGAGTGTCCCTCTTCTTCAAAACTTCCATCAGAAGGAAATGAAATGCACCCAGCAAATACCTACTGACATGCAGTGGAAGTGAGGCTGTTTTGTAGATTTTACTGTGGTGACAAGCCATTATAAGAGGTGTGTGTTGAATTCATATGCTATGATAAGCTTTGTATTTCCAATAACTCCAGTCATTACTCTGCAATCAGTCACACATCACATTGAACCGGCTACTGTTGGTTCCATATGAGAGAGGACTCACCTCTACTGGTGTATCCGGTTATGTTCTACTGTTGTAATACTGTAATTTAACTCATAGAACCTAAAACAGGACTACAGATCCAAGTACTTCAGGCATGTATGAAACCATGGGAAAGACGAGCTTAATAATGAAAAAGCAGAATGAACGTAATTTAACAATGACCTTCTTGATATTATCCAGGCAGCTGTAGACCCATGAAACCTCCTCGTCTCCATATTTTTAGACTGAAAGGCATATAGGAGACAAAATACATCTTATGATTGATCTCAATTTCTCTGTGCATGGATTAACTGTTCTAAGAATCCAGATTTATGTGCACAGGAAGTCGTACTACCAATTTCTCAGTAGAATTTGTGCTAAAGCTGGTCATTCCTAGCTTGAGGTTCTACTTTATTCTACTTGCCTTCTGTCAAAAAGTGCAGCTCACACATTCATATAAAAACATGAAATACATTTAAGATTTAACTTCAATATGTAAAATATTTTTAAATATATTAAAAATACCTTTTCCTAGGAAAATCTGCCTAAAAACTAATCATTACATATTGAATTTCCATCAATGCCATTGTTCTTTTTCTTTAGGCAGCAATGGATGTAAAGGGGTTTGGGAGCGTAACTGTAAGCATGGATAGTAACACGTACAGTGGGCTGAGGGGGGGCCACACATTCCAAGAGGCGGCCAGGCCTGCAACACTCAGAAAAAGAAGCACACAGCACCCCGGAATCCCTTTTTTAATCTGAGACCTAAACGAAAATACATTCATATACACAGGAAACTCAACACTGACAACTTTAAACTGAGTGTGGGATACGTAACTCACTGAAAAGAGAAACCACTTTATTTACAGCACTCTACTGAACACCGTGACACTCAGTACACCTGGATAACCTCATTCCACTCCCTCACTGGCCACACACCATTTTCCTGTACATTAGCTGGTGAGCTCTTCCAGTCCCATGTTTTGACTGGGATCTTCCAGGTTGGGCCATAGTTGGCCTCCACATAATCCAGTGTCTCACAGGGGACCCGTACTCTGAGCTGCAGGAGCTCTGTCCAGCACAGGCTGAACCTCGGAAAAACATACCTGTGGACAAAGCCTAGGTTACTCAACTGCGAGTAGACTCCAAAACAAAATAAATATTAGTAACAATTATCAGAAACCGTGGCATTATTAACAAAAAGGTCACAATCTGTTCTCCCTACGGCAGATCCGAAACGTGGCAGCAGGAAATGTAAGTGTACACAAACTGAGATACACACTTGAACTTCTTGCTGCTCTTGGCCTGCGTGCCGCCGTTCCACACAATGTCACCTTCTTCATAGAAGAAGAAGATGTCCAGCTTTACATCCTGCCCCTGGAAAGAGAGCTCCAGACTGTCCTCTACCTGTGGAAAGTACAGTGGTATGATTCTGGGACCATACCGCATGGTAGATTATCCATTGTTTGTACCTGTACCCTAGACCACCTTTATTATAATGCCAAATTACAAGAAAGTAAAATGATGTATTTAACCTCTGCGACAGGTCCTGTAAATACTCAAAGTCTGGTTGAAACATTGTGACAGGGTAATCAGTTGTGCAAATATGGGTATCAATAAAAATTTTAAATGTCTTACATACTTTCACAAATTTTATGTGACTTTTGAGACGTACCTTTCCAAACTTATGCTTGAGAGGCAGGCCAGAGGTCTGAAAGGCCTGAATGATTTCTGGCTTGTAGTCCTTTATCCAGACACCCAGGTCAACATCCTTGCTGTAAGGTATCACATTGCACTGACGAAACCAGCCTAGGAGAGTTGGGATGCAGTCTGCCTCAGGTGTGTTAAAGACCAACTCAAACTCGATTTGATATATCACAAGAATAAAAGAAACTAACCAAAAATACACAGACTACACCACACCATTCCCCAACTATAACTCTTCAGGTTCAGGTATTTGAAGTACAAACACATTACTGTTCTATTAAAGAACAGTGCTGAAGAACAGTTTCAAAGCAATGAAACTGCAAAATTGAAGGGCCTTCCCTCACCCAGACATGTGCCACTGCTCAGCCAGAAGGGAACCCCCAGGCCGGTTAGGACCTGTGCTGCCAGATGGAGTAGAGTCTTGGCCTTCATCCTGAACTCCATGGACTCTGGGGAGGTGTCATCAGGGTACAGCTGAGAAGCATATGGGAGAAAAGTCCCATATCTACACAGGAAGGCTTCGCAAGAATTAACCATCAGGACATGAACAACACAGACCTGGTAGAAGGCCCGGGCATCCTTGTATCTGCACTCCAGGAAGCGTGATTGGCTGTGCTCAATGAGAAAGCGTGAGACGTTCTTGGGGATCCACACATCCAGGCCATCCAGAGAGCTCAGGACCAGCTCGGGTCTGACAGAAAACAAGGTTTACAATCACTCAAGGCAGATGAACAGTGCCTTCTACTCCTCCTGCCTAAGGTTAAGGGCTTTAAGGACAAGTAATGTACAAAAAAGTTTGTGTAGATTTAAAGATTACAGAAGAAGCCCCAACAGCATGTAGAGTACAGATGGCACCAATGGCGTATTTAAAGAGTAGAGAAGACATCCCAACAGCATTAGAGTAGAGGTGGCATCACGGGAGTATTTTAAGAGTATAGAAGAAGCTACAACAGCATGTAGACTGTAAATGGCACCACAAGAGTATTTAAAGAGTAGAGAATTAGTCCCAACAGCATGTAGAGTATAGACGGCACCATCGGAGTATTTAAAGAGTAGAAAAGAAGCCCCAGCGGTGTGTAGAGTATATATGGAATCACAGGGATAAACTCTGTAACCTGCGGCATCACTTTGCTGAAGCCACGGTTTTATAACCCACAAGTATCTTGAACACTGGCCCACCCAGTGTGAAATCACATTACACATTACCCTGGGGAACCCGACCTCGCTACTCAGGAATCCAGCCTCGGCTCACCTGTCAAATGCTCCGGCCTGGCGGCCGAAGTCAAGCCTCCGGAACGGCGCAAACTCCCTGTCCATGCCGGGTTTCAGCCGCAGCGTGCCATGCCACAGATAATTCCCGCTGCGCTCGTAGAAGACCACAAGGTGGACCAGGTGCTGGCCGGAGCGGAAGAGGAGGTGCAGGGGAATCTCGGTGCTGGAGAGGTCGTCCAGGCCCACAAGCCGAGGGTCTTTGCCTTGAATTTCAAGTAGCTCCAACCCAAGTTCTGATGCCGTCTTCGCAAGACTGGCCTGTAATGGATCAAAACCCATCTGAAGTGTCAGAACCATAGGGTGACACAGATAAAGGAGGTGCTGCTGTAGGGCAGAAGACATGAGCTCTTAAGTAAAAATCCTCCTGTCGACATACTGAGGCTGCTATATACACTCCTTATGGAAGTCAAATACAAAATAAAACTAATTTGAATTAATCACTTGACCTGGAAAAAAGCCAAAGAGACATACAACCAAAACCAACAAAGTACCTACTCATGATACTAACTTTATGTCAAATTAAAAGTTTCTAAAGAGAATTTAGAAATTTCAGTAAGTGTCATGTAAATCCTATAACAGAGGAGCTACACTCTGGACTTAATACCACAACTTTCCTTACATCATACTTCCAAAACTTTGCCAACATGGCGAAGGTGGTGAACCCCCTGCTGGAGCAGAGAAAGCTGCAGTGATGCTCATTAGCTTGACTTCCCCTCGGCTGTGCAGGGCGCTGAGACAGGCGGCCCAGCGTGGCTATGTCAACCAGGAAGACAGCGAGGCTGTACCGGGAAACCAGATCCAGGAACTTCTTCACTACCTGCTGCATGAGTCCCCAAAAATGACAAAAAATAGGTTAGTTGGGAACACTATTGATAATACACTATGCACTTTATCAATATCATATACTTTACCGGTATTTGCACATGCAGTATCTAATTTTTTCATATTACTGTAGCGCAGTATACGGTATATTCTGGTATTATCAAATCTTGCCGATATAATACAAACAGAAAACTGTATCACTGTTTTGTCACCAGGATTCTTAAATTCTACAGTATACCTCAAATATCATGGTATATCATATTACCAGAAAACCTGCATAAGAGTTTCTGGAGAACAATTCACAGCCATTACTTGTGTTCTGACCTCAGAATGTAAGAATAATGACAGAAACAGATGTCCTACTGTCTATCACTCTGTCCCTTTTTAAGGTTCAATTTTGGTTAGTTTTTTACTGTGAAACACACAGCCCACTACATCGTACCAGGTGTTGTCCACTGTCCAGTTGGATGGATTTATCATAGGAGGCGTGTGTTCCATGCTAAATATAAAAATACACAAATAAAACAGTGAAGTGGAAAGTTCAATGAGATTAAAGCAGCATTTCAAACTGAAGAGGTTTGTCTGGTGAATCTCTCACCTTTGACAGATAGTGTCTGTAGTAATAGAGCTGGAAAAGCAGGAACAGGAGACTGGTGGTTCCAAGCAGGACCAGAACCGCAGTCCTGTTCAGCCTAAGCATTGGTGTCGGTTCGCTTATTCTGGACAGCAGAGAGAGAGGCAGGAAGCCGAACGTGGAGCATATTCACGAACACTGCAGAGAAAATATACTTAATTTTAACACTTAACATGTACAATATAAATGATGGTCAAGGAAATGTGTTTGGTAGAGCAGGGAGCCTGGGACCACTGTCTTTGGGAATAGTATTCAAAATGCATAAGGTAGAATACATATTTACGGTGGCCAGCCTCAGAGGACCCTGTAGAACTAATGCTTTTGCTTAAGTTTTTAATCTGGAGAACAAAAAGACAGTTTAAATCGACCTTACCGCAGACAGCCAAACAGCTGCGATAGCCCCGCTGTACAGATACATAGCTGAAACTACTTCTCTATACCGCTCCAGGTACCAATAAACCCTTTATAACACTCCAGATTCCCATTCTGCGCATGCGCATAATCCTGCCGTAAAGCGTATTCGGAGCCGCGCGTCTCGCTTTGTGTCACGTTCGGCGCTCAACGTTTGCGCAGTCCGCTGCGCAGTGTACTGTTCTCCATGCAGTTCGCTGCGCAGATCACCAACCTCCATGCAGTCCACTGCCGGCATTCAGTCTACAATCACATGTGCAATCCGTTGCGTAGTCCACCCTCTGTCCTGCAGTCCACTGTTCGCTGCGCAGATCAGCATCCCCTGTGCAGTCCGCTGCCGGCTGCGCAGACTCCCAATGCGCTTTCTGGGAGCGGCTGTCTCTCTGGGTCTCCCACAGTCTTGATGTCACAGTGAAAGTGAATCGCGCATGTCGCTGCTGCTCCACTTTCTCTCTCCCACCAGAGACTCTTTCTCCTTGATTCGATTTGCTCCGTGAATCATCACGTTTGGTCTGTGAACATCTCCGCCATGGACTCCCAAAAAGTAAGTGTCAGTGTGTTTCATAAATCCATGCTGTCCCTCTGGGGGCTCGGCTTATCCGGGCACTCTAACACTTTCAGTGCAAGTTCTTGGTTAGCCGGCTCTCAATTGATCGCCATAAGATTAAAACAAATTAGATTTTAGTCGTGTATTTGGTATGTGTCTAGCACCAGTGACTATATGTTGCTAAAATAAGACAAGATTAAAATAGCCCAGAGATATATGACAATGTATGTTGGGCCCGCTGTTGGTGCAGGCATCACCGCAGAGTAATGGGATCAGGCTCACAGCAGATCCGTGATAATGCCCGCAAACTGTCTGCTGTTTCTTACCCCTTCCTGCTTCTTAAACCCATTAAATACACTTGACATCTTCATTTTTTCTATAAGGATATTCGATATTGCAAGTTTGTCATTTGTTAAATGTAGTTGTTACTGTGTGAGCACTTCAATGTACTCAGAACTAGATGCGGACACCCGTTTCAAGCATTTTAATGCGCTTATGTGTTTTCAGCACCAGTATGGTGTTTGTTCTCACTGTCCTTCAATTGCTATCATGGCATTTTGAGTACTCTACTAGTATATTTAAGCATCTCAACAGGTGCACAGAGAAACCAAAGAATGAGTAAAATACTCTTTATATTGTAGTATAACTGTTTTTCAGTTAGTCGACTGGTGAATGTGAAACTCTGAGCTTAATTATTTGTGGATGAGTATTAGTGGTGATGTTTCTGGTGGGCTCTCTCAGACCCACACTGAACTGCTCACGGACAGCTGCCTGAGAGCATGACCCTGCCGGTACATATCATCCTTTCCATTAAGTTTAATTTTGTCCATTGGTAACATTCTTCAATTTTAGTCATGAAATATCTCGGTGTAAACATTTGAAGTTCAAGAATATTTGTGTGCTTGCAATGTAGCCGGGAGTGTAATGTAACATGGATATATGAGCACTATAGTCACTATAATAAAGGGTCACTAAAATTACACACGCATCACAATACATATTTAGAATATGTAAATGTAACATTAATATTTTAAATGATATTTATAGGAGCATGGACTATTATCATCATCATCTTCATCTTTACAATTACAAACACATTTCCTAAAAAATGTAAGAAATTATATTAGTTTTCACTAAACTTTACCACTTTGGATGTGAATGAAAGTTGTTGCTTAAAATAAAGAAAAAGGATCGCCAATGAGAGACTTGACGTGTCTTGTCATAATTCAAAAAGCAAAACAAAAAATCATCAATAAAGCAAAAGTCATCACCAGAATGAAGGTGTGTCGCTCATCATCGCCCTTATCTTTCAAAAATCTGTATGAATTATGTTTTGGTTTCATATAGTTTTCTTAGAATGCAATACATTCTGCTCTATTTAAAAATGTTGTTATGCGTGCAGCCGTACCCTTTAGTATATCCTTATGTGTTTTTATCAGCGACTCCAAAATCTTTAATGTTTATGTTAAAATGAAAGGTATTAATAAACTGTGGCAGTTGCACAAAGTTGATGGTGTCCTCATTTCAGCTTCCCGGTGCAGAGCATCTGACTTAGCTGCCTTGCCTGTCCATGTTATCCAAAATAAAACAGTGCAAACTCAGTTCGGGGGGGTGGACAAATGACCAGGTGACATCATTGCAGTCTGGAGTCATTAGTTAGTACCCTGAGGGTAGTTAGGACTGTTCATTGCATTCTTCTTAATTCTTCACCGCCTGACTGTGTACTGTATACTGAGAAGCTGTACTTCAGCGCCTGACTGTGTACTGTATACTGAGAAGCTGTACTTCGCCACTTGACTGTGTACTTTATACTGAGAAGTTGTGCTGAGTCTCTGTGGTGCTCACAGTGACTTAGCCGAGCACCTTGGGTAGCTCACAGTAGCCCTTTGTCGTGGGGGCGGGTTTGGCAAGCCTGCCGATAGGGCCAGAGCTGAAGCTGAGTTTGAGGGGGTTACAAACCTGCTACTTTACTACGTGGCTACGTGCCTGGCTTACTCTCACATACTGAAGCATCTGCTCTCTCACCAGGAGGCCCTGCACAGGATAATTACTACATTAGCCAAAAGAAAGGAGGAACTCCACACTTTCATTGAAACACTCAGGTATTCCCTAACAAGTCTGCAGGTGAGTCTGTGGCCTGCATTTACTACACACTAAACTGTGGTTTGGTATGTCGAATTTAAGGCAGACCGATGAATCTGAGCTCCAACTGTGTAAGCAGGTACATAATTTACTATTTTGAGCACTGTTCTTTTATGTTAGTGTTAATTATCCTACACCATGTTAATATTGTAGGGGTGATACACTTATTAGTTAGTTTTAAGAAATCAACACTTACAATGACATCATGTGCACAGTTTTTTTCTCCCTGGAAATTAGACTTGTTTCCTCACATCTTGGAAGCCTTCTTGTCGTTTCCAATGGTGTCTCTGAGCCTGTTGAAGTAGCAGAGCCATTTCTGTCACATCATAACTGAGCCCGTGAAGCTGAGAGCCTCTTGTGTATAATTAGCGTGTGGCTTTTTCAGCATGACGCCCAGTGGGCTACAGAGTATGTCCACATAAATGCTAGCGAGTCTAAGTGTGGAATCCTCCTAAACTCCAAGTCTATGCAGCAAGTGCCCAAGATAAAACTGATGCGTTTAAAATAATATGGGCTGTTATAGGGCCTATAGAAGGAAGCAGTTTTAATTAAGTATGGTTTTTTGCAGGATAATGGCTGTAGTGAATTCCACCTAGATTAGCTGTTCATAAAGGTCGTATGTGTAACAGGTGCATCTGATTTTCATAGAGCAACACCTCGCAAGTGCTGTCTGATCTGGAAGAAGAGTTTGACACATTATTTTCCATGCTGTACGAGATGAAAGAGAGCATGACCGGCACAGTCAAACAGGAGCAGACTCGGAAGATGCAGGAGCTGCAGGTAATGCAGGGGCCCAGCGTCTCCAGGTCTGCGCACAGGGGACGCTCCAGGCTGCGTTAAAATGATGCACGTGGCATCTCAGTTTGGAAGTATCTCTAATATGAAAGCAGACATTTTATATGTCAATGTATAAGAACATCTGAGAGTAGATGAAGTGCTTATTTCTGCATTTACTCCCAGCAGATGCTACAGATTATACTGCAGACTTTGACGATTCCATACAAGGTTATTAAAGCCTGCCTCATGCATTGGGCTTGCAGTATAATGTTAGTTTGTGCCCAGATGAAATAGAAACTGAAAAACAATCCCAAATGCAGGGTGGACTTTATGACAAATTGTCCAATTCCTTTTTAAAATATTGACTTGTAAAGAGGTGAGTTGCAGCACAGAATCATTTGACCTTCGGGTTAGCATGGTCTAGGGGCGTCGTCAGCCAGCTGACCTTTGACCCTTCCAACCCTATTAGTCCAACGCTAGTGATTTATGTTCCGCTGCTCTGCTGCCCTTTAGCTGCATATCCTCTTGAGATCCAGGGGAGAAAAAAAAATCATATTGATTTAAACATTTTGATTTGATCGAAAGAGCAGGTTGACAAGGTCACATCTGCAAACATGTAACGTCTTTTTAAAGCTCTGACTGTCCTCTTTAAGAAATAACAGGGATTTACAGAGTGGCATGTGCAGTATGAGAGATATGAGCAGAAACATAATGTCCTCTACGGGGGACAAAGATGAATTGTGTGCATGTGTGTGTGCGCGAGCGGGTTTACCTATCCTTATGGGGACACGATGTCCCCATAACGTGATAAATATCCATTTTTTTCCCTTATGGGGACCGGTTTCCTGGTCCCCATAAGGGAAAACTC
>JAODJU010000119.1:20789026-20854643 GCA_026776725.1 Gnathonemus echidnorhynchus | reverse complement strand
CCCTTATAACATGTTACAGTAACCAGGCCGAGGGCCTGTTACAGCCCCTTATAACATGTTACAGTAACCAGGCCGAGGGCCTGTTACAGCCCCTTATAACATGTTACAGTAACCAGACTGAGGGCCTGTTATAGTAATTTACAACATGTTGTATCAATATGTACATGGAGTACAATTTCTTCTGTCCATTTTATTGGCCTTTACGTCGATTAACACAGTGTTTCAGTTGTTTGTCAGATGTAATACTACAGCATCCCTCTCAGTATTGACTTAGTGATCAGGAGGATTGAATCCAAGTCAGAGATGTCTGAGAGTCATGCCTGACAAAGGCAGACAGTGTCACCTGCTTCCATGAAATAGTCAGAGGCTCTTGCAGGTGGATTGGCCGTCAGTCTGACCGCTTAGGCCCCTCCCACACGTACAGCTACACTAACGCTCCATCTCCTTCTTTTTCTGCCCCCCTTCAAAGGCCGCCAAACACATCAGAGATAGGTATTGTACGCCCCCCCCCACCCCCCACCCCTGCTTGGTTTGGTCTGCAGGCTGCTACCTCGTGATGCTGTGCCTGCCGCTGTTTAGGAGCCCCCCCACCCCCGCCCCCCGTGCCTCACAGGGGTCACCTTGAGGTGATGATGCCTGTCCTTAACGCTGTGCTGGCTTCACCCGCATGCTGTCCTCTTCTCTAATAGTGCTACTTAAGAGTAGTGAGTGACTCCTAATATCTGGGGAATAAGCTGTATTCTTACCTGGTGGAACTGGTCTGATACAGGCTGTTATGGAATCTGATGGAAGCCTGTTATTTTTTAATGGATAACTCTAACCAAGCAAGAATGAGCAAAAATTAAATAGTGTAACAATCATTATTAAACTGGCATTGGCTCAAAGAATTAATATAATAAAATGTGCATGATTTGTTACTTATGTATAATTCAGGGTTAAAGGTACTTCCTATTGCCGGTAACCCTGGCTGTATCAAAGAAGCATGGTTTTCATTTTAAAAACGTTGTAATTTAATGATATGGTGTGCCAAGTCATACATTTAAACAAAGTGTTTAGCTTTATTTGTTTTCAAACTTGACTTAGAAATCTACCTGTGTTTTAACATGTGATCCATGCTGTATAATTTTGGCATTTTGTGGCATTAAAATTAATTCTTGTAATGATGTTGTTCTTTTCTCCTCACCTTGAGTGAATGGAGTGCAGACGGTGATACAGGACAAAAGCTAGGAAAGCTTGTGAATACCAAGCCCTTAATTAAATGGTGGGCTTGGATCTTATGACATCGAGGCTTAGCCAAACTGAGACCATGGTTGGGGCCGACATTGGGGCCGTTCAGGCAAACTATCCGCAGTTGCCCATTTTATGGTGCAATTCCACATATTTTCCACAAGATGTCACTATAAGTTTGTGTAACATGCAGTAAACTGTTCCTGTTTCAAGCGTTTTATTAATGTCTTTTCAGTGGGTGATTAGAAAAGAATTACCCGTCAGGTTCACTAACGGAGCACACACACTGACACACCTCGTGTTTTTGTATCGTGGAAGGAATGCAGCTCAAACACACTGTGAAAACTGTAAACCTCACACACATACATGGCCAGGAATCAAACACGGCATCATCACTCCATTCTGAACATGTTATTTTCCACCAAAATGTTAATTATGTTTCTTGGCATGAAAAAAGAATGAAATATGTTATACAGTATGCTAGAAGGGGGATTTGGTACATTTTGCAACCACTGTGTTTTGTCATTATATGTTTAATAACAGATATTATTTATTCAATGTTAAAATACATTCAACATGTTGTTAATGTTAAAATACATTCAAAGATGTAGCTCTGGAAAAGAATTAAGAGACCACTCTATATATTTGAACAAATCTGCATTTTTAAATCCTGGTTTAATCGTGGTTCTGCCGGCTGAAGGCTACACTGAGCAGCAGGTTGCTTCCATGTTCAAAATTTCTAAGAGAGCAGTTCACAAGAACGAGGTGAAGCAGGAGATACTGGGAACGACCAGAAACCAGCCAGGTAAAGGGTGGAAGCGACATTCTAATGCCAGAGACGACCATTAACTTATCCAGCAGTGCCTCATGAATCATAGGATGACATCAAGTGACCTTCAAAAGGAATGGGAAACATTAAATGCAGGTGTGAAGTGCACTGCTAGGATAGTTTGTATCAGGCTCCTCAAGGCAGGACTGAAGTTTCGTAAAGCAAGGAAGAAGCCCTTCATTAATGAGAAACAGAGAAGAGCCAGGTTGGAGTTTGCAAAAATATGTGTATTTTACGCAGAAGCATACCCATAAATTGATGAATGTGAAAATAAAGATTTCACATGGTCTATGATTTCACATTGTACTATGGTCTCTTAATTTTTTCCAGTGCTGTACACAGTAGACCTAACATCATAGATATTGTAATAGTATTATCTAATCTTGCTCTTTAATAGTTTAAAGGATTTTTGTTACGCGTATAACCAGGACAAGCCGTTAAATAGCAGCTGAATAAAAATTACAGCGCTAAGGCCAGGATGTTTTTCTTTGAGCCTAGGGCGGCCATCTTGATTTCAGCCTTATCTCCCAAACCGCTTTGGTATTGTTAAATTATAGTGGAATTACAAATGTGTCCAAGACACATAAAACGCTATATGGTGGCACTGTTTAAAGAAAGAAACAGTGAGACTGGAGAACAAGGGCTGCAGTGCTGACAGCCCTGAATCCTGCCATATCCTACCGTGTCCCGCAGCACGCAGTTCCACCCCCCAAGCTCCTGCTGACTCGCTTATCACACACAGGCACACCTTAGTAAGACTGTTTCGCAGGGCCTTCAACACGAGGTCCTCATGGAAATGTTCCTGCGGTATTTATCAGACATTAATGAAAAGGTAACTGTATGACAGCAGCAGCATGCATGAGCTCTCTGTCGGGGTTATGCTAATCCCTTTAGCGTGCTCAAGAGAAAACTGCTTTGCTGGAACTGCCTCACAGGTGGTGCGTGAGCCCTTTCTGTTCAGATCTGGGAAGCGCTGTGACCGTCTCGCACACTTATGTCATTCAAGGGTGACTGTGGCTCCAGCGTTTCGTCACACCATGAAGTTGAAAGCTACAGCGAACATGTCTTACCTGATGGTTGATTTCTCTGAAGAGAGACGAATGCTGGAAAAACTTAGCTTTCTGCCCGGTAAATGCACCAACCTTACATCCCCAGAGTGGACTGCGTAGTGGATCCAGGCATATTTATTGAAATGCTGTTTGGTGTTTACCACTGTACTGTTTTTGTTTTTGTTACACTTCTGACACACCATGACAACATACTTAGAAATAGTACATTTTTTCCTCAATAATTTCCAAGCTATAAGGAACTAGATCGCATCGAAGGTCAGGCTGATTTGTGTCTTTGATCGGTAGGCGTATAAATTTCATTAATGCATGTCTGCAACTATATTTCAGTGCCCAGAGCACCGGAGATCGATGTGACGGGCTGCCTTGTTACCAACAACACAGTGACAGTTGCATGGAGAATGCCAGTGGAAGACAGCAAGATCGATCACTATATTCTGGAGTATCGGAAAACAAATCACGAAGGACTGCCTAGAGTGAAAGACGAATACTGCTGGGAGGTGATGGATAATGTGAAAGTTACAAAATTCACACTGACAGGTACGTCACAGCACACTTTGTAGGTTCTATTAGAGAAAACAGTCTGCCAGTGGTTACATAATACAGCCTGGCACATATTCCCATTTTCTCTTGTGTTTTATGTGTCTCTGGGAAGCATTACAAAATATCATGTGGAGAAATTCTTCTTTCAGGGTTAATATTTGATTCTGAGTACATGAACTTCCGTATACGAGCATGTAACAAGGCTGCAGTTGGGGACTACTCTGACCCCGTCACCTTAGAGACAAGAGGTCAGGCTTGCTCTTCAGTCACATTTTAATATACATCATGCCATTTAAATAATGTTTCTCATTATGAAGCAATGATGGACACTATGACGTAAAACACGGAAAGTCAATGCTGTCTCTGTTCTATTAACCTATGCACTCTTTTCATCTAGCTTTTAATTTCAACTTGGATGCCACATCTTCACACCTCAACCTGAAAGTCGAGGACCAAAGAGTTGAATGGGATCCACAGTCTGGCAAACTGGAAAGCAAGGTTAAGGGCAAAGAGAACAAGGGCAGGTAACAGCTTTTCAGATACACTTCCTTTTACATACATTGCCAAATTTGAATATTTCCCTCACAGAAAAACAAGCTCTTATTTAAAGCTGGAAATCAATACCCCAACAACTGTATTAGCTTATTGTGAAATCTTTTAATTAGAAATTAGACTTGAATGTAATATTTAGGTTAGGCCTAGGGTTTACTGGGTGTATATGCCATGCGCAGCCAGGGAAGTTGACATTTGGGAAGAAGTGTTTTTCTACTATTGCCGCATGTCATGTTTATTAGTTGCTGTCCCTGGTGGACCTCATATTGAAATGTATCTCCTCCACCGGATCAGCTCACGAGTGGACCCGGGTTCGATCGCCTTTGGCTTGCACTGGAAATAGAGATCCAGTCTGTAATGATAATTTTGTGAGGGAGCAGCAATTTCAGCCGTTACATATTGACTTTACAGAAGGAAAACTATCTATTTTTGTGGTTTCCTTCAGGTATATAGCAATATTACACTCAAAGATTCACTGTAAAAGCAAACACATGGATCTTGCGATTCTTGCCAGGCTCTTGGTGTCTTACGAGTGTCCAGGAGCTTATTTGACTCTTATTAGTAATAAAATAAAGTTTTATTCCCTGTATTATTCAGCTTTAGCTTTTAAAAGGTAAGATAGCACAGCTGCACACACAAAGTCTGATTATTGTGCTGCCGCTTGGATTCTATGTACTGACACTGATTGTCATTAATGACTAACAGCTAGTCAGAATTACCTGGATTGTGGTCTTTGTTGATATTTTTATGGCTAACAAGTAATTAATGTTGGCCAGCTTGGAATCACTGGTACTTAATGGATGATTGGTTTTCATTGATGTTAACTGGGTTTTCATCTTTTTTGTCGCCTAATGGATATTGACTGGGTTGGCATCTTTGGTAGCTAACAGCTAATCAGTGTTGACCAGGTATCTAACTATATTAAGCAACTAACAACTAATCAATAAAATAGTACCACCTTGTTCTGTCTTTCTGTCCACAGTGGTGGAACAGCATCTCCCAGCAGAACTAGGCCTACCTCACGCGCACCTGCAGCCAGGGGGAGAGACCGCTTTACAGGAGAGTCTTACACAGTACTGGGTAATCATTCCCCAGCAGCATACAATATGTGACTGTACATATAATGTATATAATACGTCACCCTGTATTTCATTTATTTTTGATAAATACAGAAGGCCCACTCAAGCCTTCAATAATATATCCTACACCAAAAGGACTCTAATGTATGCTGTTGGCTTGCATTGCATATATTTTTTGTTGAGTAGAATGCAAACATTACTATAAATATGCCGAATGAGTCAAAGTAATGAACAGATCAGTAAACTTCATATGATCTATTTACTTACCTTTCTGGCGAAAGTTCAGTGTCTTGGTGAAAGAAGAGTTTGTGCTGCTTTAGGTCTGTGGAAGATCATTTGCACAGCTCCTCTGAAGTTTTCTGTAACCTTACATCGGCGTTCATTCCATTCTCAGGTGACAAAAGTATTTCCAGTGGACAGCACTATTGGGAAGTGAAGGCAATGAAGGACTATAAGTCTTATAGCGTGGGAGTAGCCTACAAGAACTTCGGCAAGTTTGACCAGCTGGGAAAAACGAACACTTCATGGTGTGTCCATGTCAACAACTGGCTGCAGACATCTTTAGCTGCCAAGCACAACAACAAGACGAAAAGTCTTGAAGTCCCGGTTCCGGATGGGATTGGCGTCTACTGCGATTTCGACAGAGGTAAGGATTGGGAAAGTCAAACTCCAGTATTACTCTAATACTACTTTCTTTTGCGTATACAGCTATTTATCCAACTACCTCTACTGTCTATAGCCCCTTACTCAATACAGGGTTGGGGTGGGCCTGAAGTCTGTTGCAGGATGCACAGCACGGTACGTAGCAGTTCAGGTTTAAGCAGAGAAATTAGGTTTCTTTGTTGAGTACCACTTTGCCTGCCTCTCCAGCATTTTGGTGCTCTTCTTCCATCAGACACTGTTCACGAAGCCAGAATTTCATAAAGCTGATAAAAATAAGCATGGTAAAACCTCAGCGATGACAGCCGCAGCCAGTAGCAGCAACAGAACAATTACTGTGGCCTGGCCTGGTTTTGATTTTAGATTCACAGAAAGTCTCAGGTTTTTATTTGCCTTAGGATCTGTTTACTTGGGGCTGCTTATGTTACATTACCTGTCCGTACTTGCGTTGGATACGTTACTGGGCTATTGTTCAGTAAAACCCCTGGGACTTGAAGTTAACATTCTTAACCAACCGTTCCAACCATTCTGAACCATTCCAAAATCACAAATGATGTTTGCCCAAACCTTAAATTGTATACTGAATGAAACTAAATAGTCTAGCATGAGATTTTCATGGCCTGCAGTGTTGTGGGGTGTGCTCTGGGTGTAAGAATATTATAAACTAAGGTACTTCTCTTATTTTAGTTTCACTTTCAGTGATCTCCTGTTTTTCTTCCCATGGATCACTTGTTTGACATCTAAGGTGTGCCGTGTTTTGTTCCAAGCAAAGCTGCAGTACGTTTGCTTACTTTTTTGCTGCTAATGAGATGGTTTAGTTTGACTCTCCATTGCAGGATCTTCAGCTCGACATACGTCTTAGCGTAATGCAAGTTTATGGTGATTGGGTTGCTTGTCCATAATCATGGAGTTTCTGCTAATAGACATCATGAATGCTGTGTCTGATCTGTATCTATATTTGTTTGTGTGTGTATGTGTGAGTGTTTGTGTACTTTTTGGCAGTACATTCTGAAGAAGGAATTTCCCTGTACTGTGTACACATTAGTAACTAACCTCAATGTCCCAGCGTTGGTGAATCAATTGCTGTTCTGGAGCCTGGTTTTCCTGTCAGATTTAAACCCAGAGCAATAACAGCAGGCTACAAACAGCAGACGGACATCAGACACAACATGAGAGACCTGCCTGGTCTCTGGCTTCAACTGAATACTGAAGGTTTGTGGTCTTAAGCACTGCATTGGATGTGATCATGTGACATGTTGTCTTCCTCCAGGTCAGCTGTCCTTTTACAATGCAGAAAATAAACAGTTACTCCACACATTCAAGACTAAATTCATCCAGCCTGTTATACCTGCTTTTATGGTGAGTTTTAGTATAACCCACATATGTTACAGAATGGACCGGATGTTCTCTTTAAGAATGTACCTTTATTTCTGTGGGGGTGCTCACTACCTATCTCTGGAGGGAGAATCAGGTCGCAAGGCTGCTTCATACCTTCATTCCTCTTGGGTGTTCTTTTCCAAAAATCTCCATGTGTCCAGTCCCAACATTCTGAATGCAAATGCTGCAATTGATGCATTTCAGCAAAAGAGAAAATCATAGAATTATGTGTTTTGACCTCATAGCCTCCCTACAAAATGACCACTTAATATAGCATCCTTCTCCTGTGAAACTGTCTAGATTTGGCAGTGAAGAACATAGAGGCCGCTGTCATTAGATGCTGCGGAGGGTTTCATGGGAGGATGTTTGTTTGTGAGATCAAAGGCGCATAAAATGCTTTCAGATGCTAAGACACACTGGCTAAATGGTAATGATGTTTCCATGAGTCAAATGTTGTCAGAAAACAACAGTGGAAACCAGCAGTAATCTTGAAAAAAGACTCGCACTGACCTGCATTAATGGCACTGCCATCGTTTTCATCCTGTTTAATAGATGCGTGTGTCTCCTGCAGGTGTGGTGTGGAGCGCTGGCGCTCTCCACGGGCCTGCAGGTTCCCAGTGTCATTGGGGGCTTCCAGAAGACTGACAAGGGCTCAGAAGCTCCAGCAGCCACCGTGGCACCAAGAATTAGCTGACAGCCTCTGGAATCTCACTTCCTAAATCCTTGCAAAGCGTTGCTCCTTTTGTCAGGTTTTGACATCCTGAGTGGTACAAATGAAAGCAGTGTAATCAGGGATTCAATCTAATGAATGAGAGAGTATAAAGTAAGAGGGAGTTTAAGAAGGAACTTTTTTACAGTTTGTGAATCAACCAGCCTCTGTGTATTTGTATTATTTATACTGCATAAACAGTAAGTCTCTTTTCAGTGTATATGTGTGTGTGTGTATGTGTGTGTTATGTACAGTATATATTACATTGTGGGGACATTAATGTGATTAAAAAAAAAACTTTTATATTTTTTGATCCCCACAAAGAGAAACCTAATTTTATAAAAATCTGTGACTGCAACTAAAAATCAAAAGTCTTGTACTTTGTTTGGTTACTTATGGTTAAGTTTAGGACTGGGTAGGGGTTAAGGTTGACATTGTTGGAATTAGGGTTTTTCCAAAAGAAATTAATAGACAATCTCTACAAAGATATGAATGCAAATGTGTGTGTGTGTGTGTGTGCGTGCGTGTGTGTGTGTGCGCGCATGTCTGTGTGCCTGCTGAGAGACTGAATTTGGTATGTGAGTTTCCTAGATGCTCCACTCCATTACTTCATCAGTACTCAGATACTGTACTCAGTATTTGAAGATATGTTAAAAGAGTTTCTCTAGATGTTCTGCTCCATCACTACAGCAGTATTCAGATACTGTACTCAGTATTTCACCAGACAGTCTTCATTCTGGCTGGAACAAACTGCAGTCATCACAGAAGATTAGTAAGCCAACATTTTGACATTTATGTTTCTTTTTTTGTTGTGCTTGCATGATCCACGACCTGAAACTCTCACCATTTTTTGAAGCACAAATATGAATGTGCCTTATAGAATATGAGCCTTTGGACTGAGGGCTGTTCAGCAGATTTTTATCAATCACAGAGTTCCCAATAATTATTAAAATGTTGTATAAACCTCAGGAGAATTAATAAGTATTGTATTTAATTCCAAATAAAGAATTATAATTTATGCCATTTTAATAACAGAACTCACTGTTGGAATGACATTACTTTAAAGCTAAATGGAACTGTGTGATCAGCCAGGCTGTAGTTGGCAGTCAGAGACAAGCTGTTCACATGACTGATCACATGACTGTTCACATGACTTTTTCTCCTGCTCAACAGGCTGGGCAGGCCCTCCTCATTTACCAACAACACCAAACATTCCAATGATCCATTTTGGTGTCTTTGCCAGGGATGACGTGCACTGAACTTTACAGCTTTGTGTAGGAGCAGCAGGCGCAGTCAGAGGAGCAATCATTTCTATCAGAGAGCAACGTGGGATTGTGGATTATGGTTTCAACTATGACACACGATCATACTTCCACAAGCCTGTATTCTTGTGGAGTTTCATAGGTGCTACACATATAGACACCCCAAGGCCAATCACTGTTTTCTGCTGCTGATGATGGGAGCAGATTTAAGGAGATGGTCAGTCGCTTGTCATTCGTACCATGACATCTAGGAATGACTATACAGCATGGGATCCTCCATGACACCCCTGAAAATACATCTAGTACAAGTGGATTTTCAGACCATACGAGTTAGACCAGTGACCTCATTTCCAATTAAAAGGGCACGTTTAGCTGAACATGACACTGCATGTTCACATCCATTATACACATCCTTGGCACACTGATTGGTGAAAATGAGACCTAAAATTTTAAATGGGTTGCCTTCTTAGGGGATGATGAGATCACTTTGCTGCACATCACCCAAAGAATAATTGGAGTGTTAATGAACTCTGTGTTTGTATATATCTTGTGAATAAAGCGGTTATTTTTTAAACTAAATTAGGCTGATGGTACCAAATGTAGAGTCACACAGTGGGTTTAATCCACAGATTATTTAACTTTATCCTTGTAAAGAAAAACACAATGTAAATCCATTGAGAAGAACGGCAAAGAAAGATTGTAGAAGTAACAAAGTTCACTGAACCCTGATAGGTTAATTAAATTCATTACCTTGTACACTGTAACTTCAAAGGACCATTCAGATGAGCGGTTGTATTCCCAATCTGTCCAGTTTCATTTTCATTAACCAAATGCCTTCACCAGGACTCATTGCTACTTGTCACCCTCTGGTGTGACACCACAACACTGTGCTGAGACCAAGGGAGCAAAAGGAATGTCTGATTTGCATCTCAGTGCCATTGACATCTGAGAAGGTTGCAAAGACCAATTAGAATATGAAAGATCAAAACTGATTGAGGGAATAATGTAATCTTACCAGTATGTTCCCAGATTTTCTGTCTCATATTTTATATATGCTAATTAGTGGCTGATTTCTGTTACACTATTGCGGTTCATTTGTTTTTTAAAATGTTAGTTTTTAAGTTGAGTTTCAAAATCCAAATGTTGTTGGGTGGCTGATAAAACAGAATTGGGTTCAAGCATAACTCTAAACCAGTGTTTCCCATCCTGGTCTTGAGGGACCCCCAGACAGTCCATGTTTTTGCTCCGCCCAGTTCCCAGTAGGGGTCCTCAAGGTCCCCGTTAGGAAACACTGCTCTAAACAACTAATAACAGCATGTCTGTCTATAACAAATCATTGTGAACATATGCAATGAATGATAGAAGTGGTCTAGGTTGCTCTATGTCTGTGTTGATTAATCAATATATTCCACTGTCTAATTACATTAATTGTTTTATATAAGGGACTTTCTCGGTGGCTCAGTGGATAACCTCACACCTCCTGGGCTGGGGGTTCACCACTGTGTCTGGAGTTTCCTCCAGAAAGTCTAAAAACATGCAGTTAGATCCTTCAGAATCTCTAAACCATTGTTGGTGTGTGATTCCGTGCCCAGTGATAGACTGGCATCCAGTCTAGGGTGTCTGAAGCGTGTCCTTCCTGGGATACTTTCAAGGTTCACTGTGACCCTATACAGAAATGAAATAAATGTCGATTCTTCTCTGTAGTGGTTGAAATGTCGCCTTTCACTTTTGGAGCAGGACAATGGAGTGTGGTTTAGAGCAGGTAGTGCGCCGGGTGGTAAGGCCAGTCCAGCCAGTGTGGGGAGTTCCTCCACAAGTAGGCCATTTGAATGACAACACCTGTTCTGAAAGCTTTCTCTTTCTCAGGGAAATGAAAATGGAGATTCAGCGATTAACCCCTCAATCCAAGCCTAAATGTCTCTCAAATCTCAGAATAACTACATTGCTAATTCTTAATTTCAAGAAACAGCTGATAACACTAATTATTTGTATTATCATCTGGAGTGGAATGCAAACTTCATTCCAGTAAACTAAACAAGAGTCATAGTGGTGGTTCAGTTGGTTACACTGTAACTGCACATGTCTGAGAACATGGGTTCCAGTTTCCGCGTATAGAATGTGCATGTTCTTCCAACCTTTTATTGGGAGTTGCCCATCAAGCGTACCCTGCCTCATGCCCTGTCTTTGGCAGCTGATGTAAGCTCTGCATAGCAATAATACAAAATGATGCCTATAATGCGATAACAAAAATGCATTTGGATAATGACGTCATTAGAAGCGCAAACGTTCACCTCTGCCGCATATTTAATACTGATGCGAAGGAATCTGATGGACATAAACTCCCCAATATTTAATTACATTAAATTTATTAATTTCAATATGTAATTGGATTAATTGATCCCCCCAATAAAGAGACCTTTGGGTATTTAAAATATTGTGTCTCCCCCCATAACAAACTCCCTCTTACCCCATTGACTGCAGATGTCGCGATAGTCAGCAGAGCCATCTGATGATGCGACATTCATAACTTTATCGTCATAGTTCTTAACTATCAAAATTATATTATTTACGTTGTCACGAGGCCATGGGTCGTTAACGTAATTTAGACGACTTATTAAGTCCATAAACCGAGTTTGGGCTATAAACCCCGCCTAAGCTCATATTTCCTGTCCCTGGAAGTACCCGACTCCGATGACTAGACCCGAAGGAGCAGACTACAATACCCATGGCCAGCGCAAATTGCAAAGATAACTGGGGAGAAACACATTCAGGATTGAAAAATATAACCATGCAGCAAACGTTATATAATGTCTCTTTCCTGATATCACGCTCGATTTATCTATACATTTTATGGAACCCCTCGTCCTATTCATTGTCGCTGGGGGTCCGGAGCCTATCCCATAGGCTATAGGCGTAGGGCAGGGAACAATCCGGGATGGGGCGCCAACACACCGCAGGGCACAGTCACACCTGCAGACAACTTGGTGACTCCAGTTAAGCTCAGTATGTTTTTGGATAGGAAACCCCACGATGACGGGGGGAGGGTATTTGCGAACTCCACACACATGGAGCTGTACTGGACACTCGAACCCTGGTACCCAGAGGCATGGAGGCGACAGTGCTAACCACTGCATCACCGTACCGAACCATGCAGTATATATGTTCGTTACAATTTACGAATCTGGATATGTGCCTCTGATTTATAGGTTTTTGATTCTGCTCCATTTTTCTGTAGTGTCATTGTCAAAATAAAAGTGATATGATACACCCAGTACGTAAAACTACACATTGACTTTTATACATGAGCTTGTCATTTCGATCCCTTTGTCTGCTTCAGGGTGGGATTTCCCCCATAAATTCAGTATAAAGTATAAATCAAATACAATAAGCTCCCTCCTTGGTCATCCATTACGACTGTACTCATACATTTTAATTTTAAAATTATGTTTTGGTATTTGTATTTTTTCCAACACCATATATTTTTCTTTAAACCAGACACTCATATTCACGTGTCTGAATGAGAAATACTATCTCCTTTTAAAATGTAGCAATGATTCGTAGCGCAGGTATAATGTGACGTTTAAGTCTCGCTTGTCGACTAGTAGCTGAGAGAAAAGCTGCGCCTTAAATGAAACAAAACGCGTGAATCCTGCGCTTCCACCATCGCCTTATGGTCTAAATCTGTACAATTACAGATCACCCTGGACGCCAGCTGAGTCCTGGAGAGCCACAGTGGAACATCTAAAACCTTCAGACATCAATCCTGGTTGCTCAGCTTGCCGATCGCAGTCACATAATTTTTGTTAAAAGGGATGCATTTTTCGGGGCGAAAACCAGCCTTTGGGCATACTGGATGTCATTATCCTTTGTCATGCTGAAAAATGAGTGCCTTGCTGCACAGGGAAGCCATTTTGTGTGCTGAGGCTCCTCTCGATGCCCGCACTTCTGCGCTCACGTCAGCGGCAGGAAGCGCACCTCTGGCCGAAGCGGGGAGACGCGGGGCTCCGCTCCAGAGCAGCACCCGGACCTGCGGGTTTCACCGACACCTCCGTTCCTCGGCTCTCCTTTCTGTGCGATGGATGGGTAAGGTCTTACGCTTTATACACGGAGCCGATCGCGTGCTGTTTTGCACGAGAATAAACGTCGAGGCGTACTTTCCGTCTGTGTGTGAGTGTGCGACGGGCTGTGGATGTTAATGCATATTAGGAAATAGAGACAAGGAAGAGAAAATGGGCAAGACGGGAGCGAGAGGGAGCTGCCAGCCTTCCGGCATCTTAACCGTGGTGTCGGGATAAATGTGTGGCTTTTCCAAGCAGAAGCAGCGCTTTATTCGGTTCAGCAAAACGATGATCCGATTCCTGGGGAGGACGCACATGTGTGACTTTCTGATGTGGCCGATTGCGGTCTGAGTGTTTATCTCCAAAGTTTGCGGAAGGCACCACGCGTCCGATTGCCCTTTCAGAGCGTTTTCGAGACGCTTTCTCCTGGGTTACGTGTGTGGGCTCTCTGCCTTGTGCTGTTTTTCAAGTTAAACCGCGGCGAAACGAGGCACCGTGACAGTCGTGAGAAACATCTCCGTGCTGCCATTTTAAGATCGCCAAGGGGCGTTTCTGAAGAAAAATGTACCGATGGAGAGACTCGGCTTTTCCAACAACATTAAGGTACAGAAAAAGGGGAAATCAGAAATTTGCCAACGACGCTTAGCTATCAGGCCGTTTAAAATGGAATATTTGATAGTTTAGTACATAATCACATTGTGGATACATGGTGCTGTCACAAAGCTCTGCTGTGTGTGTATGTGACTTCGGGGTGGAGTTCTTTTTGCTGAAATGTTGAATTGTGCCTGTGATTATTAACGATAATCTGCCTCCTTTCTGATAAATAGCCATGTCATCGAAGCTTTTGCCGTTTTTAATTGAAGCGTGTAGATGTGCCGCTGATCGCTTACGTTTATATAACCGTGCGATAACTCGCCCGAAATATTCTTGTCTTTGATTGATCGATAAACTTCTAGATGATATGAGTCAGTTGAAACTTTGAATTCGGTAACGTGAAAGTCGTTATCAGTGCTTTATGCTGTGGATCTGTAATCGTAGGCACCTTAATGTGGTCTTGGGCAGAACAAAAGGTGGATGCAGGCCTGTGAGCTTTAAACCTCTGACCCGCTGCCTCCCGATCGCTGCTCAATTCTGCATACAAAATTTATTCTGTTATTCCAAACGTAATTCGGTAACATTTTGTGCTGCGAATGACCAAGTGGCTGCCACTCTGGAGTTATTAGTCTATACTAATAAATGTGTCTACCATGGAGATGTTTTTGTTACAGAAACAACACTGCTACAAAATGTATCTCTGCGTTTCAGATCCGACTGTAACCGTGAAATTCATAGTTTTTGGATGTTCTTGGCAAACATAATTACCGTAAAACTTCCTTTTTTCTGCATTTATCATATAGCATAAATTTTTGTAAACTCTTACCTGCACCACATGCCATTTTAATTATTGTAAAGAGAATCTGACGGTCTGTCAGTAAACAGGAATAAATATATAGATACATCTGTGTTTTTAATGCAGTTGTCTAACTAACTGGTTCCAGTTTGTTTGCAATAAGATGTATTTATATGAATAATATTGTCTGTTTGTGTTCAGTTGTGACGTGTGGCCTCATGGCCGTTGTAGGCCTATGGCTGTGATTTGGAGAGATGTTCTGCTTTGTTTTGTTCACAGTAACCCTTCGGGTGAAAATAAGAGCCATTGATTGTAATGGCAAAGCAAGCCTTTAGCTTTTCAGAGATGCTGTATGCATGACTCTTGCTGCTTCTGGATATTCAGATGTTACTGTTATTACTGCCATTTGGATGTTTTCTTATGTTTCTGTGTGTATTTTAGTACAGTGCATTTGCCATGTTGGTGCCCAATTTGGAAGTATCTGTGTCATGCAACAAAGGCAGTTCTACGGGAGTATTTAGGGTATACCTGTGTGTACCGCTGGTGTCCGAGATGTGCAAAGTAATCAGCATGTGAATGCTGGTTGGGAATGTGTAGTTTGTGTAGGTAGCCCTTATTTATACAGCCTGCCTGTTTTCTTGTGTGGTGAAAGGCTGACTCAGTTAAAATTAAGGGGGAAAAATGCTATTAACAGACTTCACGGCCCCTCTCATGAAAAACTGTGCCGTTTCAAATCTGAGTCACTCCGCTGACAATTAAACAGCATCAAACACGGCTCTGCATCTGCTGGTGGTAAAAAAAGCAGACACACCGTTGCAATTCAATTTACGTTCGACCCATAAAACACATTTAAAGCCCGAAGAAGCCAAGCGTATATCAAACTTGGGTTCCCTTTTCCAGCGAGCGTTAATGAGTTTGCAGGAAGAACGAACCCAGGGAATAATGATTGGCTCATTATTTCTTTAAGATTGGTGGGAGGGGATGAAGGCCGATTTCGAAGGCAGTCCCCCTTCCCGGACCCCTCCCAAATGAACAGAGTGAGATGGGGACATCACTACTGTGATTAATACTCTCTGGAATTATTAAGTTTCAGCATAGATTCTTCAGCCTTTTTACTTGTATAAAATCACAAATGAAGCTCAAGCACGCGAAGTGTTTAGCAGAGCAGCTGACGGTGACTCGTTCATCAGCTGGTCGTGCCGTTTCGCCGACGATCACGCCCCTGTGCCCCCCCCCCCCCAGAGCGTTTCTCCTAGCGCGGCTGGCCATCAGCGAAGCTGGAAGCACGACTCGGCGACCTGAGCTAAACGTTACCTGACGAGCCCAGTCGAGCTGCTAGGAATCTGTTTTAATTATTAACTGTCATTCGATAGCTGACATTATATGGTCCCTTTAAGGCAGCATCTGCCAGGTCATTTCATGGTAAAGTAAAAATAACAGCTTTACTTTGGATTAACGGCATTATGGGGATATTAACCAAATGTATAAAGTAACAAAGTTAATCCTGGTTGCACCTTTTATTTATAAAGAGAAAGGAAATCATAAAGTGAGCTTACACTATCAGTAAGTTGTGTATGGCTTATTAAACTGCCTTCCTCACTGATAAGAGCTGCAATTTGATAGGCCGCTGCCTGTGGGTTTTATGATGTTTCAGGGGGTAGAGCAGGCTTTTGCAATGTATTTATTTGCATTGTTTGAAAACGCAGGACATTAATCAGCCCAGGGAAGGTGTCTGGTGCATTTCCTGTTGTGTTTGCCCAGCCGTGAAAAGCCAGATGGCTCCTACCGTCGCTCACGTGAGACGGCCGCACCAAGAGCCAAGCAGAAGACGGCGTGCGTGGCATAAGGCGCTGGGCAGGGAGAATCTTCTGGGAAGGCTGTGTGGCAGAGGAATGTGTGATTTGCGAATCCTGCTTATCTGCAAGGTTTGGGCTGACGTTGATGTTTTGTCTTGCAGCAGTTCCAGCACAGAACGGTGAAAAGCACACATTGATGGTCTTCAGTATATTTAATGAAATTTAATCACTGTCTGTCCCTAGTCTCCACCTGGCGATCAATAAATTCTGTCTCTTTGATCACCATTAAAATACACAGATACAGAGTGAATCAGGCAGTGAGGGCATTAAAATCTTCCACTGTGGTGTGAGGTCACCACGCCACCTGCTGGTGCTACCTTGCCACCTCAGGTGTGGTTTAAAAGAAAGCCATTCTCGACTCTCACTGGTTGGACAATCTTTCCATATTATTCTCCTTTAGCTTTTGTGCCTGGTACCTGTAATAACGGCAGCTAATTTGTCACGTAATATTAAGTCAGCGTGCACTTTAACGTTTGATGTCCTGCTTTGCTCAGGCATGTCCTTTTAGGCTGAACCCCTTAAGGCCTTTTCAGCTCCTGTATGCTTGGCTTTCCCCAAAGTAAATTAGCCTGGGCGTTTAGCGTGGGCCCTCGGATCCTCGCTCGCTCGCTCCCCCCGTGGCTCCGCTTCCCAGATCGATCTACTGCCCGCGCACGTTCGCCACTCTGTAGATTGATGTGGATGGAGTGGAGTTAAAGCCAGAGCCCATGATAAACGTCTCCCCAAGCCCACCAGCCGTTCGCTCCCTTTCCTTATAAACGCCTCGTCCTACTGATCCTCATGAAGAGCTAAGGATCGCCGGCTGGCTTCTCACTGACCTGAGTTATGTAACCGAATTCCTCGCACATAAGTAAGGCTGTGTCATCAGTGTTTAAGTGCGGTGAAAACCTTGCACCTTCTTGTCGATGCTTGTATGGGCAAGACTGTGACCCTCTAGTTGGCCTGTGCATACAGAAGGCCTATCCGTGTCTCTGCCATTAACAGGAATCTATGTTATTAATTGATATAATTAACGGTGTTGGAGCCATTTTTGTGCTGTAACTAATATGCACATTTGACTATTTGGATTTAATATTTTATTAATAGTTCTAATAGAATTTTGAGTTATATTTTTGATATCTGAATATTTTTATAGTTTTGTATTTGTTATAATGTAAGAATTAAGAACCTTAGCACGTAATTGCCACATGATGCAAGTTGATTGGCTACTGAGTTTAGTGTAAAAGCGTAAGGACCAAAAGACAGCAGAAGCCTTGAATCTAGGAGCATCTCAGTCTTTTGACGTCACGTTGTGTAATGTATATTCGTAGCAATTAGGAATTCATCTTTTGTTTTGTATAGTTTTAAGTTTATAGTAAAGATACAAACATCACCAAAAGATCGAATTCAAGACCTTTTATTTATTTATTTTTTGAGATGTCGAGTGCAGAAGCACTTCGAGTTCCAAGGCTAGTGAGTCAGCACGCTTCGCTCACAAACTGCATTGACGTTATTTGTGTTTAGCGGGATCCAGTTTTGCAATATTTCCTTCATTCTGTTGTCAGTTGCTTTCATTAATATAACCTGCAGCTGGTGTCGCCCCCCCCTCCCCGTCCTGGTCTCCTTATATGTCCCCTTATGCTTCCTTGACTGAATCCCTCCCTTGATTGTTGTTGTCTTTCTTTCATAAAAGTCAAACGCTTAGTAGACAGAGAATAACTGGCCGTTTCCACATTATTTTCCTTTGTTTTCTGCTCTTTACTGTCATTATACAGTCATTTTTGTGGAGCTGGGTCTTCATTGTGAGGGAGACCCGTGTAGCTCTTGGAGTGCTGCTCCCTGCCTGAGACGACCCCGCCGCTCGTCATGTGAGTGACTGTCAGCCCACGTCTTGTGTGTCTGACGGCTTCTCCGTCTCCGTTGTGTTTTTATCGGCTGAGGTGTTTTACTCCCGGCCCTGGATCTGCAGGCCATGGCTCTGTGCCGGACTCTCCCCTTGGGACTTTGGGACAAAATATTTAGTATGTACCAGCAGTGCCAGGGTTAAGAATGTCCGACCTGCATATAACTCGTTCTTACGAATGGAATGCCATAGAGCGTGTTGTATTAAAAAATACAGTTAAATACAGTAGTCTGTAATAACAAATGCACACTTATGGAAAAAACTGCATGGCTTTAGCGATTCGTTGGCTTGAGGTACAATGCAGTGCAGTATGTAGTTTAATAATTATTATTGTTATTATGTACTGTTTGATTATTATTCTTGCCTACAAATCTGACTTAAAGATGGACCCAGGGAACGGATCTCGTTTGTAACCTGGGGACTGTCTGTAATGTAAAAAATTTAGCCAAACCTTGAAACCAGGTCTATCCCCCCCCCCCCCCCCCGTTTTCCCTTCTCCTGGATTATTTTGTCTCGTATCGCAAACATTTATTGTGAGAGAACCGACCCCTGGTTCTGGTAGATCTAGAATCACAACCAAGCAAACATTTTTCAAAAGGCAGCTGGACACACAGATGGGAGCTGTCTGTGGATGGTGGAGATCTGGGGGGGGGGTGTTTCTGGGGGCGTGTCCCTGCGCAAGCTAAGCTGATTTGTACCCCATCGCGGTTTCTCTAGCTTTCCTTGAAAGACTAAACATTCGCTCTAATCCGAAGATACTCCCCTGTGACAGCTTTGTGGAAAAGGCCGCACTGGACTTTGTACAGGTATTGGGTATTCTGCCAGTGGCCGTCTGTGACTTGTTTGTCTGTTCCCCAAATTGCTCAGTGATGTGTGGTGGTCCGCCCTCCCACCGATACAGCCTGTCATGTGTCTCGGATCTCCTCTTCACCAGCCGCCTGTAACATGGTTTCACATCTCGTAGCTACGGGCCTCAAGGTTGCCCCTTTTCATTCTGTATCAGTATCGTTTCGTCTCAATACCTTCCTGATATGTGATCATTTAAATAAAATTTCAGTTTGGATTAAATTTTTATTGTATAATGCAGACACGGATTTGATTTTAAACAAAAAGTACAATAATTGTCTCAGTTCGTGGAGTCTTTTTATTTAATTGTGGCAGTGAGTGGGTGATGTTTTAATACCTTTTTGAGGTTCCTTTCTACCAGTGAGCCACAGGTTTCTCCCTTCTGCATTCCTGACATCCTGATTGACAGGCTTTAATGAAATCTGTCATTAATATAGCCTGCTGCAAGCAGCGGTGTGGTCCGCACACTGTAAGGGTGAGAGAATGAGTTCTTCAGATGTATTATGGTGCTTTTCCACTGCCACCAAGAACCGAGCTGTACCCGAGTAAGCAGAACCGAAAGCGTGACCAAACAGCTGGTTGTGTCACCAACATCTGATTGGTCAGAATGCACGGAAACACTGGTGTTCCACATATAGATTATCTGAAGGAAGAAGCGTATATTCTATATATTATTTGTCATTAGTAGTATCACATATCGCAATGTATTGATGTATTCCCGATTACTCAGAACATGAGTTTCCAACTAATTACTTAAAGTACTATAGAACAGCTGAATGGAATGGATTCGTAATGCAAATTTACACAAACGAATGCTAATTCCGCTAATGTTTGATGCTAACATAACACACAGAGGTGGTAGAAAATTACGAAATTAGCACATAGTAAATCATGATGTACACCGTGTGAACAGTAAATAATCGTCTTTTCGGTTTTGCATCAGCGTCTCTCTCCACACCTTTACCGAGCAGACCCAGAAACCACGGCGTAACTAGTCTCTCTTCACGGTATGGCTTGGGTACAGGTCGGTTCCTGTATGCCGTTGGAAAAGCACTATTAGTCTTCAAGGTTTTTACACTGATGATCTTACAAAGACAAGGACAAACGAGTGATCTTTTGTCCAAAGTACTACAAACTGAACAATGCATCAATGTATGCTCCAAGTATTTCAATCTTCAAGCAGCAGAGCTGGATTGGTGTTCAAAGTGCTGTTAACACAGATGCACATCTCAGAAGGTTACTTCTCTCTCTGGCCTCTGATACCTTTTGGTCATGACTGGACCAAGAAATTCTCTGTTTAGATGAGACTTTACAGTGCCAGTTTTGAGATTTTTATAAAGAACAATGAGATCATGGACATTGGGACCAGGAACTGTGTTTGTTGTGACAGGAGAGATTTTTGAATGAGCTGAAGACTGATAAACTGCCTCTTTCATGTTATATGACCTCATACCCCAAAGAATAATATTTCCATTAGTATCTCAAGTCCATAGGTATCTCAAGTACCCTTGTGGTTTAAGTGTTTTCAATAAATCTGTAATACTGAATGAGATATGGATATTTACCCAGTGATTCTCATTGCTTTGGCTATTTGGTTTTTTGAATGGTGGTTGCATATTATCGCTGCCCAATGAAAAACATGCATCTCCAATAATTCATTTCAGAGGCATGCAAAAAATGCATTTTGTCAGAAACTACTTTACATAAACCTAAAGCAACATAATGATACACTCATAGCACCACAAATAGAAACCTGTCTTTACACAGCCATTACTGAATGGTTTAATATTTTAAAGGGACTTGTGTGGATTGTTGTCAGTGAGGCAAATATGTCAGTGTCAAGAAGATACAAACTAATCTTGCTTTATATTCACAATTGATGTTAGCTAGCTTTCACAATTAACAATGATGTTAGCTAGCTAGCCATCAGTGTTAAAATTAGCGATATAAAGTAATTCATACAAACTGCTGTCATGAACGCAAATGTTAACTAGAAGAAACATAAACACTAGTTCAATAGATGACTTCATAAAACATCTTTTCATCAGTCAATTAGATGTCAGACACGATCAGTAGACAGAGGGTGTATTTCAACTATAGCTAAAAGACATAGTGGATAAAGAGTGGATAGATGAGGTTTTTATTGAACAGCAAAGAAATGCCACATTGAGGGAGGAGAAATGAGAGACCCCAGGCTGGTGGCTTCTCTTTTTGTCATGGGTTTGAGGTGGTGAGTCAGCTCTGGGAAGCTCCTACTGGGATGCTGAAGCTGACTCTCTGAGCTTTCCATCTTTGCTCCAGTGGCCGTACAGCCCTCTTCCCTGCTGTGGTTGAAGCGATATTTATTTATTTTTATGAAAACAAGAGTACTGACAGGTTAATCCAGATTTGGAGTCGCATGGTGACAGGTGGTGGATGCTGTTGGATTTCTGTGTGGGATGCGCCAGTCACATGTTGTGCTGAATTTATAAAGTTTGAAGGAAAGGAGGCATAGAAGTGAAAAATACCACTGATCTTTGCGGTCCTGTCTGAATTTGTTCCCACTAAGTATCACTGCTTGAAATAAACTAAATGTGGATATTTGCAATCTTCTTCTACTCAATAATAGGAATTGTATGTGCCACACTTACCCAGGAACACATTAAAATTAAGATTATGCTTATTTTCTGAGCTAGAAATGCTTGGTTTCTGGGAAGGATGTTGCAGTTGTCTGTATCGTCAAATTGGGCATTACCCTCCTAAATTCAGTAGGAGGCCCACCTGTAAGTATAAACTGTAGAAGATAAGCTGTACGCTTACACAGCTGTTAGAAAGTGACAGGCTCTTAGGCTCATGCAGTTCTGTGTCGGGCGGTTGAACACTAAACGTGTACCAGCTCTGAGTAGTTTATTTGTCACTGTATTTTGTTAGTGTCAGTTTTTCCTTGTAATGCAGTACTGCGGTAGTACGGCTTCCCGTACAGTAGGTGGCAGTGTGCAGCCTCCTCATCTGAAATTCATCAGAGACCCACAGCTCATGAAGAACAAAATTTGGAAATGAGGTTGTTATAATAAATGGTATGGTGACCAGTGATCATTTTGAGGGCTTTTTTCCACCTGACTCTTCAGTTAGCATGATTAGGTTTTTCTTGTGATTTGCACAATTTTTGGTTGTCGGATGTTGGCGTTGTGCTTTGAAACCACTTCACAGTATCGCTGCATTAGCCCTAGTTGATGTGAGGGATATGATGGGTAATGATTGTTGAGATCTTGGTATTTTTTTAATAGTCTACAATTGAAAATATTCCTCTTGGAATGAACAGCCATTAATTCTGGCAGCCTGATCTCAGTAACTGTTCGGGGGGAGGGGGGTAGGCTTGCATTAGGTGCACAGTTACTGGATATTTTTCTGAATTGGGATTGTGTTTCATTATTCATTACCTCAGTGGTATTACTGTGTTTTATAATCATGGTAAGAGTGGAGAAAAAGAGATGTGGAAATGCAACCAGTGTCAGTCTGTCACTGTGATCAAGGGCGTAGGAAGATGGGCGATATTTGCTTTGGGTTTATTGGCCCAACAAAATAATAGAATTTTACATTTAAATGTAAAGTTGTGTCTCTCCCCCACCCCACCCCACCCCATTTGAAACTCTCTTCTACGCCAGTGACTATTATGCAGACTCCCAGTAATAAGTGATGAGAGCCTGTGGCCTTCAAGGTTTGACGATTTTAAGTTTTGAAATAGTGTTTATTTCTAATAAACAAAACACAAAATGCTAAATGCTGATGAATGACAATTGCATCGAGTAGTAGCAAGCTAATGCAATGCAAAAAGTATCAAGCTAATCAAGTTAGACGTGTCTAGCATTTTGAACAGTGTCGTTTATTGTGAAGTTCATTGTGTTGAAATAAAATTAGATGGTGTGTCTTCCATGGTGGATCACATTAGTGAGGGATTAAAGTGCCATCTGTGAAAGATACTCACAATAAAAGATAATATTGATATCTTATAATAAACATTGACTCTACAGCAGGCTTTGTTTTGACTGTTGGCTTATGCAGCTGAATCTCCGTGTAAGGACAGTGCTTTAAGCGTTTTATACAGCAGCAGCGATGCACTGGATCCTGAGCAAAGTGGACCTTACCTTTTACC
This sequence comes from Gnathonemus echidnorhynchus, assembly GCA_026776725.1. Taxonomy (NCBI): domain Eukaryota; kingdom Metazoa; phylum Chordata; class Actinopteri; order Osteoglossiformes; family Mormyridae; genus Gnathonemus; species Gnathonemus echidnorhynchus. The sequence continues at coordinate 20,831,174 of JAODJU010000119.1, read as the reverse complement.
ACGTTGCTTTAATGTGCCTGGGCTTCTTCCTGTCATTAGCTGTCTTTGACGATGCCTGCTCATAATAACCCAAATCATGGCATGTAAGGAAGGTGGGGTCGTTTGTAATTTTTTTAGATAATGTTACCTTGGTAAAAAATCTGCCGCTGGATCATGTGTCGTATCCACAGGCTCAGAATGTCAGCTGGCTCAGTGTCCGCTGCACTCCTCTTTGTTACACACTTAGAATATTAACGGGAAATGTACACCGGCCTTCACTCTGCCTTAGTAACCTGAGGTTCCAGTTCCTGTTTCCTACAGTCATTGTGTTTGCTAGGCAGGCGGTATAAAAGACAAGCCCTGCGAGTCGGGTCCTCAGAACAGGCCCTATGTACCTGTATCGTTTTCCTGTAGATGTGCCTGAACAGTCTGTCTCGGCATCACACCTCACTAGTTAGAAAAGCACAAAATCGGGAATGTCTGATGGCTTGTGGTGTCACGCTCGCTTCAGGTGATTCTAGGGCACGTGAATCTGCAGGCATCCTGTGGGGTTTGGGTCTGGCTACCCAGAAGGCCAGAAGACCTCTAAACTTTGTGATGACTGTCATCCTCGCCTGGGCCTGGTCTACTGTGAAGTACGTGAGCACTGTTCTGTAGGGCTGGTCACCGCAGCTCCTGTTTCTGTAGTGGTCGCTCATGGCGACACTGTTCTGGATAACTGGTGCTTATGATGGATAGAGTACTGTGGTTATTAGGCCTGTTAAGATCAGGCAAAATCAGTTTTAACGTCACTGTTCAGTAGCTGACCCTTGTTTAGGCCACACTCTGACCCCCTCGCAATCCCAGTTTGCCACAGGCCCCGACACCGTCTTCGCTGACCCACCGGGCCTCTGTAAAGTGAGCCTAGCAGGTTTTTCCCCGCCTTCCCTCCTTTATTTGTCAGCTGGTATCCTGTTACCGATGAAGGAGACCGTGCTTAATAATAGATGCTGTACACAATGGAGTTTGTGCATGTCTGCCATTCAGTCCCGCTTAGGCATCGCACAGGCTAACAGGACAGCTGCCCCCCTCGTAGGCCAAACTGCCCCGGTTTCTGGGGAGACGCCTATCGAGCTGTCGAGCCTGTGTCCCTGCTGGTTTCCGTGATGCGGCCGTGTGCTGTTACTGCTTCAGCTTCATTGCACGGTACAGCTGAAGCCGTGTGTCTGCCCGTGACAGTCTCTCCCTCTCTGCACACTCCACTGTCTCTCTTCCTCCTCTCTCTCTCTGTCTCTCTCTCTCTCTCGCTCTCTGTCTCTCAAACCTCCTCAAGGCCCGAATGGACCTCCCCTCACCCTGCGTGCTCCCCCTCTCCCCTTCACAGAGGACTAGACTGACATGCGTTTCAGGTACAGTCCTGACGTCTCCGTGATACTTTCCCATTTTTCTCGTGTCAAGATGGAGTCGCTTCTTCTTTTACGCTTTGAAACTTCATTAGTTTGATGGCTTGTTATCTTCAGACCAGTAACGTGGTAAAAACGATCTTGGCATTTTAGGAATGGTGCTGGCCTGTTCTTTTCTTCGTGCATTTCTTCCGATAAGAGTATTCAAGGGCGTCTGATGCAGGAATAAAACAATCTTACTCTGAAAGCAAAAGAAGCTTGTGTCAAAGATGGGGTTCGTATTCTTATGTGTCAGGGAGCAAAGCATTTGTAAGACGGATGATGGAGGATGTAAAGCGGCTTGGCTGGTTTTGTCTTTTGAGTGCCGGGAGTCAGACGTGGTGTGTGTGTTCCTCAGTTGTGTAATGTGCCTGTAGAAGCACTTTCGTTCTTGGAGTACGTGGCTTCATGTTAATGAGCTGAGGGGGCTCCGTGCAGGCCCGTGTGTCCCTGAACGGCCGCTGGGTGAGTGCGTGTTACGCTGTCATAATCCGAGCGCGATGAGCCCTTTTTACAGTCATTGTCTCAGTGTATTAGTGCTGTGATCACAGTACCGACCTGGTCGCTGTTACGGTATCTTGGTACCGGCCCAGTTGCTGTGATGTGTCACCACACAGATCTCGGTACTGACCTGTTTGCTGTGGCAGTACCTTGGTAGGGACCCAGTCGCTGTGATGTAACAGACTCATGTCTTGACATCAGTCTGGTCCTTGTGATCAGTATCTTGGTACCAGCTGATTTACTGTGATGTACAACCACATGGATTGTGGTACCGACCCGGTCGCTGTGACAGGTTCTTGATTCCAACCTGGTTGCTGTGACAGTATCTTGGTACTGACCTGGTCACTGTGATGTAACACCACACAGATTTTGATATTGACCCGATCACTGTGACACTATCTTGGTACCAACTGTTGCTGTGCTCTTCAACCACATGGATCATGGTACCTACCAGATGGCTGTGATGTTTCATTACCTGGATCATGGTTCTGACTCGTTCATTTTGACAGTATCTTTGTTTGGACCTGGTTGCAGTGACGTATCACCAAACAAACCTTGCTACTGACCCAGTTGCTGTGATGTTTACCTACATGGATCGTGGTTCTGACTCATTCATCTTGACAGCATCCTGGTTCTGACCTAGTTGCTGTGATGTATCACCAAACAAACCTTGGTACCAAACCAGTTGCTGTGACCTTTCACAACACTGATCTTTGTACCGACCCGGTTGCTGTGATATATCACCACACAGATCTTGGAACTGATCCAGATGCTATGACAATATCTTGGTGAAAACCTGGTATACATTGTTGGATTCTGTTTTTTCGATTTTCTGTGTTTCTTTCTTTAGCTCACTTGACCAAACTTGATTGTCACGTGACCCTAAACCTGCATGACTGGAGTTGTGCTGCTTCAGCTAACTTCAGTGAGCTTTGATGTCCAATTAAAAATGAAGTGAGGCTTATAATACAAAAGCCTCTCTGATCCAGTATCTTTACACTGATATATAATAGAAATATCCTGCATTTGATTGCAGAAAAGGTGTTTTTGTCATCTAAACCAAAATGGTTATATAAAATGCTTTTAGTTTGACTTTGTAATTAACATCATTGTTGGATCAATGATTTCAGCAGTAGATGGCACAGTCATGTTGTCTCCTTGCCGCTGGCATTTCTCACATTCTTTGACCAGCAAACAGGTGGGAATGCCTGCTAACTGACCTTTGTCTTTGTCTTCCAGTGGGGATCTGAGGAGTTTCTTTCTTCTGGTTTCACATACCACCATCTACCATGAGCAGTTCTACTCCATCTGCAGGTATCGCTCTTCTCCTTGAATGTCTAAGCAGCTTTTCTGGAGGTTGACAGACGCTGAGAGAGTAGGGGATCTTGGGAAGAGGTGAGGCTTGACTAGAGTGCAGAGTCAGGCAGGGTGGCGACCGCCTCTCAGTCAACAGTGAAATGCTCCACTTCTGCTGTGGCGTTCCTGTGCGCAGTGAGCATGTACGTGTTTGAAAGGAGCCCACTTAGAGCTGATACTGAGGATAAATATCATGTGTGGAGAACGTGGTTTCAGCGTGAGTGTAGGATGGAACACGATGTAAAAATACTTGAAACCAAAGCACATATGTCAATGCGATTAGACTTTGGCGTGAATAAAAAAGTGTTGATAAAAATTAAGTTATTAAAGTGTGGGGCTTTTAGTGACGGCTTTCCGGAGTCAGTTGCTGGCAACGCAGTTTGGAAAAACCTGATGAGACTTTTGGGGGGGAAAGAAAGAGAGAATTTGTACCACATGCTGCAGACTGATCGTTCACTGAGTGGTTTTCCCGTGAATAATGGCTTCTGTGCGACATTCTCGTCCTGCAGCTAATGGCAACGACAGCAAGAAGTTCAAAGGAGACAGGTCTCCGTGTGGCCCCTCCCGTGTGCTCCACGTGCGGAAGATTCCCACTGAGGTCTCTGAAGCAGAGATAATCTCCCTCGGAATTCCCTTTGGCAAAGTCACTAACCTGTTGATGCTTAAAGGGAAAAACCAAGTAGGTGGAGAGAATAAAAGCCACATCAATACGGGTCATTTGCTTCATTTCTCATTAGCATACTGGATAATAGCGAGGAAGCCCTTTCACAAGCGGAGGAGGTCTTTAAGCTACTGCAAGAAGGATTTATTTAATGTACTCTCTTGTCTCTTGTGATCCATTACTGTCTTGTATTTTTTTTGCATACTGTTCCCAGCCAAATGCCCGCATCACAGGCTCTAGGGTTCCTAAATTCTCATACATTCCCATTCATTTTCATGGAAATTTTCCAACTTTCAGTATTTCAAAAATTCCCCAGCTTAACTTCCCATGGAATGAAAAGTTTCTGGAAAGTTTCTGGAAATTTTCTGCCCCATTGCAACCCTCGCTCTAATCCTCGCATGTTAAGTGTTAGCTGGTGGGGACTGCTGGAAGGTCTGAGGGGATCAGCGGTCTCAATGGAAAGGAGCAGACAAAGAGCTAGCTGCAGTCTCAGCTCATATAGAGATCTGAGGTGTATATGAATACCATATATTGTATACACACATGATATTTAATGTTGATTCTTTTCAAAGATCTCTCTGACTGCATATGCTGTGTAGCTCAGACCTTGCTGACTGCTTTACACATTGTTCTTTCCCCCCAGGCCTTCATAGAAATGGCTTCAGAAGAAGCAGCAATCACAATGGTGAACTACTACACGTCTGCCACCCCACACATCCGCAATCAGCCTGTTTTCATCCAGTATTCCAACCACCGGGAGCTGAAGACTGACAACCTGCCCAATCAGGGGGTGGGTGACCCTTCCCGCCTCAAGGAAAACCCTCCCTTGAGTTTGTACCCAGAGTGTTTATTTAATGAATGATTTTCTTCACTTTTTTCCTTATTGTAGTGCTGTCGATTGTTAGGTATTTTACATTCTCCTAGCTAACCTGAGCGCCTGAGCGGTCACAAATTAACACCAGTAACCTCAAAGATGCACCATAAATTTGCAACAGGGAAGATTTTGCTGCTAGAATTGGTATGTTAGGAAATGTTTCCTTTGTGGACATCACAGAGAGCCCAGGCAGCCCTGCAGGCAGTGAACACGCTGCATTCTGGGAACATGACCCTGACCAGCTCTGCGTCGGCCAGTGAGGGCGCTCTTGTGCCCGGCCAGAGTCCCGTACTGCGCATCATTGTGGAAAACCTCTTTTACCCTGTCTCGCTGGAGGTGCTCCACCAGGTCAGTCCCTCTCCCTCTGTCCTTTTTGAGAAATTCTGTCGTTATAGGTTACATATCAGACACAGGTTTGGGTTTCGGGAGGAATCTGGTTGTTTTTAAATGGGTACCAGTGGCTTGTTGGAGAATGAGTTATTTGACAGGTCTTTATCTAGCAGATTCAATGGATGTATAGTTTCACTTTATGTGTTAGAAGCCACATCCTCCAAAACATTGCTTGTACTTTTTTAGTGATGATCAGAGATATCCGACAGTAAGCTCTCCTTCTTGACAAAAAATAAAAACCACATCACTTGATTTGCTGTTTGGTGGAATAAAGGACTCTTCAGTCGAAATAGGTCTTGCATGTATTTTTGCACAGATATTCTCCAAGTTTGGGACCGTCCTGAAGATCATCACCTTTACCAAGAATAACCAGTTCCAGGCTTTGCTCCAGTACTCAGACCCTGTGAATGCTCAGCATGCCAAAGTGGTGAGTACCAGCCCCCGCCCCATCCATGTTAGCGCTGCACAGCCTAACTGGTGTGCTCAACGATGCCCTCTAAGGCCGGCAGGCAGGCTAACCTGTAGCAGCAGAAAGTCCACTTCCTATTCATTGTGATTGGAGTGTTCAGTCTTCGACTCTAGTTTGATTTCTGCAGCCGCAACACATCTGTTGCTCGAGCTGTGTAACAAGGAGCCACAGAGAGAAAAGCTTTTAATGTGAACATGTCTCTCTCAGACACTGGATGGTCAGAACATCTACAACGCCTGCTGCACCTTGCGTGTGGAGTTCTCCAAGCTGACCAGTTTGAACGTCAAGTACAACAATGACAAGAGCCGGGATTTCACACGTCTGGACCTCCCATCTGGTGACGGCCAGCCCACACTGGAGGCTGCCATGACAACCCCTTTTGGTAAGCCCTTGTCATTTAGACACTGTCCTGAGCTATTTCGAAGTCTGGGCTTGGGAAGTGGCTGGGAATGGCCTGTGGGTATCCTGGGAAGGGGCTGAGATGTGTGATTTTTGGACAAAGTGAGCAGGGATGTTATCAGACATTACTTAAGCCTTTATTGAGCCCCATGGTTCTGGCTTCTGCAGTAATGCCTGAAAATCCTAACCACACTTTTTGCTGGGATGTTAAGCCCATAATCATTTTTCACCAACAAAATCTTCAGCATGGTGAATGTGAAATTTCTGTTGAGAAAACCCATATAAATACATATAAATATCTGTATACTTGGGTTTCAACTGTTTTTGTTTTTGTCCAAGAATAGTACAGGGGACTATAAATCAGTTTGCAAAGTTTCCGGCTGACCTTTGAGACGCGTTCCCAGATGGGATTCTGCGATGGATTGTCATCCGATGGCATAGATACACTGAGACGTGCTTCCCTGATGTCAAACTCAGTGAAGGGGTTTTCTAAACCTGGCGTGTGTCAAACTGTCATCAAGCCAAAGATGTCTCTGAAAAAAGAGGTCTGCAGGGAGCACCATAAGTGGGTTTCCATTTCTCTTTTCTATGGCGTGTTCCTATGCAACATGCAATAGTCTAAAATGCTGCCTTGAAAAGCCAGGTGTAAATCGGCCTGCACGTCTGGTGGTCTTGCTTTGGACTGTCCCAGAAAAATAATCTTTCATGGAGAAATTACAAGTTCCAGTAAGATGAGAAGGATTGGTCTTCGAAAAAAAAAGGAAACAATGAAACCATGTATGCATTCATCCATTTTCCAGCCAATCACCATCCAGCACAGGGTCACCAAGCAAACCACCACTTTATAAGACAAATGACTGTCTGCCTGTGTGCTTCTGGTTTTTTGAAAAGATGCCTTGTATATGTATATATGTCTAGGTTCTTGTCACGATCATTTTACCCTGGCCGACGTGCTCAGAAGGGGAGAGATCACCGGCAGCTGGGTTGTTGGTAAGTCCCTCTCCCCTCTGCCATGTTCACATTCACTTTGCATTCATAGCACCTTTTACTGATAACTCAGCAGAGCAAGGATTAGGGGTGTAAATCGTAAATTGGGCCAAACATAATTCAAATTGATTGCATTGATTGCATCAGACGATTTGATTTGACTATCCAATGATATTGATTACTGACATTTTTTCAACTTCACAAATATGACCATTTGAATGTCACATGATATTAATGGAACAGAATCTCAGCACATTAGTTTTTATTGTTGTACGTAAACAGGGAGAACAAGCCAATGTAAATTGTCGAAAATGCCAGCTACTGAACTGTACGCAGATGCATAAAGTATGTGTTGCTTGATTGGCCGCTTTCACCCAGGTGAACAAGCGGTGCACCGATTTGGAAATTTGCTGGTAGTGAATCTTGCCGATGCAGATTAACAGGATGGCGTTACATTGCTTTTATACTGTGGAAAATGAAAAATCAAGCTGTAGGCAGTATTTAAAAATAAACTAAAAACATGTCACGGGTTGGTACTTTGAGTCCTGTTATTAGTGGTGAATGAGTCGATGAAATTCCTTGCTTTTCACTAAGGAAAATGGCTGACAGTCCAATTAAGTAATTTCCATTATTTTAGTAGTCCTGTCTTTAGTTTGGCCAAGACTGACATATTGGACCGATGCTGTTACATTACTTAGTATATTGTGCATTTATAAGGCTAACAATACTTTTTACTTGGTTACCTAGTTAGCCTCAGAGTCTTGACCATTGCTAGCATAGTTAGCAAAAAGAATACATTTTTTAGCACTATGAAGCAGGGGTGTTTCCCAAAAGCATCGTAGCGCAAAGATTATCTTAACAATTATATGGAGCGTTTTGTGTGTTAAAACAGGAGCGAGTTCCCAAACATGTCGTAAAGCAAAGATCATTAGGTAGAGCTTCCTTTATAAACATAAATGAGCTTTCCTCTTTCTTCCTACATTTTGGAAATTTGCATGCTGGTGCTGCTCCTTTGTGTGTGTGCCTGCAGCACGTGAGTGCGAGAGCAAACTAGGAGGACGATTTTGCCCCCAGATATCGATTTTATACCCGATTCTGATGCTACAGATTCATGCCACTTTAATAACAATAACAATTTATCACAATGCATCTTTACATCCCTGCAGAGTGTGTGCTTTGAATTTGACCTCTTGAAGTGGAAGTCCCTGTAGTTGTAAATAGGGAGACCTGTTAACATTGGGCTGTGAAGCTTTTTAAGTGGCTATAATTGTATCAGCATTGCTATGGTCGTTTTATACCTGTTATCTTTTATGAAATTTTGAGTTTTGACTGAATGATCGTACGACTTATTATTCCTAATAAAACAAACATTCTGAAGTCACCCTGAGGGATGCTCGCTCTGGTGAGGAAGGCTCTCACAGTCAAATACAGGTGATTTCCTCATGAAGGACATTTACCGTGGCTGAAGGTCATGCGAGATGTTCTGTTTTCCACATGGCATCCCACCTTCTCATTATATGTTATACCTGGCAGATGCTTTACAATTGGGAAAGCAGGGTCAGACCTGGAGTAACTGAGGTTAAGGGTCACGCTCAAGGACCTAATGGTGAAGTTGTGAGCCACGGGATTTGAACCAGCAACCGGGATCTCAGGCATGGAATAGTAACTCACGGAGTCGCACACGTTTTATGCAGCACAATTTGCCCTGTACATGGTGATGGTGAAAATTCAAGATGCCCTTCACCCCCTACTGTTCACCTGTTAGTACTGCATGCACCGGCTTATACTCATGAAGGCATCATACGTGTGTGTGACCTATTGACACGGGCTTCGCTCCCTCAGGGTGACTGTTCTGTGCCCCTTAGACCCCCACCCCCCCACCCCTTACACTGACCAGGCTGCTCAGTCTCCCCCGGATGTCTCTCTTTCGCTCTTTTGTAGGGGCTCCTGGTATCATCTCCTCTCCCTACACCGGAGGTCCGGGATTCGCTCCCAGTATTGGCTTCACCCAGGGAGCAGGTGTGTCAGATCCCACATGAGCGTCGCCAACATCGATAATCCTCCTTTCCTGTCCCGGGGTGTCTGTGTGTGGGTGTGTGTCATATGTTAGTGTGAGACGGCAAAAGAAAGGAAGTTCAGTTCCCACCTTGGCCTCTCAGAACCCTTTCCGATTAGCTTGAGCTACTAATTTAACCAAATTAAACACTGAAAGAATTAAGACATGTCTCTGGAGTAATGTAGTCAGTTTTAATTGTTATGAATATAATTTTCAAATCATGTCTTAGTTTTTTTATTTTTTTTTAAGATAATGTGTTTGGTTCTTTTAGTAAAATATTCTCAGTTTGCCGTAAAACTAAATCAGAAAAATACTTTTTTTAGTTTCATTTATATAAATTTATATATGAATATGGTAAATAACCCCTAATTACAAGGTTGATTTGAGGAAAGCAGCACCACCTACAGCTTGTGAAGGGTACGGATTGGTTTTGGTGTAATGTTTGATTTTTCTTTGACTGAATTTGAATACTGCACAACATCATGAGATGTTGCTTGGATGCGTGTCTGTATGGCTGGTGTCTCTCTTCACCCCTTACAGCTCTTCCCGTCTCCCCAGGACTGTCCATGCAGTCAATGCCCGGCAGCCTCGGGCCTTTGGCCATCCCGACGTCAGCAGTGACGGGGAGGATGGCACTCCATGGGATAGCCCCCACTGCTATGCACTCGGTCCTCCTGGTGTCCAATCTCAATCCCGATGTAAGTTTGTGGAAATGGTCTTCAATCGATCTATGCCATGGTGAACCTTCCTGCTTGTGGGCACTAACGCAGAGTTTATCTTCATATCTCATATAGAGTATATCACCACATGGACTCTTCATCTTGTTTGGTAAGGAAACCTTTCATCTTTCAAAACGGATGTGTCTTCAAGAATTAATGGTACCCCTCTGGGGTATCTGTTGATTTCCCTCTCCCCTGTCTATCTGTTGATGTACATCTACCCCACTGAAAATCCCAGTCTTTTTTCTGTCTCTAAGGTGTACGTTTACCCCTCTTGATTTCCCTCTCCTCTATCTGTCGATGTATATTTACCCCTCTTGATTTCCCTCTCCTCTCTCTATCTCTTGATGTACGTTTACCCCTCTGAATATCCCTGTCATGCTGACCCTGATCCCTTCTCTGGTCCCCAGGGGTCTATGGGGATGTGCAGAGAGTAAAAATTCTCTTCAACAAGAAAGAAAATGCCCTGATACAGATGGCCGATGCCACACAGGCACAGCTTGGTAAGGAAACCCTCTCATTGTTGAGCATAGTTTGCTTTTTGTATGTAAGACCTTGGACGTTTGTTATTGTGTTATCGTTGTCTTTTTCACAGCAATGAGCCACTTAAACGGGCAGAGGCTTCATGGTAAGGTCATCCGCGTGACAATCTCCAAGCACCAGACTGTCCAGCTGCCCAGGGAAGGTCAGGAGGACCAAGGGCTGACTAAGGATTTCAGCAGCAGCCCATTGCATCGCTTCAAGAAGCCTGGCTCCAAGAACTTCCAGAATATTTTCCCTCCTTCTGCGACTCTTCACCTTTCCAATATCCCGTGAGTCTCCTGATTTCTTCAGATGTTCGGTAAAATATGCATAGTATGCAGTTTGCTGTGTTCTCTAAGCTTTGTAGTAAATATTCCTTTAAAATGTATATTTTTACACAGTTAAGTTCTACATCTGATGGTTGATTTGCTAAAATCACAACAGTACATGACATTGCCTCAAGTCTTCATTCATAAGTCATTCTGCCCAAATCATTGTTGCTGAAGGTTATAGAAACATCTGCATAACTCTGGCTAGGCATTTCTGCGTTTTGCACATTCTCCCTGTGTTCTTTTGGTGACGGGTGACCCCTGGTTGCCCTTAAACAAAGATGAGATTTACAGTGGCTCTCTGCTTTCTGTCTACAGGCCCTCAGTGACGGATGACATTCTAAAAGACCTCTTTGCTGGCACTGGGTACACAGTAAAGGCCTTCAAATTTTTCCAGTAAGCTAATTGTCTTCATCAGAACTTTACCTACCATCGTTTTTTTCCCTCAAACTGGTTGTCATATGCAAATTAAATTACCTCTCGAATGACAGTTTCCGCACTTGAACTTTGCTGACCATAATCAGTAGTAATTCAACACTCCTTGGTTATAAATAGATGCTTTAGTGTATGCAAAGAATGGGGGAAACTTGGGTGTAATATATGGGTAGTGCCACTAGGTGGAAGCATTGTTTAATAATATTAGTCTTAAGGTTTGCCTATGTTCAGGTATAATGTGTGAAGGTGTGCCTGATGTTGACAGGTGGTATAGCCATAGTGATGTTTATGAGTCCTGGATGCCAGGTGGTCTTGCACCAGGTCAGTTCAGGTCAGGTTGGGGAGCATGCGCTGATGCAGTGCGTTGCCACACCCACCACACAGCGAAACTCCTCGGGATCCCAGCCGGCGATCCTCTAGGCAGATACATGGTCCAGTCCCACCCTTCGGAAGTGACCGTCCATCTGCCGCAGCCAGGTGTTACGTGGGTGTCCCCTTGGCCTGGTCTAGCCACTTGGGTCCTCAGCAATGTGGATCCTGTGAGCCGGATCACCTTCAGGAAAATGCACCATATGGCTGTAGTGCCGTAACTGATGCTCCCTCACAATGCAGGTAATGTGCCTCATTCAGGACTCCTCTAGCAGCCGCTCATTTAATACAAAGTCAAACCAGCGGTACCCAAGGATTCTCTGAAGAGACACAGTACCGAAGGAGTCCAGTCTTCGTCTCAGATCACTGGATAGAATCCATGTCTCACAGCCATACAGCAAGACAGGGAGCACCAGGATTCTAAAGACTTGGACCTTCGTCCTCTTGCAAAGATATCGAGAACGCCACACACCCCTTTCCAGCGACCTCATGACCCCCCATGTTCTTCCAATCTGTCTACTGACTTCATAAGAAGAGTCACCAGAGACATGAATGTCACTGTCGAGGTAGGTATATCTCTCGACAAGGTCGACATTCTCCCTACAGACAGACACACTACTGATGGCTGTGCCCAAGAAGTCATTAAATGCCTGGATCTTGATCTTTATCCAGGACACCCGCAATCCCAGACACCGAGACTCTTCACTCAGTCTCTCAAGAGCCCTGATCAGAGCCTCCATTGACTCCACTAAGATCACAGCATCATTGGCAAAGTCAAGATCAGTAAATCTTTCTTCACCACAGCCGCTGGACCCCATGATCCTGCCCAAAACCCAGTCCATACAAGCATCGAACAGAGTAGGAGCAAGAACACACCCTTGGCGACCCCAGAATCAACTGGGAAGAATGCAGAGGTTCTCCCACTCCCTCTCACAGTACCAGTGTATAGGCCGGCCAGGATATCCAGCAACTTCGGGGGGATCCCGTGAAGACTCAGGATGTCCCACAGGGCAACTCGATCCACTGAGCTGGACGCTTTATGAAAATCGACAAAGGCTGCAAAGAACCTTTGCTGATATTTGCACTTGCGCTCGATGAGAACCCTCAATGCAAGGATACAGTCTGGTAGATTTCTTAGGCATAAAACCAGACAGCTCCAGTCACTGACTGACAAGCAAATGATCACGGATCTTGTTAAGGATGACCCTAACAAGGACCTTCCCCGGCACTGAAAGCAGTGTTATCCCCCTGTAGTTTCCGCAATCCAGGCAATCACCCTTCCCTTTCCAGATAGGGACTACAAGTCCCTTTTTCCAGTCAGTTGGGATGATGCCTGACTCCCAGTTAGAAGCAAAGATTGTCTGCAATGCGAAGAGGACAGCCTTACCACCAGCCTGGAGAAATTCACCCCAGATACCACAGATCCCTGCAGCCTTCCCTACCTTCAGCTGATTCACCACCCACGCAATCTGTGAGATTGGGTGGTTCACAGCTGATTGGAGGGTCATCTTCGGGAACTGTGGACCTAGAGATGTCCAACATCCTAGCCGTCCTCACTAGACCACAGATGGTGTGTCACCTGCTCACAGATTTGTCTAATAAACACCTCCTTATCTGCCCTCAGAGCCCTAACTGCTGTCTTTCTCAGTTCTTGGTACAGACTGGAGTTGCCACCAAGTCGTGCGGTGCGACTCCTTTCGATAATATCCAGGGTGCCCTGCAAGATGAAACACCTCCTTCTGAGAACACCGGCTACACCAACACAACCCATGACAACCTTCAGGGTCTTTTCACAGAGGGTCTCCCACATCACATTAGAGTCAGCAGTCGCACACAAATCTGCAAGTTCTTCACACAAATTGCGTGCAAACTCATCAGAAACAGCTTGATCTTGGAGTCTGGCTAAGTCCAGCCTCGCTCTCCTAGTAGGTGGTAGCCTACAGAATCTAAACTGAATCTTCAGAGTAGCAACAACAAGTCTGTGGTCAGAATTCACGAACTGGATACTTCTGTAGACCCTACAATTCTGCAGGGGTCTCCGTCTGCCCATGAGGATGTGATCGATCTCCTTCGCAGCACCACCAGTACTGGAGTACCAAGTCCAACGATACGGCTCAGGGCGTTGGAACCAGGATCCTTTCAGAAAGTCAAGGAACATGGAGCCACTTTCATCCCAATCCCAGTCTGACCCAAGGGGACCAAAACAATCTTCATAGCCTGCCCTTTCAGTGCCAGTGGTCGCACTGAAGTCACCCATTACCAGAGGAGTGTCACCTCGTGGGCACCCTTCAACCACCGGGCTAAATTGTGAGTAAAATGTCTCCCTCAACGATCACTCACCGCAGTCAGAGCATACACTGAGACAACAGACAAGACACCCAAGGAGTGCCTTAGCCTGAGTCTCATAATACGCTCGTTGAAAGGAGTGACATCAGATGTCATCGGAAGGAGCTGATCCGCTACAGCAACAGCTACTCCCTGAGTATGACAGCCATCAGACCAACCAGACCAAAAGTAGGTATACCCACCTACAAAGATCTGACCTCTCCCCTGTCTGCGTACCTTGGAGAGTGCTGCCACTGAAATGCGGAGTTTACAAAGCTCCCCCAACAGCAGAGGAAGATGGTCATCTTGCTTGAGAGACAAGACGTTCCACGTGCCTACCCTGATGGGTCCCCTCAAACTGGGACCCAAGTGCCACCATGCAATAGGCAACACCTCAGCACCACACCAGTCCTGATCTCCAACGGTTTCGACTCATCCGGGGATGGGGCTCCCGAAGGCTTTCCCCCATCCCCTTCATGGTGCATGCAGTCTTCCTGCGGGCAGCTTCAACAGAGCTACTCCCGTGGAGAGCAGAGTATTGTGCTTGTTTGTATTGAGCAGTTGTGAGTTGTTTTACGGTGGCTGGAGTGCCAATTCCACCGCCAACCCCCAAAAAATTTTCCCTGCAAGTTGGAGGACTGCTTGTAGGGCCGGATGCAGTTTAACGTCATACCCTAGACACATGTCTTGCACCATAGAAGACTATATGACAAGATAATGACTGGTAGCAATGTGTAAAACAGGCATAGTGACAAGCAACTGTACATTGTTAATGTCCACTCACATCTTCTGAGATGGGAAATGATTTTTACAGTAAAATAATACATTTCAGTATAGAAAATGTTGAATTTGCACAGGGTGCAACATTAGTTATTCAATATTGTTGGTTCAGTGCTTTGTGATCTCTGTATGTGTAGTGTAGTCTGCTGAGTATTTTAAGGTATGTTTTTTTATGCATGAATGTCATTTTCACCCTTGATTTGACACATGTTTTGGTTTATAGGAAAGACCACAAGATGGCTTTGATCCAGCTTGGCTCTGTGGAAGAAGCCATCCAGGCACTGATTGATCTGCACAACCATGACCTGGGGGAGAACCACCATCTCAGAGTGTCCTTCTCCAAATCCACCATCTAACAGCCACTTTTGCACACAGAAACTTTTGCTCCCTGGCCTTCAGGAGAAAAAAGTGATCAGCTGATTTAGAACTAGCAATTTATGGAAAAAAAAAACGTAATAGATTCATTTTGATAGTTAGATTTTAAAAATGGAGTAGACTTCGAACGTTCAGAGAGGAACGCATGGTGAAGGCCAGTTCTGGATTCAGGGGAGGATCTTTAACATCCTTGTGCGTCCATCGCCTTGGGTGTTGCGCTTCGGAACCTCCTTTGGTGGACTAGTCGGGGGTCAGTGTATCAGGGGAGGTGCCTCTGGAACCCCGGGGTTCACTTTCACACTGATGTTTGACGGCACGTGGACCGTGACCAAATGCTGCATCTACAAAACTAGCCATTTTGGTTTGAAGAGCCATGAGCAGGAGGGAGCGGTGAGTTGTCAGGCCTGGATTCAGCCCTCTCAGCGGAAGGGCAGTGACACCTTTCATTTCCTGTGGTATTCATGCCAAGTGTCTTGCTGTGGTTGGAGTTTATCGCACAAGGGCCACTGTTGGGGCGACGACTGGCGCCTAGGACTCGCCTGCGGATTCCCCGACAAGAACGGTGCAGCGCTGCAGTTTCGGAACAACCCGAGACCAGGCTGCCGTCTTATTTAGTCTTTATTTAAGGAACGTTTTGCACCTTCATCACTTAGTTTACTGTGCAAAGGCTTTTAGACCCAGAAGTTGGTTATTTGTGAAAACTGACGGCAAATAAATGTGCTTTTCGTCCGCTCCTCTAAATGAGGTTTGCGGACGGAGTTGACATGTTGGCGGAGGTCCACCTCACGTATGCAGTCGCCGGCGATGGCAGCGAGATCACGGCGGCGTGGACGTGCGGAGTGGAGTGGCCACGCCATGATCATACTGGAACACTCATACACTCGGTGCTCAGGTGAAGAAAAACCATGGAATCGTGAATGTGAAGAGACTGGAGAGGGTGACTGTCATTAGTCTAGAGTATGTAGGTAAACCAGTACATTCGTTTGATCACTTTACCAGATGAATCTGTAACGTGTAGCAAGTGCTACCTTCTCTGAGAACCTGTAGCCTTGCCTTAATTCATTTCTCAGCTCATTTCATCTTAGTTTCTGTTGCTTTGTTCTTTTGGTTGTTTCCTTATGGCAAAAAATACCCCCCTCCTCCTCTCCCCCCCCCATTTGCCTTGCAGTGTTACCAATTAAACCAAACCTTGCATGTGTGCCTAGAATTGGAAATGAGTACACCAGGGAGCTACAGGAAAAGAAGAGTATCATTCTCATGGCATAGAAGAGAAGAAGGGGAGTACATAAGACCATGAGCGATTGACTTGGGTCACTGGGTTGGGTAGTGAGTTACCTTTAACATTCCAGGGAGGGTTGGCGTGATCTGAGGTTCTTGTGATGCAGTAGAATTGTGCCTCTGTCCCCAGGGTCACCCACTGGCACCGTCTTCTCCTTACTCCTAGGAAAAGTGACATGTAAGCAAAAGCAAGGCTGGGTTACTGTTTTCACCTATACCCGGAGAGGTACAAAAGGCAAACATTTATTTTAAAACATCCAAGCTTTTCCCTCTCTCACAATTTTTTTTTAAGTTTACAGTCTTAAAATAATTCAGGTCTGTATATTTTACAAATTGTCAGGATTTTTAAAAGGAAAATTACTTATTTTTGGTAATAAGTTTTTTTATGGAAGTGAAAAGAAATCTGTAACTTCCTGGGTTTTTGTACCAATATAATCACTCAAGAAATCACAGAAAAATCATATTACTGTGTCTTCACTTAATTTCTTATTATGTGCCTTATTATGTGCTCATAATCAAATAGATTCTAGAAACCTTACCTAAGATATATACTACTTTGTGGGGTTGGTGAGAGAGTTCCTTTGTTTTACTTGTCTTAATTGGAAGTGTATGTGTGTGTGTTGTTGTTTTTCAGTGCACATAGTGGATTGAATGGTTAACTAGACATACAGTGTGTGCTGTGGGCTTCTAACCCTTCCGGTTATGGCATCTTTAATTATGTGAAGATGAAACAATTTTGGAGGCAAATTGCTGATGGATCTGAACTTCATTCTTCTTTGCAAATGATTAGCAAACCTTGTTTGGGACTTGCATTGGCATTTCAGCTGAACAAGTTTGTTCATATCCCAGTGCCTAAATCAGCCATCGTTGGCACAGGACCGATGCCAGTGGGCTTCTTTCCCAGAGAGCTCATTCAGACACGTGCCTGAAATATGTATTTATGGTGCAAATCATCTTCTCCCTTCCACTGTTGGAGAGAAACCAATGAGATCACATTTACACGACAATACGCTTCATTTTCAGTGGTGCTTTGCATTCTATTAAAGCCTCTTTATTTACCTGGGAACTTCGAAAGGAGAGAATGGTTCGGATGAACCTACACTTTCTGGGGAGATTATTAAGCTGATGGAGTAGGATAAAATTGTGAACTCATACAGATAGGGCAAAATTATGGCTTACTTATTTGTCTGAAAATTGAGACAACCCGATTATCTGACAGAAACCTTAGGAAATTCTGGGTGTTCATGTGAAATCTGTGCACAGAGGGCCTGATTGAAGCTCATGAGGCCAGGAACCCCTGCAGATGCAAAGCTGTTCTTTATGGTAGATACACAGGACCAGAAATGACTTTTCTGCAGATGTCTCATGTAGATCTTTCACAGTAATGTGGGCTTAAACTTTATCAGACTGCATTGTGAATCACAAATAATCAAATATGTCCTTTGATTAATCTGGTCGTATGAACGAGATACGGCCTTTAATGTACTCTAATTCTGTGGCATTTGATCACATTTCCTGTTATAATTATGGATACATTACAGCTCAAGGACTTTGTAAATAGTCATAGCAATTAACATTAAAAGATTAGTTTCTTTTCATTACATCTCCTTACGGGTTCCTTGTGGCGTATTTGCTATTTTCAAGGGCTATTTCAGTAAAAGATATTGCATGCCTTAAATATGACAGAAGCTGCCATTAGTCAGTGCTGCTTAATTTCAATTAATGTATTATTGGATTCGTTATTGTATGTAAATGCAATGCAAGGACCAAATGAATTGATCATGCCAATGGCAGGTGGACCAAGGTGCATTAAATGCTATCATTATGAATAATTTGGAATTAGATCTGACCTAACAAGTAAAGTTTTTTTTTTTATTATTTAGAAAAGCACCCTTCTTGAAATTCATCTAAACTAACTACAAAATGTGTTGCGGATACTAAATTTGGGGAAAAAACATGCGACAAAAAACGAATATTTGATGCATCAAAATCAATCACAACAACAGGTACACTAGTGATGTTCTGAAAGATGTTCTTGTGACACGAAATAGGCACGGTTGCGGACGTAAGAGAATCTCATGCCTGTCATTGTTCATAGTCCCTCTTGTGCTGCTTCCCCGTGAAGTCAGTGAAAATCAGCTTCCCCTCAATATCTGGAAGATTCATTTGGTGTGTAGTAGGGACTAAAAAAAGACGTACAGATTTTTCAGAACGTCTTCAGACAAGCTTCCTTGTTTCTGTTGAGGCCCACAGCACAGAGCGTCCCTTTAAGAATGCTTTGTTTGGCCCTTTTGTGTGAATCTGTCTGAGATGCATCTTCATGATTGTTACGTAGGGATGTAACCATTCACTGTATAATATACATATATATAAATATATATATATTTTATTTTTTTTCGTTATTCTAGCTTGTTGATTTATCTTTGGTGTGATGTTTTAAAGAGGGTGTGAAACTGCTTTGGGTTGTCCTCTGTCATTGTTTCATCGCAGGGTTTGGGTTATCCATTACTTTTGGGGGAAAAAAATAAAAAGCTTAGTCCAGGTCATTCCTGGCAAACCATATTTATTTTAAAACCGATCAGGGGAGGTGTAGGCGTCTCTAAGCCTCAATTGGCTGCGTTGGATCTTTTTTCCCCCCATTCAATAACTGATTTTTCTTCTGAGTCTTTTTTTAATGATTAAAAAGTCAGATTTCAAAACCATCTGGGGGCAAAATGACCACGGACACAAGACTTGTGGGTCTTTTTAGTTATTTTGTGTTCAGTCTTAAGGATTTAGATAGAAGAAGCTCATTCACATTTTAAAGTACCTTATTAATCAGCTAAACACAATATTCATATTTACCTTATTAAAAAAAAAACATATAAAACCGGACCAAAGTTTTTTGTGCCTTTTACAGACCTTAATTACATATGACCTTATTCTTTTTTACTGTCAAAAATCGTGTACACAGTGTCTTGCTTTTCAAATTGTATGTGATTGAATAACTAAAAAAAAAGATTCCAAGACAGTCTTTTAAATAAATGTGTTTATTTTTTTATTAAGTATGGCACAAGATTGTTTGAAGTCCAGTCATAATTTTATTTATACAGAAGACATATTATTAAGACTAATTTATTTGCATATTTGGCTGTTCTTGCTCTTTGTCAGTGTCTTGACAAAGCCACATATGCATTTGATAATTTTCTCATTTATTTAGTCGTTTTAACGAGAATGGCTGTTTAAATGGAAATATTCCCAGGATCTCTCTGAATGGGGTCAAACCTGTATCTTAGTTTGTAATGTACAATGTTTCACTGAAGAAAATCGATTGTTTTAAAAGCTTTAGGAAAAAAAATCACTAAGCAAGTCTACAGACACCAAAGGAGTATTTGAATTAGAGCTTTGTGCAAACCATCAAGTTAAAGATGCAGATGAATAAACCTTAGCTTCATTTGTGTCATGAAAATTAAATGCTATTTTAACAGTAAAATCCTCACCCCTTGCGTAAATGCCTGGCCTCAGTGGGAGGAGCTGATACTCAATCTCTGGGGACGTGAGCCTCAAGTTCATCTTTAGCCTCAGTTTTTTTCCCCCCCGCATTTTTCTGTTGGAAATGTGATAACACCATTTTATTTGAATGTTCATTACAATAAGGAAACAAATGCTGTATATATATTTTCCCCTTTGTTTTCCTTATTTTTCCTTTGTTTCCAGTGTTTGGGAACAAAAATATATATTTTGCAATATAAAGAAAAAACAGACTTTGTCTTGTGCATTTTTACTGAGTTTCCAGAAGCAGCTTTCCTTTGTAAAGCAGTAACTGTGGCACCATTGGTCAGGAGAGAGTGGTTTCCACTGTTGACTTAATGTAATGACATGCAACTAGAGGTTTGATTATTAAAGAAACATGTTTTCTAATTTTGCAGTGTGCATGGTGTTTCTGTATTTTATAGAAGACAGTTTGGGTTTGTATTGCGTATAATAATATTGCTATTACTATGAATACTACTCCAGATACTACTCTGCTTACTTTCTCCCTAACTTCAGTTGTAGCATGCCTTAAATAAATGTAATGACATCGGTACTTTCCTTAGTCCTCCTGTGTCTTTGTCTTACCTCGGGTTTCAACTTGCTCTGCATCGGTCTCCATGTTTCCTTGGCTTTCTCCTCCTCTATTGGTTGAAAGCCACTTGATTTAGACGCCTTCATTGGCTATCCTGTCTGGTCACTGAGGGCTCAGTCAATGAGCTCCTTTCTTCTCTCTCTCTCGATTGGTTTGTAGTGCATCTATACTGTTCATTTCTGTCGGACCTCTCCAGCACCAACTCTGACATCTCCTCTGAAATTCAATTTACAGTATATACAGGTTAAACTTAGGCGTCTGTGATATTCATTATATAAAATTCCAGGAAACCTCCCTATTGCCATAAAAGTTCATCTGCAGAACACTTTTTAAAAATCCTCATTTGTTAAACTGCATTTAAACGAATTGGTGTTATGCAGCCAGTCAACCGGTTGAAATCAATTAGATCAGTATAATTTCATTACATGTGTGATTATCATCACTTCAGTTTGGTGGTCTCTGCTCTGTAAATGCCCAGAACCATCACAGGAATATGCATACAAATTTAATCTCCACATCCCTGCAGCTACTTCACTTTTGTTTGATTTTCCATGGTATGCCTATTTACAGAAAAAGCTGCTTTTTCACGTTTCGTTTCATCTGACACTTTACGCTCTACAATGACATTGTTTCATCTTCAACGCCATAAATATACATTTTCATACATTATGGACTACTGCATTGATGCTTAAATAGACTCAGTATAACATGCACTTGTTTTTAAAGTACAGTGGTACCTCGGATTGCGAGCATAATTCGTTCCGGAAACGTGCTTGTAATCCAAAGCACTCGTATATCATAGCGAGTTTTCCCAATAGAAATAATGGAAACTCAGATGATTCGTTCCACAACCCAGAAATATTCATATAAAAATGATTAATACAAAATATAAAGTAAAAATACATAAAACAAATTAACATGCACTTTACCTTTGAAAAGAATCGTGAATGGTGTGAGGGAGACGAGAGAGAGGAGAAGAGTAAGGTTATTTTGTAGGACTACTTTCACTATAACGGAATCACTGCTGTTGGCTCACTGGAGTCTTTTTCTTTTTGTGTGACTTTAACAAGGAACCTATCCAATGACAACCTATCCAATGACAGCCGCTTTTGCCTCGGAAATGTGGACATTGCATTGTTGTTAAACAGATTCATCGCTCACACTGCTACCCCTTTATTCGGGTGGTGCTTTTCTACTAAATTTTGACTATACGAGTGAGGCACGCCGACTGAGACCGAGCATGGGAGACGATTACCCATAATCCTGCAGCGAGAGAGAGAGAGAGAGAGAGAGCCATCGGCTCAGTTGTGATCACGTGGCGCTAGGCAGACAAAGCGTATACGTAATGCAAGTCTTGCAAGTTCACGCTTGTTTATCAAGTTAAAATTTATTTAAAATTTGTATTCGTCTTGCAAAACACTCGCAGACCAAGTTACTCACAATCCAAGGTTTTACTGTACATGCAAAATCCGTTGCCACCGTTTGGAACGAAACACGTCTTTAATTTTTTGCTTTGAAGAGAGTTTTTGTTGCTTTATAAAATTACATGTCCTGTGGACAGATCTGGCTGTACGTACTTAGTCAGCACCGCCAGCCAGATACCGCATTTCAGGATCGTGGATCGGGGGGGGGGGGGGTGTTAATATTTGTGAGATCTATACCTGTGCATTAACTATACACACATACATACATATGTATTCATACACACAGACATACATATTTTTCGCTATATTTTTTACAATATATTGTGAACTAGCGTTCACAATTAAGGGAAAGGGTTACAACAGCTGTTAGACTCGAGAGCGCTTCAGCTGGAGGGCAGGCGCAGTTCTTATGTTGTTCATGTGGAGTGTGTGTGTGACCCAAGGCACAGATTAAAATCTTTGTGAGATTTATAGAGTAGGTAGACCTTAGGTTTTGTGGTCGACACCGGATTCCGAAGTGGCGTTGCATAGCGTATATTTTGTAGAAGGAAACAACACTAAGCTAAAATATTTATTTCAGTGCATTTACTCAGTTATAGTATTACCACGAATGTGCACAGTAGGAAAAGCTGCA
Source organism: Gnathonemus echidnorhynchus (assembly GCA_026776725.1). Classification (NCBI taxonomy): domain Eukaryota; kingdom Metazoa; phylum Chordata; class Actinopteri; order Osteoglossiformes; family Mormyridae; genus Gnathonemus; species Gnathonemus echidnorhynchus. The sequence goes on along the minus strand of JAODJU010000119.1, from coordinate 20,808,786 downwards.
AGTTCCTTGCAGGAGTGTATCCGTTAGTCCACAGCGATCCAAATGTTAACTTATGGTTTATTAAATTCAAGGGAACCTTATTCCTTTAGCAAACACCAAGTAATCTTTAATTCTTTATTAAACAATCTTATCAAACGTCACGTAACTTAATTTTGTTTTTCAAACATAAAATTTAACAATTTTTCAAAAATCACATTTGCCATGTATAGAACAGAAAAATGAAAATTTTAACATTCCTCCGGCGGGTAATTCCGTTTCAAATCATCACACTTTTAGACCTCATCACAGATTTTAATGAAACTTGGCATGCTGATTTGGTCATATGAGTAACCCATGGAACTGCAACCGCACGCATCTTGGATCAATATTTAAGGAAGATTTAAGATAACAAAGTGAACTTATTGGGGGACTTTGGCTTTCACTGGCTACATCTCCCTTAATATAAGTTGCACAGAAGGGTTCTTATATAATTTTAATGCTATTCTCCAGCTCTTTATTTTGCACAAATAGTATGCTATCCCCAAGAAGATTATAACTTACATATATATATATTTTACTAAAACATGCTTATAATGTCATGAACATCTCCAGGAGATGTGTTTTTTGACCTTATAGGAGTGTGTACCTTATAGGAGGCATCATGTGGTTTCATATCACTAATGGGCCCTTTTCACAGCAGCCATTTTGATTTCATTAATGACACCTGTGCTTGCCATACTATTTCATACCCATCAGTGAAATGAAACCATGTGAAGCCATTTATAAGCCAAGATTTTTTGGCAACGACTGAAAAGCCAAAGACCAAATTTTCTGGAGACGTTCATGACATTAATCAAATGAATCAAATGCACAGGTATTTTTCACAATTAATTGTTCTCCTTGTGTTGTTACTGGTTGAGTCAGGCAGTTTCCACTTTTCAGCAGTCCAATTTTGGCTTTTTTCCATAGGACAGATGTATCAGCATGTAGCCATTCAGAACATGGTGCAAGGTAAGTGTGCTTTCTTTTTTTTTGGTGGCACTCCAAGACCTCTCCAGTTTTCAGCTGATGGGAGTCCTCATGTTCCATCACTTCCTCTGACACTGTACTAGTTGTGTCTCTGTGAGAGGACCCTGTGGCACAATCTTCGGTTGCTTTGGAAATTTTCATGTTTCCTTCAATTGAACCAAGAACAATGAACCTGTCTATCCGAACAGGTAAGTTTTCATGTTTGAAAACATTATTCTTTAGTCTGTTAATTCAGCTTCAACGGCGGCTGTGCTTGCAGTGAGTTTTGCACTTTTATATAATTGGACCATAATGCTTGTCCACAAATGGAGGAAACTAAGTATCTGTAATAAATCAGGAATTATTTCTGGAAGAAAGTGCAGATTGTCCCTGTCACCATTGTCCACGATCGTCGATTTGGCTTTCTCAATGATATTTGTAACCCAGTCTTTCATGTCTGTCTGAGATGGCTCTGTGAAATAGTCCATTTTTGCTTCTTCAGTTTCATCATCCTTCTCGTCAGGACAGACGGCACTCACTTCTGCAATTCTCGCCCTCAGGTTAATCGTGCTCACTTCTGCCATTACAGGACGTCCTGTTTCATTGTGCCCTTCAGTCTCACTCAAAGCAACGACTGTAATTGAGTAAATGTTTTGATGGGCATAATCCAGTGACAATGCTTGTAAAAGCTTGGCCATGCATCAGAGGTAAAATTCTCTTACTCTGCAGGGTTTTCTCCTCAGGCATTCCCATCGACTGATGAGCTTTATGCAGTGAGCAACATCTACTCTAATAAAGCAAGCTGGTAGTTTTCCATTTTTCTTCGGAAAGTGTAAGATTAAATTTAATGATATTTTCTGTCTGTGGTGTCTGCAGCAGGTCACAATCTTCATCTCCATGAATCTTCACAGGACACTGCACGGTCATCACTGCCTTCCTGCTCTGCCCCCACCACAGCTAACCGTAAACCTTGCCATACATTATGGCGGTTTAATTTTACAAACGTATACAACGCTTTGGCTGAAATTTTGAAGCTCAGCTGCTGGCTCAGAGCAATCCACACATCATCAGAAGGAAGAGCTATATGACTGCTACTGACAATTTGATCCTGTGCTGTCTGGAGAACCTCAATTATTTTCTCCTTGCTTGCGCTAGGAATTTTGGACATCTGATCAAAAGAAACGGAAATGACCACGACTTCAGTATATTTATGTATTTTATCTGTATATATCAAATAACTACTTAATACTTTTTAATAAAAATGTGCAAAAGAGCTTTGTGCATTAACTGTCCTACATAAATTTTCAATTGCAATTATATCTGCCTTCAATATACCGAGTTATGTCAATACTTTTTTAATGTACAAATTTTACGTACCTTTTATGACGTATTTCCAAAGTCGATGAAGTATTATTTTAGTAAAATGATAATTGTTTTAAGTAATGGCGATCACAGGTCAATGATATATGCACTCGGTGCTTTAGTGTTTAATAGTTGAACTTTCATTGGTCGCCACCTTTACAAAACTCAGTTGTGATTGGATAAATGTTAGTTAGGGTTGAATTCATTATTGGACATTTTTATTTAACCGCCATGTACGTGCAACAAGTATACGAGGGTCCACGGGAAGGTAAAGACATAACAATACACAGTGCAGGCAAAATGACGAGTTTATTATACACTGTTGTACAGTATTAAGCATTAACTGGTTGCGTTTGGTGCTGGGGCGTTCATAGCAAAACGCTATGTCGGTCGACTGCACATAATTTAGAGTACTGTGTTCTGCTTTACCACTGTAAATGGCACACAATCACTTTTCACACCGCAAGAGCCACTTTCCATACTGTCGTTTTGCTTTTTCACTCCCACATCTCAAGGAATGGACATACTGTGCTGTGATGAGTTGGTAGAACAGATGATAACCTGGGTCAAGCCTGCGCGTAACGAGGCAGTATGTAACGGTCGGTCATTTGTGAAAATATCTAGCACGATCCTGAAATGCGGTATCTGGCTGGCGGTGCTGACTAAGTACGTACAGCTTTGTCGCGGAGTCATCAAACGCTCCACCTTCTGTTAACACGAGCCTGAGCAGTATACGGCGATCATGTAAAGGCATAAACTAAGAGGTATAACTCAGAAGAAATAACAGTACAGACAATTTTTAAACGGCACAAACTATTGAGACCAGTTCGGAGGCAAATGAGGGGCGGAGTCACATGACCATGTAAATGTGAAGCAGCACAAATGACAGTTTTAACGACACAAACCGGCACAAACGCCGTACACACGATTGCGGTCAGTCTGGTGGAAATCAGACGCAAATGGGGGCCAACTTCACGCTGGTGTCACGTGACCGTGTAAACAAACATTAATATCTCAGAAACTAAAGCGGCAAAAAGGACAGTTTTAACGGCACAAACCGGTACAAACGCAGCACATACGATTGCTATCGGTCTGGTGGAAATCAGACGCAAATGGGGGGCCAACTTCACGCTGGTGTCACGTGACCGTGTAAACAAACATTAATGTCTCAGAAACTGAAGCAGCACAAAGGACAGTTTTAACGGCACAAACGCCGCACACACGACTGCGATCAGTCTGGTGGAAATCAGACGCAAATGGGGGGGGGGGGCAACTTCACGCTGATGATGGATTCATGTAAACAAACATATCTCATAAACTAAAACAGCACAAACAAAAAATTTAAGGGCACAATCCGGCACCAATGCGGCACATACGATTGAGACCAGTTTGGTTGAAATCTGAATCATATGGGAGGGCAACTTCACGCGCAGGTCTTCGACCTAAAGTCAAAACAGATTGAACATAAGGAAAAAAGAACAGTATTTCCATTCCTTTCAGTCGATTTGTTGTCCTTTATTGACACAATCCAATCTAAGCATGTTTGTTGTTTCACAGGTTGGTGTTGGGCATGTGATCTAATTGGTCCATACTTGGACGCCTCCTGCTTAGGGTGGGGTTATCAGTTTTGGGGGTTAGAGGCCTGTTGGCAATGACTGTTTAGTGTGTGGGGATTCATGGCTTTTCCCAGACTTTCTGCTTCTTGTGCTGAGCTCCAGTAGAGTGGTGGCTGAGCATCCATTCCTTATTTGTTAGCATTCTTGGCTTAAACCATTTGGAAGTTCTGAATTTAGTTTGTTAATCCAGTCCTGAAACGTGAAGGGGACACCAGACCCTGAGTGACAAAATGTGTCACTAGCTAAGTTTTTTTTTTTTTTTTTGAGCCCCTGCAAGCACTAATAATTATCAGGCACTTAGTACTACTACTGAGGTTTCAATGTCTTTGTTTTAGGACTTGACAACCTCTTTGGGTCATGAAAATATGAATGAATCACTTCCAGTTTTTTTTTTTTTTTTTTCTAACCATTGTACCGCCTTGTAAAGCCTGATGAAGTTAATCCTAGTAAGGGCAGCATCTTCAGAATTGGTGAGGTCATCTACTGTGATGGCACCTTCGTCAAATCTGATAGTTATTCTATAGCTGCTGTACATGTACAGGTGGTAACAATAATTTGTGAACCGCTGAAAAACCGTGAGTGTACCCCACCTTTTCACACCTAGAGTCATCCTACAATCCTGAGAACAGGAGCACAGAGCCTGCAGGAGACCAACAGCTCATCGTTTTCACAAAATTTATACACAACTGTTACATTTGTATTTACGTATGAGACTGAAGAACAGCTAAATCAGTATTGTTACAAAGCTTAGAAAATTATAAAATGCTGAATTAACAATTGATGGGTGTGCTGGAGAAATGGCAGCATGTTTTCCTTAAAGTTTAGATGTCATCATTGTCATCATCTTCTCCATCTTGATGGCAAGAGTCATATCACCCTTAATCTTCAGCTTTCCAGACATAAATGCCATCGTTGGCTTCAGTTGACCTGTTAGGAAAAGGCACAATCCCAGCTCTTATAATTAAATCTGAGGATGCATACAACTAACATGCAGGCATTGTTTTTTTTATATGCAGTCCATCCATCCATCCATCCATCTTGGGGATGCTAGTTTTCTATTTTAAATAATCTGCTCAATAACATGGCACTTGCTTGACAGATATTGTGCAGTTAAAACAGGTATGGGTATCAAGGGACAATAATGACTAAAACCACCCATACTTCTATGCCCGCTCCTGTCCACGTCCCACCCATACACTGTCAGGGAAAAAAGGAGTACCAATTTGTACCTTTGATGATACAATTACTTGTCACTAGGGCTGTACCTTCAAGGGTCTGCCAATTGTCTCCTAGCTGTAGGTAAATGTACCTTTTAAGGTACAGAAATAGACTTTGAGGAACATTTTTGTATCACTGGGGGTACATTAATGTTGTATGTTCCGTGGGAAGCCAAGGCTGCTCAGACACGTTACAGGGCACCTCTGATGGCCTCCATCTTCCTTGCTCTATCACAGCCCACCTTTGAACATCTTGATAAAGTCCACGCCGTCCAAGGTCATGATGACATCCGCCTCCCCGTTCGGGGGCTCCCCAAAGCCTGCGCTTCCCGGACTGTTCTTCAGGTCGATGTACCACACGCCGGCGTCGTCTCCTGAGGACATCAAGCCCCGCCTCCGGTGAGCCAGCAGTACGCGGCTGCCGCTTGCCAGGCCAAGTACGCGACTCAAGCAGCCACTCACCAGTGATGTTAAACTTGTAAACTCCCTGCGTCGTTTTAATGACATCGGGGCTCAGGATTCCTTGAATGGCTTTGAAGGTGTCAGCAATGGGTCCACTTGCCGTGCCTCCCGCATCTGCCTGTTCAGCCTTAGTTCCTGTGGGAACCACAGTGAATGATTACGGTATGGATCTTCGTCAGTCGTGAATTATTATAATAATTATTGATAATAATTATAATTGATACTTGTATTGAAATTGTCTTTACGCCTCCCTCAACTTGCTCTTTGCTCTTACCAGTTAAGGGCCTGACTCAAGGACCCGCAGACATGCTGAGGCTGGGTTTGAACCAGTGACCTTCTGATTACAGGCACACAGGCTTAGACCACTGAGCCACATGCTCCCCCATGGAATGGTAGTGATTCAAGGACTGGCCCTACATTATCTCCTGCTTTCCCTCCCATTTCCCACTCTGTCCACCATTCTTCTGATCAGACAGTGCCTACAGCCTGTGCAACATTCATACTATTTAAAGAAACCATTCTCCTCAAAGGAATCCTTTCAAGGTCACTATCAGATTTATCCTGATTATTCACAGTAACTATGGGTGACAGTTTGCCTCTGTTCTCACCCTCATCCACCATTTGCTTCTTAACTTCTTCTGGGTCGCTGTCCAGGAAAAAGTCAGGGAGCAGAGGATGTCCTGTTTAAACACACAGAATCAGTTCATTCATTCATCCATCCACGTGACAGATTAACTAGCCTAACGGCTAAGCACGGTTGCAGTCTGCACACTGCAGTCAGGCACAAATGCCGACCAATGAGACTAAATGCCTTATTTGCCATTTGCACAAGTACAGATACATTGGAATGCATCTTTCTGCTTATCCCATCATGCTCTCCTTTGAGACGTAGACGTACATATCATGTCTACGTCATTTCAGAGAGCACAGGACTAGGCCATTTACCCAGAATCCAAAACTACAAAGTAGGGTTAAGGACCTAGCTCAAGAGTCTAAGGAAGATGTGACTATTCTGCTGAGGACAGGATTCATACCAGTGACCTTCTGATCACAGGCAGAGGCAGACACTGCCCCCTGGAGGAAGAGCGGTTCATGTTGGTGTACCGGAGTGAGTGTGTCCAGCAGTCACCAGCATTGCATAGCCAGTCTGGCAGCTTATGGGAAACTAAAAACTGAACAAACCCAGTGCCCAGATAAACAAATGTTCACACAAACGCGCACACACCACCACTCCGCGTAAGCGATCACACACCTGGAACAACAGCGTATGTGTCAAAGTCAGAGATTCCTTCCACTCTCAGTATGTCCTCGTCGATGGTGAAATTGCCTGTGTAGGTGGTGGGCTTGTTCAGGATAGAGTAGGCCGCGTCTGCCATGATGTCCACCTTCCTGCACTGCTTACTGATGCCAGAGCCTCCCAGCATGTCCATGGCTGCCGTCTGAATGGCTGGGAGAGAATGACAGCCATCGGCCAATGGGAATGCAAGCAGAATTGTTAAATGGAAACGCTCAGGGGCTGCTAAATGTTCAGCCTTTTTTTTTTTTACACTGACAACATCTCTGTGTGCTGTAAGGTTACAGCAACCAAATTCAGTCTCCTGAACAATAACCCGTTTACCTGTCTTGGGCCACAAGGCATTGACTGCGATAGACCCTCTGAATTCCTCAGCCATTCCGAGAACGCACATGGACATGCCGTATTTGGCCATGGTGTATGCTGCAGAGGAGAGAGACGGGGAGGAGCTGTCAAGCAAATGGCTTACATGATACTCGGAGCCACTCGCTTCGGGACCCTTTGTCATTTTAGTGAAGTTGTCTTTTATTAAATGTCACCCTGTTCCAGAATCCCCTGAAAAGTGATTAATCTCACTTCTATGTAATGAAGCTTACCTGTGTGATTTTTAAACCAGACGGGATTCAGATTGAGTGGAGGGCTTAAGTTGAGGATGTGAGGGTTTTTACTCTTGAGGAGGTATGGTATACACAGCTTCGACCTGAGAAAGACACGACCCCATTTGTGTTAGAAGGACAATGATAGGAGCGGAATACCATCTGGCTCAGGGACAGGCAACCCCAATTCTGACATTCCAGTATCCAGCATATTTTCCATTCTACTTGGTCTCTGATGAACCACACTTGATGTCTGGCAGATAGTAACTCATCAGGTAGGTTTGAAAACCTGCTGGATACCAGCACTCCAGGATCAGGGTTGCCTACCCCTGGTGGTTGCATTCCAGTCAGCCATACTATTAGTTAAATGGTAAGTGACCCCTCCCAACAAGTTTAGGATAATGATGTCACACCATACACAGGCCAACATTTAAACTCTTCTTTGTACTTTATGATTTCATGTTTCAAATTTTAATATTTTGTTTCTAGTTTGTGCCCTATCCTGGGTTATTCCCTGCTTTGCAGCCGTAGGTTCTGGACCTGAACTTCCCACCTCCGGACAATGCCAAGACGCTATTAAAATGAACAGTGAGTTGAGAGGATCTATGCTCAGTAGGTGTTTCACCCACGTCAGGTAAGTTCCTCTGAGGTTGATGCCCAGCATCAGGTCCACTTTCTTCATTGGTGTCTCCACAGTGCCAGTTAAATTTATGGCGCTTGCATTGTTTACCAAGATGTCAATACCTTGGAAAAACAAACACAAAAAGCAGAGGAAAAAAATGTTACTGAATAATGTTGCTAATTTAATAAGCTCTACCTTCTCATAGGTAAATTAGGCTACACTGAACGCAAACACGGTGCACCTCCAAATTTCTTTACTGCTTGCTCCACTGCATCGCTGATCTGCTTTTCATCCCTGATATCCACAACACAGGGTAAGGCTTTACCACCAGCTGCCTGAACTGCAAAGAGCAGAGGGTACAGGAGCCACTGTAATGCGAGTTACTCTGATTAACACAACCACAGATTAAGCCTGAATCATCTCAAATCTATTTGCAAAAATATTCAATATGTTTCTCATTAAATATGCCATAGTATGACTACGTCTTTCTTCTCAAACTTATGTCTGTAAATGAAAACGGGATTTTGTAAAATGGTATGTTTTTGAGTCAAACATGATTCCAAGTCTTCATACTCTCGCTCCCCTGAACAGCCTAACATATGCAGCCAGGAATGAAAGGCCTGACTTTCTTCTGCAGCAGTGTAGATGGTCCCAGGAAGTTTGGGATGCGGCTGGGCAGTTTTGGCAGCGATCACCACGTTGGCACCATCTCGGGCAGCTTTCAAGGCGATGGCCTTCCCGATGCCACGGCTGGCCCCGGTAATGAACAGGGTTCGACCTGCGAGCTTTCTGAAACGCAGGCACCAAAACGAGAAATCACTTCAGCCCGTAATTTAGTTATATTCATCACATGTTAGACTCTATGTGCGAGCTAATGGGACCCTGCTGTGTTTGTGCAGCTGAGATCGCCTGCATTTATTCCACATATAGAAACACACATTAAAAACATACACAGTGCAAAACCGTAAGTTAACCAATGCATGAACTGATTAGCGTAAAATAAAAAATACACAGTGGCACTACAGTTTTTGACACTGGTTTACTGCACAAAGAGGTTGATGAAGATGTTACAGTGCACGTTACTCGGAAAAAAGTGTACATAATTAGCAAAATAACTTTTTGTCCACTTTTCTTAAGACGAAAGCAGATGACACAACAACGACTTACCCCGTATTCGGCAACATATTTAGATCTTATTAAAAGTGGCGTCAGTTGTCATGCAGGAGAAAAGTCCAAATGCAAGTCTACAGTGCTAGAGCTCACAGACTGACCCTTCACCTCAATAACAAGACATGACCTGCGCTACGAGGACGCGGGCGCGTTCCCGTCTGCTTTCCCTGTGCTCGGCTTTCAGGAAGTTTGAACGTAGCGTCACCCGGAAAAGGCAACAGCGCCTGGTGGGAAACGATTATAACCTACCTGGTGGGAAATCTGATGGCGCCATCTAGCGTCTGGAGGGGGTCCTTCACTGAAACACAGAGCTGACTGTGAGCTATGTTCCGTGAAGGTGCCGCCCTTCAGCACAAATAAATAATCCATCGTATTTAGCTAGTGCTACATTTGTGCTGTTTTGTGCCGCAAAAAATAAGATTTGTGCTACTTCCATTTTCAAGATAATACCAATTATTTTTCTCCGGCCGATGACGTCATGCAGCCCCACCCATACACATGCAGACATAACAGCGAACGGACACAAACCGGGCTGGTTATTTAGTGCCGCATTTCTACCTGTTTGTGACGCTTTCTTTCTCTAGTTATACAAATGCCGAGGCTACCAAAAGTTCCCAAGGAAAAGATTGTTCAAATCATTTTAGAGAAAAGATCAGAAATAGTGAAAGATGGCAGAATCACTGTACCATCAGACAAAGTGTGGAGGGAACTTAGTCAAAACCTGAATGGTGTTATATCCTCCAAGGCTCTTTACACATTAGTGAAAAGAAATGGGTATAATGTCTGCCAGGACCTTGGTGTGGAATATGTGCAGACAAAACAGGAGACTGACCAGGAAGATTCGGATGAAACAGATGACAGCAGCGATCAAGAATATTTTGAGGTACTCCTCTCGCCTGACTATTTCAACCTTTTTTGAGCTACGGCACATTTTTTACACTGAAAAACTCCCACGGCACACCATCAACCAAATATTTTACAAAATGACACTGTAGCCTAGTAATGAGAAAATAGTCTCTCAATTTATTTATACTCAGCGTGAAACCTGAGCCTGTTTCGATGAACACAAAACTGATATTCTGGCAGGAATTGAAGACAGACATCAACTCAGCTCACACAGATATCCATTCATCCATATGTCTTGGAAAAAATGGAGCAATGTTGAATTAGTTTTAATTGTTTGTTCAGAATACATCACTATTACAGCACAGACACTCGACCATGGCATATTATTTGCAAATAATTCAATTTCAAAAAAAGTTTTTTAGACCAATTAAGTGAAATTGGATAATTTCCCACGGCACGTACACTAATTGAAAATCACTGTACTATAGAAGGACCCTGTAACTTAGTAAAGACAGCAGATGTGGTGCTTGGACTCGTATGATCAATGAAGCCATCGAGTACCCAAAATATATCCATATATATGTGGATTTTCAAGAGAGTAAATGTGTTCCAGTCGGGTACACATTACGTGAAACTTTACGGCAGATATAAAGAACGCGAAATAAGATTATTCACTGTGGAAAAAGACGTTAGCCAAACGTACTTAATTTATCACCTTGTAACAATTGTTGTTTAGCGTTTTACAAATCGTGGGTGGGGCTTTTGTTTAACAAACCTTTTATGCTAAATAAGGCTTTACGTATGCAAAGTCCATAAACTGTTGGGGGGGTGACGTTTTCGCCCGGAGAATAATAATTGCTATTAAAAAATGAATGCAGCACAAATCCCACAAAACCGAACACACGTAGCAGTGAACAAACACAATGGACTTTTATTTGTGCTGATTGTGTGGGGAATGGGGTCAGCTTCACCGAGCATACGCAGCGACGTTGACACCTGCACATTACGTGGATTACAAAAAATATGCTAAAATCCATCTCTTTTTCCAAATGTTTTTTTTCTTGATGTATAGTTTTTTTTTTATTTCAGCAAAACATCTGGGATTTTGGTAAACACTGACCTATGTGATGTAATGGCATAATTCGTACAAGATACTGTTATTTTTCGTTGCACACTGATATATGCCTGGCGTCATATTTAGGCGACGCAATAGTCACTGTCAAAATAAAAGTCCCACACCTTTGTTGAAGTTTGTTCTGACAATAACACCAGGGCTGCTGCTCGACTGAAGGCTGTATCCCTAATCCTTAGCACAGACCTATTAAAAATCAATCTGGGAGGGGGGTTCTGTGTACCTTGAATACCCGTATTTCCGGTTTGTGCGGAAGTGGTCGCGGGCACAAGAGGAATTATTTATTTGAAGAATGGCGAAAAGGCAGACAGCCAAGCAGGTAAAGGGTAAATCGTCTGGATGCGGTCAAAATGAGAGCGTCCTCTTTGTAATAAGCGTGCTTGGTTAGCAGGGTCCCCGAGGGCTGATAATTATTCCCTTGGTATATATTTTTTCGGATATCAATGAAGCGTCCCTTTTCCCTGTCAGTCTGCAGCCGTGTTATAGTAACCAGCTAGTCGCTCTGCGTGGTGCATTAACAGTGCCGGATTTAACGCAATAAGTTTCATTATTGATCCAGGAACCTCAATATAGGTTTATTTATGGGAATTATGCGTCGCGTAATTTTACTTCATTGAAATTGAATGTATGCATACAGTTTTTATTGTGCATTTCTAAAAGGCGGAGATCTCCTGAATGATTTGATTAGTGGTACCGTTTCATTTAACGGTTAAAGGCGATCACAAGTTTTCCTTTGATTGGTGACTCATTGATTAGTACTTCAGCATCACGTCTCCGGGGCTGCGGCTCCATTCCTGCCGCTAAGTGTGTAAGAGTTCGCATGGTTTTATATTTTTACATACAGTCAAAACATAAAAAGAAAGAAATAGGTGAATTGGTGTCTTTACATTTAGTGTAAAGGGCGCCACAATCGACCGACGTACTATTTCTCCATCGTGCATGAGGCTGTACAGACTATACCGGAGCTCTTCAGATCTGGATCTGGATCTCGATTCCCAATCCAGGCCATGATTTCAGTTCTCCCAAGTACCTGGTTTAAGAATTACTGATTCTGATTGGTCACAGAGGCATCACACCTGGCTCACAGGTAAAGGAAGTCTGGAAAATTAGCACTGCTGGACCCTTGAGGACTGTGATTTGAATAGCCCTGGACTATACTGTCTACATTGCCTTAGGTTACAGACATGGTGATTATGATATTAAGCAGCGCCATCTAGTGTTAAGTATCGAATCATTAGGTTATTGCAGCATGCATTTTAATGAAATAATAGTAACATGCTGTGGAGAACTGATGTGCGTGAACTTAAAAGTGTTCAGTGACAAACTCCTGTTTCAGGGAGCTGAGACCACCATGGATGACTACTTGCAAACTTCTGCTGAAGATTTATCCAAACTGGTGAGCTGGGCGCACAGCCACGGTACCATCTGCACTGTCATTCCTGGGCTAAAGCACTTGCTGAGTGGGGGGTCCCATGGCCACCTTACAGCCATGTGGGGGTGCAGCGCTGGGCACGCCTACCACTGGGCTTTGACGGCTACTTGTGGCTCCAGGTCGAAGGAGTCGGTTTCCGAGCAGGACGGCCACCACGGGGGCGTGTCTGGTATGCCGCCTGGTTCCGGGGAAAGGATTTTGGGCAGGGCCTCCAAAGTGGAGACTCACTGTGTGCAAGTGAGCGAATCCTGTGACATTTCGAACTGCAGCGACCCGTCCGAGATGGACGACAACGCGGAGGAGTACAGCAGCACGCTCCTGGACGTGGCCTGCGAGTCCTCGGCGACGGATGAAGACGGCGATTACGAGCGCCAGCTGCACTATACGGCCAGAAAGAGGGGAAGCTGTAAGCTATCGCAGGGGCAGGCAGGCTTTCAGAGGTCAGAGGAGGGACTGTGGGATTCGGGGGTGAAAAAAATTAAGCAGGAGATGCCTGAGGACTATTACACTGTGCTGGGCGCCCAGCTGACTGGGTCTTGTGACAGCGGCCCTTCGTCGCTTTCTGTGTCCCGGTTGGGTCGACAGGTTGCCCTGTCCCATCCACCAGGCAGGACGTCCCTTCTGCACATGGGCAGTCACAAGCCCCCCGTCACCGATCCAAGCGCAGAGTCCCCTTCGCATTCGCCACTCCCTACGGCTGCAGCCAAAGCCCTTTGCGGGCTGGCCCCGTGCGGACAAAGTAGGTTAATGGGAAACGTGGCACCTCCTAGTCCGGTGGAAGATCTCCAGAGGCTGGACCCAGGCCCCAGTTCAGGATGCAGTGAGGGGGCACGCAGTCCCCTCCCGGCCATGCAGCTGGGGGGTCACGGAGAGCTGATGGAGACCGTGTCCAGTGAGGATCTGATGAAGTGCGACGGGGCATCCCTGCCATATGGAGATGCTGAGCCCTCCTCGGCCATCTCCAATCCGGAACTGGACGTGAGCGTAGAGCCCAGCGCAGAAACTTCCGGTAAACACCGCTCTGCATGTTTAATTAAAATTGATCTATGACTGAAATCAGGTTTTTTTTTATCCCATAGCAAAATGTCTTGGCTCAGCTATATTCAGTTTTGTAGAAAATACGATCATTTAACTGCTTGGTGTCACGCCCTGCTCAGTTCGATCCTCATGTGTGCCACGCCCACCTCGTTACCCCGTGTTTCTACCCGATTGTGCCCAGCTGTTCCTTGTTTATTCTGGCTTGTCCTGTGTATTTAGTCCGCGTCTCTGTTAGTTTCCCCAGATCCGTCATCGTCGATTCCCCATGTGAGTGCCCGTGTGATCTGTGCTACCCCAAATAAACCCCATTCTTCCCCTTACCTGGCTGCTCTCGCCTCCCCTTCCTTGCTCGTCGCTCACGCTGCTGACACTTGGTTTATCGCTTACCAACATACTACACATGCAGGTGGACAGTCACAGAAGCTTATTTTTTCCCCTCAGGTTCAGTGTTAGCGTTGTTGACTAATGCAGTAACTAACCATTGAAAAAAATAGCTTTGATGGATTGGCTTATCAGGGAATTAATTCATCTTAATTTTTATTCATTAGGTACAAGTTTCACAAATCTTTCATACAAGGTTATTATACTGATGATTTTTTAAAAAGAAATAATGTCGTTTTTTGCTCATAAAATAAGTTTTCCCTAATTCATTAAATATTTGGAACCTGCTTTTTTATGTGCAAATCAAGTATTTGAGTAAAATAAATCTGAAAAAATATTTAAGATTGTGATGTGAAACCACGATGGGTGTATTTGAGTGATACGATTTCATGACTTGTGGTATTAATGTCTAAGGTCAATAACGCACAGGCATGAAAGTCTTTTCATTTATACCTCACTGCATATTAGGTGATGAAGATATTTTTCTTTTAAGAAGGGATTGTCAATCTGTCTTCACACAGACGAACGTGTCCGTGGTGAAATTTTTTGTAGGGCATGTTTTTAAATGCTATTTCTGTGGTAAAAATAACATTTTGATCACAATGTCCATCAGAATTTGCACTGAGGATGCCCCCAGTGTCCATCAGAATTTCTCAATCTGGTCCACAGGAACCTACGGACAGTGCACAATTTTGCTACTGGGACGTGGACCGTTTGGGGGTCCCTGAGAGCCAGGCTTGGAAATGCTAGTTTAGGGAAATTGAACTTCTGTGTTAAAAGTAAATGTGACTGCTGTCAACATGTTTGTATAGCTTTCATGATGTAAACATATATTTGCTCCAACAGGTTCTCCTACTTTGTTTGAAATAGAGAAACTCAAAGTGTTGTTACAGGCAGAAAAAAAGAAAAGTGAACTGATGGAAGAGACCATAAAAGGTCTTAAACAGGACAAAACGCTGCTCCAGCAGGAATTGACCAAAAAGGCAGAGTTAATCTGTGACTTCCTCCAAGACCAGCTGAGTCATCGTCCAGGTAGGTCAGATGCCACCTTATCATACTTACACAGTCATTAGGACAGTGGTGTTATCTGCCTGTGTGCAGTAATGGCACTTATAAAATAGCTAAAAAACAAAACAAAGGAATAACTACCTGGCAGCTGCTATCCCACATCAATAAGGAGGTGGGTAGTGGATTCCTGTTTGAAACTCAGCAGCACCCTAACCCAGAAAGGAATGATCGGTGCTGGGGCCGTACCTTGAAGTGACTGTCCACAGCCGTGTGTCCCTTAAGCGTGCCACAGCACCGCAGTGGTACTGTCCCATTCCATATCTGTCCGATTATAAAGCAGAGAAAACATGCAGACTGACAGGGATGCCCTGCAGACTGACAGGGATGCCCTGCAGACTGACGTATTTGTTTTGTACAGCTGTCAGTTTGTTGTTGGCCTACGGGTATAAGAGTGTAGTACACCGTCCGACCAGAGTGCTGCAGGGGCGAAACGTCTGTTAACAGAGCACTTGTCCTAATGTCCCTGGGAGTGAGAATCCACTCGGGGAACTCAGGACTGCACATCCAAGGGGCACAGGGGCCGCCATTGGGCTGTTAGCCACTATTGATTACTGAATTATTGATTACTGTATTATTATTGCTGATGGAATGGCATGGTTCCTCAGTTACACTGACTTTTTTTTTACCTGGCCAAACCCCGCCATGGTTCATTGGGCTTTGCTGCTGAAAACTAGTATATTGCATCCAACGAGCCGCTTGAAGGTGCCGTTTGTTGTGTCTCAGAAAAGCGGAGGCCTCATGTTCCCAGCCAGCCGGAGCCCAGCGGCTCCAGCCAGCACAGCGGCGTCTTCCCCGACGAGGCCGTGTCGTTTGAGTCACCCGTGCTTTTCGATTCCTTCGATGAGATGGACATGCGTGCTGGTGAACGGCAGAAGACCATCAAGAGCTCAAAGAGAAGTAGGGAAGGGGAAAATACTCGTGTTCGAAGTAAGTCCCTGAGTACTGTAGTGAGTAAGGACTAAGGCTGGCACTTTTTTCCAAAAATCGATATCGAACAAATTTCAAGTGTCATGCAATTCGTTCGAATATATTTGAAAACCTGTGACACCCCCCATAAAAAAACACAGAATAATCTTTTCAGTATTTTATTAATAACCCATACAACATCACTTTAGTCCAGAGCCCCTGAAAGGTGAGGGTGGAAAAAATATTTTTTTAAATAGTTTTGCGTTGCTAATAATAGGGAAGTGAAGCACAACCTGCCCTGGAAATGATGCATTTGGTGAGCTAACTTCCTAATCAAAGGTGGCATTCAACTATACTGCTGTTCTTTCTGCAGTGAAGAACGTAGTGGGTGTCATCGCGAGGTACATGACCGCGCTTCAGGAGTTCCGACGCAGCGTTTCCATGAGGGTAGCCTTCGACAGGGTCGGCGTGGATCGTAATACCATCTCCAGAACTGCCGCCATTGCTGAGCTTAGCTTGGCCGCCCCAGAGGTCTTCCACTCTCTGGCCCCATGGGACGAAAAGGAGGAGACACTGGCTCATTACGCCATACGGTGTAGACAGGCCATGGACGACAACATAAAAGCTAAGATTAAAGCTATGAAGGCTAATGGAGACCTACTGCCTATTGTCAGTAAATGAATACATGTTTTTGTTTTAATGCATGCTATAAAATTCCTAGTGCCTATTTTTATTGCTATATTGTAATTTTTAAAACAGTAATGTGAATTTTATAGCAATAAAATTAGTGCTTTTAGATTGGTTTCTCATAATGTCATTACTTTATTTAAATTGTAATGCTGTTTTTTCCTCACCCCAAAATTGGATGTGACCTGAAAATGTTATTGCATTTTGTCAAATGGTCAGTTACCTGGCATCAGGGGCGGACTGGCTGTTTGGAAGTTCGGGAATTTTCCCAATGGGCCGGTCTTGAGGGCCGGACTTTGTACCCCAACCCCGGCATTATATTCTCTTTATAGCCTAGCAGGGGAGCCCAACCCGTCAGCTGATCAATGTGTGTTTGTGGGTTGATGGCAGGAGATGATTAATGAATAATACTTTATTAAATTGGTGGCGCCTGGTTGATCACGATTGGCAAAATATACCACGGGAACCCCCCTCCCCAGTCCACCCCTGCCTGGCATGTTACTCACAGTATGAAATGCTTTCACTCATCTGACCAAGTCATTTTAAAAGCTGTTTTTCCTCAGACTACCACCACTAAAGAAAGGAGTGTCATAGATTTGTTTTGTAGTTATTTGCATCTATGTCCTTTTGTAAAGCGCAAAACATTAAAACGTATTCCAAGCATTAGGTGTGTGTGCATATTCAGGTGATGTGTAACCATGTCAGTGATTGTAAAAGCAACATGGAAACCAGCAGGTTTTGTTTCCAGATGCGATCCTCTTGGCTAAAGTCAGACACAATGTGCAGCTTATCCTGCTCCAGGATCTGATTTCATATCGAAACTACTGCTGTCCAGTTTCCTCATGCTCCGCCATAGAAAATGAACTCCTCCATTTATATTTAATTGACAGCTGAACTAAACTAGCCAGATGGCATATTACTGGATCATGTAACAGGATGTTGGCTTCTCTTATTTTGGTTCTGTCCTGTCTGCAGTAATACACTGCCTATCTATACTTCATATTGGGAATTATTGGTGCTTTAAAGAATGTTTTCACTTTGACACCTTGACTGCCAGCAGAGCTCGTTGTTTTCTTTACAGTAGGGGTTCCCAGGCTTTTGATATCTGCAGGCTAGTCCACGTAGGTAAAACAGTCGGGGGTGTAAGAGTCTCCATTTTTTTTTCAGATGCATGCAGAACGTGTGAATGTGAGGGGTTGTGAAAAATTGAAATATCGTCCGTCTGCCAAAGTCAACCAAACCCTCCACAAAACCCAGTGATCATAACAGTGGGAATAGTGACCATGCACCAATACCAATTGTTGTGAACCCCTGCTTCACAGGCTCCAACAGAAAAGATGCATTTCATATTAGTCTACCACCCAACCCATAGCGGCTCATTTGTATAGATAGTATGGCTACAGATGAGCTCTCTGGGAGTAACTCCCCCACCCCCACAAGCAGAAAGGATCACAACGACACACATATTGATTTTTGTTTAATGGTTTCCATTTTGTACAAAAAGGTATCACTAAAAGATACTAGCTTTTTCTGAACCACAAACATCCTGTTTACAATTCAAAGTCATTTTACAGATATTCAAAACATGAAGCTATACAGCACTGATCGAGCCTTAGTTTGGGTTCACGGGCTGGACTGAGGGACTTGTCAATATTGCTTGTCACTCAAATGCTAGAAAAATACATGGCTTGAAACTTAAAAGTGTTAATAAAAACATACTGGGTACAAGACAGTAACCTTCAGTGCAGACAGACCAACTTTGGTAGTGACGTCTTCACTGAACCATGTGCAGGAACAAACACAGACACTGGGGGGGAGGGGGGATGACCAGGCCTTTTGGGGACAATTACAAAACTGGGTCCCAAAAAGCAAGTAACAAGATTACAAAATGAAAAGTCTCTTCAAATGTGTCTCCCGGAAACTAACCAGCATTATTTCACTTTTTTGGTTGGCTTTAATCATTTTGTTACACTGCATGCATGATACACAGTCTTCAGGTTCCCAAAGGACAACAAACGATAAGAAATAAAAACAGCACAATCTGTAGAGAAGGTACAGGGCAGCAAAAGGACAAGCGTGCCACCTATCTGCGGTAGCGGCCTCGCTCTTTCTCCCGCTCGCGCTCCCTCATCCGGTCCCGCTCCCGGTCCCGCTCCCGTCCTCGCTCTCGCTCCCGGTCACGGCGTGCGTCCCTGGGCCGGTCCCTCTCCCGCTGCCGGTCCCGCTCTCGAGGGCGGCTGCGCCTGCCGCTGACCACTGCTTGGGTGCGCCTCAGGAAGTCGTCGACTCGCATGTCGTAGTCATGCTGCAAAACATCACAGTGCTGCTACACACGCTGATAGAAGCCAGCCCTCATCCCTCAGCCTCGAGCAGCTGCTCTAGGGATCATAATTTTATTCAGGAGAATAAAAGGGAGTAAATAAAATATTCATGAGCAGAACTCTTAGGCCTTCATTATTTAGAAATGTGCCCAATAATTTGACCAATAATTTTATATTTAGATTCATTCTCTCTCTAAACCATTTCTCAAGTACGCTCTCTCATCTCCAGTTCTCCACTGCTGCAAGTGGCCAGTTCGCCGCAAGTCTGTCGCCATGTTTATCTCGAGGTGCGGGGGTGTCCAACAATGCAGCGTATCATGTCAAATTGCACTACATCGCAATAGGGGTGAACTGTATATCACAACAGTAGGCGCTTCATGTGCATCTTTAATGTATGGGATTGTTGGCAGTGCATCGAGCGGTTTATGGAGAAGCACATCCCTAAGCTGCTCACATTTACCATGCAGCACTGCGCCATTAAGGCATTTATAATTAAAACACACACACAGCGGAGAGAGAGTGATTCCCTTAGTCTGGAATTAAGAGACCAGCTACTTGGAGCTCCTACACAGTTCCCGTTTTAAAATCCCACTCAGCGGGGTGGATGACGCTAAAAGTGCTCC